>JAGWCC010000653.1:0-253515 GCA_022651775.1 Drusus annulatus | reverse complement strand
GATAGGATCTTAATGTTTGATATATTGCCTATTATGAAACAAAGATTAGATGAGAATGATTCCAAGGATAACAACTATCACCTGATTGGTGCAGTGCAGTCTGAAGTTCCCCCGGTTTAGACTTGCATAGATGACGAATGTAGTATTTTTTTTTTGTTTCAAGTTTTTGACAAGGTAGGTACCTATACAAAGAGATAATACATAGGTAATCCATCGTTTTTATTTACGTATTTAGATAGAGGTTTAGAAAAAGAGATTGTGGCTGATGTGGACAATCTTTGTCCATTGTTATTATTACATGGGTATTTAATTGCGCTTAATTACACAAGAGATCGCAACATCGATAAATTATTGCGAAAAGGGATTGTTTCCATTGAATCACTTACTGTAAGGAATACCTTTCAAGTATTTTTTTACTAAAAGCAAAGCCAGTTTATTATGATCAATTATTGTCCCCCCCCCCCTTCCAGAGGTATTAAAAATGACAGGTGTTTTGAAGCTTTATCTGTGCTATTCCCCCTTCATTGTTTATAATTAAAAATAAATGGATATTATTTACACTGTTTTCAGGCGTCAAAAAGAAGCGTTTATTTGTTATTCATAATGCTACTGTTCTTTTTTGTGATAAAATGTGTTTAATCACGTGTAAGGTAAATTTAATTCGTCTGACATTGAACGTAATAAAACAAGGCTCATTCATGCTTACACGTTCTTGTGAAAGTTTGATAAAACTCTCGTTAAACAATCAATAAAATAATAATATCGTCGCTGGAGAGCCAAAAGGGTTTAAGCGACACTTTGGTCAAAAAAGAGTTAAAAATGCAGTTTTGATCAGTTCTTTTTTCTGCATCGAACGCTCTGACTCTCGTTTGATTCTGAAGGCTTTTGTGGCCCATCTAAAATATATGTATTTACCATTTGGGAGAAGACGACCGTGTTAAAAATGTAAATATATCGGAAAAGAATACAAGTCTGATGTAAGCGTAGTGAATAGGATAAAGAAAGGGACGCTTAGATGGTTTTAGCATGTAGAGCGAATGAACGAAGAAAGGAGTGTGAAAAGAATATATGATGCAAAAGTGCACGGAAGAAGAAGTCGAGGACGCTCGAGGAAGACATGGCACGATCAAGTGAATCAAATACTTGAATCGAGCCACGTGAAGACTCAGAATAACAGAAGAATATGTATGAATGTGAACGAAGCAAGGAGTGTGTACCAAGACAGAATTTTATGGCGGTCCTCTCTGCCTACCCCTGCGGAGGGTCGGTGTGATGGTTAGTTAGTTAGTTAGAGAAGGCTTGACTCAAACGACACACGTTTGAGCATTTGTTTGGCTTTTTGTCGCTTCAGACAATTCAGTGAGAGCATTGAGTTAACTTTTTTAATCCAACCAGGTACTGAAGACTTAAGATTTTTTTTGAAAAACAAAAAACTTTTAAGTGCTCTGGTGTAAACTTCCCAAAATGGCGCTTCAGCCCTTTTGCCTTTTTTTTACGTGAATACCGCACAAGAGTCTCAACTGCTCCCAACCGTCTAGAGCCAGTGACACTATGGTATCCTCAATTGGGGTATGTTATGAGGCTGAATGTATTGGTGAGGGGAAGGAGGTGAGGAAGGGGAAGGTTGGGAAGTACCTGGCCATTCAGATCTGGTTACCAAACATGACTAAAGCCATTTCAAGCAACGTTTCAATTCTGAATGGTGGTCTTTCACCAGAAGAGTATCTACCACTCTGGGACGTGCTGCAAATATACTATATTTTATTATATATCAATTAAATGTCTTATGACACATATTAATTGAATAAATTTATTTGCGCATGTCGGGTTCGAAACCGCAACCTTTTGATTCGTAGTCGAGCGTCTTACCACTCGACCATGCAGGCCGTCCAAAAGGCCTGTCGCCAGAAAGGCGATAAAATCGGAATAACCGTAATGTGAAAACGTAAATAATGCGGGTAACTACGTAACGTAACGCACTCATCTATTGACAACAGCAAATATTATGTCGAATGTGATCTAGGAATTAATTATAATATTATTTATTGATTGCAATCAATAACGCTTTGTATAAAACATAAATCACCATAAAATAGGTTAGCGTGCGACAGGGAAGAGCGATGCGTTTCACTGCGCGTGGGAGAGAGAGGAGACGAAAACAAACCATCAAGAACAACCGCCAGATGTTTTTTACAGAACTTCTCAACAAAATAAGCCGCAAAACAAAAGTTAATATTTTTTAATGACCTAATTTTTTAAGGTTGCTCAAGTTGCATCATTTTTCCAGTGATTTGTCATTATTTTGTAAATCGGAATATTGATTTTTTCTAAAGTCAATGCAATATTTGTTTCTCTATTGGTTCCACATACATTTTCCGTGATAATCAGCCGAGAGATTCATAAACAATGCCTTAAAAAAGATCGCCATTTTGGAAAAAAAAAAATGTTTAGGTTGTCAAAACTAGTTTATATGTTGTGGGCCTCCGTAGTCGAGTGGAAAGACGATCGACTAGTGCACTTATATTTTTTTTCTAATTAATATGTGTCATAACACATTTGATTCGGATAAAATAATATATAGTATATTTGCGACACGTTCCAGAGTGGTAGATACTCCAACTATCGCCCTGGTGAAAGACCACCATTCAGAATCGAAACGTTGCTTGAAATGGCTTTAGCCGTGTTTGGTGACCTGATCCGAATAGCCAGATACATTCCAACCTTCCTCTTTCCATCTCCTTCCCTCCCCCAATACCTTCAGCCTCGCAACATACCCCTATTGGGAATGCCATAGTTTCACTGGCTTCAAACGTTTGGGAGCAGTTGGGGACTCTTGTGCGGTACTTAGATGAATTAAATAATGTAGATACGTTACTGAGATAACGCGCCTTGTTGCACTAAACCATGTCAACGAGACATACCTTCGAAACACGCATCATATAGCTATCTCTACCGCACACACATATTCTTTGAATGGCTATCCTTTTCATACGCGGGTGAAAGATTTAGTGGTGCAATATTAGTGGTGTTACAATTTTCGTAAGATTTGTATGAATATGAAGTGTCATGTATTTTATGTCTATGGTGCGGTATTTAATTTTTAAACTGGACTGATGAAATATTTGAATGTTGGCTGCGCGCGCACCAACGTTTGACGGCTGCCGCGATAAATCTCGCAGTGCGCACGCACCACGGCCCGAATGACGTCATCGGCAGATTCAAAAACAAAGAGCACGTGACTGGAATTCTTGCGTGGATCTTTGTTTTGTTCTCGCATCGAATCCAAAGTGCGTAAGGAAACCGGTTATTATTCCAAAATGTAACAGCAGATCAAGTGCTGTATAGATAATCCCAAGAACTCTGATCTATACCGAGTATACATGAGACCTGTTGACTCCTAGGCCCCAGACAGGCCAATTAATTAACGTTTTTTTTAACGTAAAACTGCGCTATATAAATTTACTGTTAGTATTGTAAGTCTGCACCCAAAATACACACTTTGTAGAATTCTAATACAAGCAATACTACAAACGATTTATTTGTTAATTCTATATCGGTAGTTAGAAAAATGTCTAAGGCCATATGCACACGGAGATACTCAAAAGAAACTGAACTGGTTTGTGATTGAAATTACTAGCGGGTCACTAACTGTTTAGTGACGCAGCTCCGCACACGCGGGCTAATCCTCACAAGTGATTGAAACCGGTAGTTTTCTGTGTGGTGAAGTTATATAAAACGGGATATTTTTCTACTTTTCCCACTGATTTTGTATTCACTAATTGTTGATCGTTCATTTTCGTGAATAAAAATGAAATGGGATGATGTGACAAGAAACGTTGATGTATTCAATTGGACGAGAAACTAGGCAACTCAAGACTCAAGTCAAAAACGAGTCGACGGGTCGAGTTTGCTAGCAACTGGTTACTAAAGCGTTATTGACTGTTTGGTGACGGTAGCGCCGTGTGCGGTGTCTCATTTGACTACAAAGGTTCAAACTCATCGCGGATTGGCTAGTAATTTGCGTCCGTGGTCAGTTTCTTTTGGGTATCTTCGTGTGAAGAGGGCCTAGTGAATATAATTCTTAAACTGTAATCTTTTAAATTCTCTACGAAAGTAATGCTTATTTGTGCCTGAGAAATACTGCCGCAGCAGAAGTAATGCCATGTTTAGCGTACCCTATGGTCGGACAGATGTTTTGGCACAGCATAGCATGACAAGAGGTATTATTCTATTAAATAAATCATGTATATATATCTATATTTATAAATATAGATATTTTTATCGAAAATTTACCTATGTTCAAAAAAACTAAATAATTTATTTTTTTAATATGAATACCGCACAAAAGTCTCAACTGCTCCCAACCATCTGAAGCCAGTAAGATTATGGCATCCCCAAATAGGGTATGTTGTGAGGCTGAAGGTAGTGGGGAGGGGGAGGAGATTGGGAAGAGGAAGGTTGGGAAGTACCTGGCTATTCAGATCTGGTCACCAAACACGGCTAAAGCCATTTCAAGCAACATTTCGATTCTGAATGGTGGTCTTTCACCAGGGCGATACTTATAGTATCTACCACTCTGGAACGTGCCGCAAATATACTTTTTTATTATTTTAATATGAATTAAATGTGTTATGACACATATTAATTAAATAAAAGTTATTAGCGCACGCCGGGTTTGAACTCGCGACCTTTGGATTCATAGTCGAGCGTCTTACCACTCGACCATGGAGGCCGTCAATTTAAAAATGTTTAGTTGTAAAAAATATATTTTTGTTGTTTTCCACTGTACTGTATTTGGATTTGATATCTGTTGTACAATAATAATAAAAAATACTGTAACTTTAGGTAAAACATTCGTAAATGACTTCGCTGGTTTTCAAGCTGCACCTTTTACAGAATGTTTAGTATGTCTTTCATAGAGTTTAAAAGATTTCAGTTTAAAGTTGTTATTCTCGGGAAACCAGTCATTTTTCTCACTACCCGTGTAGAATTTACAAACTAATAACTTGTAGTATTGCTTGTATAAGAATTCTACCAAGTGACGTTTAGCGATATTTGACAATTTCACCTGAAATAAGGAAAATTGAGTTTAATTTAATCTACAACACACTCCTATCGCCGTATCTCTTCAGTGGAAATAATAGTATTTTATGTTCGAAGAATCAGTTGGGCGACGGCAAGAATAATAACAAAATATTATTATCAAAATATTTATGTAGGTCAGGAATATTCGTATAAATTAACTAATTAAAACGTATTTCAAATTGTTAAAAAAAAATAATGCTTATCTAACAAGGAAAGCAAGCACTCAATTAAAAACCACGAAGAAGACGTAAAATAAATATTAAATATGCTATTTCGCTACATTATCAACAGCTTGTAATATTTTTGATATATTCATAAATAAACAATGAAATGTTGTATTAATATTATTATTGAACGATGTAACTAACCTTCATGCCGTTCCCCATCAGGAGCAAGCAGAGAGGGTAGACCGACACACAACTCTGTCTTCCTTCACATTCATACATCGTCTCATACATGCTCCGTTATTTATGTATTTAATTGTATCCGTCCAAGTGGGGTTTTACACGAAAAGAGAACATTTAACAGTGATACAAGTGAAAATTATTTGCTCACATGGAAAATAGTAAACATGGATCACGTACATTGTATTTGTTTGAATCTTGTGTCTACAATCCGTGCAGTTGAATACATCAGCCACCTCTGCGTACGTATTACCAACTGCATGCAATCTAAGTACATGCGAGTATCTAGAAGACTCGTCCTGATATTATTGTCGCAGCTAAATAGAATTTTGGATCGAGTAGTTCTCGTTGGCATATGACAGGCGGTTCAATAAATCAGAGCTGTCTATAATACCATTGATAATTTAAAAAAATAAAAGTAAAGTCTAGAATAATTTATTTTAGTTTTTTCGAAGGAGTCAGAGTGGATTTTTAAAGTTAGGGGACCAGATAGAAGAATTATATTTCACTTGACTTCGAACTAAATACGAGTACAATACAAGGCATAGGGGTATATCTAAGTATGCCTCAAGGGCGCTTACATAGATGTTATTGTAGTTTTATGGTTTATCTCTTGGAGTAACAATGTATGGAGAGAGAGCTAATTATTTTCACCCAACCTATACAAACTTGCGATAAAACACTTTCTCCGGGTTTTTACGTCGTACACCATGAGACAGAAAGATACAACAAATATAATACTCCGCTTCTACGTACTGTCACAATGATCTTGGGCACCTGGGTCACCGCGGGACTCCGCCCACATTTTTGTTTATTATGCCACTAAACTTGACACAACCAAACGGTTTTTTAGGTTATATGCTATATTTTTGTTGATGACAATACTGTGAAAAAGTGGTTATACGAATAAACAAAAACATTATGTCGATATGTGATATGAATTGATGTATAAATACCCGAGCCTTAGTCTTAGCCATGCCCAGGTCCGCTGAGTCAGGTAAAAATCATCAAAAACTGACTACACTGCCTTGGATAGATACCACTCTATATACTCTAAGGTTAATATCCAAATCACAAGTTGTACGACTGTGCAGCCATTTTTGAAAGGTACTTCATTTAACTTAACAACCGACATCACAACACTAAGATCTGGCAACGTCCAAATATTAAATCCATTTTTTTCGGGTTGTCTGCGAATCGAACCCCTAACCTCCCAACTCAGCGGCCAATCGCATGACCACTACGCTACTAAGAGTGGTAGATATTCTCAGTATCACCCTGGTGAAAGACAACCAGTCAGAATCGTAACGTTGCTTGAAATGGCTTCAGCCGTGTTAAGTGACCAGATCTGAATAGCGCGGTACTTAAAAAATATATTTATGAAACACAAATATTTTCATAAAAGCATCAAACGAAATATGTCATATACAGTCGGCGTGTAATACATGTGTTAACACCATGTACAGTGTACTCAATAAAGCTTAATTAAGTATTCAGTTACAGACAACATGTTTATTTATCTAGCTGAAACTCGGTGCATGCAACAACACGATGGTGTTACGATTTTACTTGGTTCAATTTAATTTTAATTATGAAGAAACAAAAAAAAATCATCATCTATGGCTTTTTGTAATGAGAGTTTAAATGAATTTATGGCAATAAAGAAAATGTCAATTTTGTAATGTTAACTTATTTCATTGTTCAATATTGACTTTCTTGGTATAAGATTATATTCAATATGATTGTTATTCAGGTGTATGTCTGTCCAGAATAAATCAAAATGTCTTGTACATTATGGTCTAATCTAACTTCCTAAACGTTCATTTTTCTCCACCTCTCCACTCCCTTCAGATTCACAACATACCCCAATCGAGGGGGGGGGCATAGTCCCACTGGCTCCGAGCTGTTGGGATTTGAGTGGAGTATTCACATTTAAAAAAATCAATATAATTTTTTATTGAACCGAAAATGTCCAACTTTTGCTTTCTATATAAATGTGTTAGTTTACAGTTATTTAGATTTCGTTTTGTGCGGTTATTCCATTTCACTAGGTGACCTTTTCTGAGGATAAACAGAAATTTGGTAAAAACTGATGAAATTAACACCGTAAAATAAACAGGAAATGTTGAGCAATACACATATTGCCCGAGTGAAAGTAAACAAAGAGATAATGAATCATTGATGACGCGCGGAAATCACAATATTAATGATAACAAGTAAACAATGATGGCTATTATGATGATCTTAATATGAGGGAAACAGCCTTTATCAAGCTATAAAACAATGACAATGAAAAAAGGGATTATCAGCAAAAATGGAATAGTATAATATAATATTATGGTTGCATCGATTTATTGAATAAACTATTTTTTTCAGATTAAAACCAATAATTTTTGAGGTTCATTGATTCCTGAATTAAATTACCACCTAATTTGGCCGATTTTGGAGATTTACAGTCAATAATTATTGATTCCTGATTTGTGGTGCCTCCTAATTCGGTCGATTTTGGTGATTTGCAGTCAATAATTATTGATTCCTGATTTGTGGTGCCACCTAATTCGGTCGATTTTGGTGATTTTCAGTCAATAATTATTGATTCCTGATTTGTGGTGCCTCCTAATTCGGTCGATTTTGGTGATTTGCAGTCAATAATTATTGATTCCTGATTTGTGGTGCCTCCTAATTCGGTCGATTTTGGTGATTTGCTGTCAATAATCATTGATTCCTGATTTGTACTGCATCCTAATTTGGCCGATTTCGGTGATTTGCAGTCAACAATCGTTGATTCCTGATTTGTACCGCCTCCTAATTTGGCTGATTTGCAGTCAACAATCATTGATTCCAGATTTGGCCGATTTCGGTGATATACAGTCAATAATGATTGATTCCTGATTTGTGGTGCCTCCTAATTCGGTCGATTTTGGTGATTTGCAGTCAATAATTATTGATTCCTGATTTGTGGTGCCTCCTAATTCGGTCGATTTTGGTGATTTGCTGTCAATAATCATTGATTCCTGATTTGTACTTGCTCCTAATTTAGCCGGTTTTGATGAAATCTTGCAGAATCAATTATCATGGTAGTATTTTCTCACTAATCTCAAAAGATGTGCAAGTTAAAAATATCGTTAATGGATGCCTTAAAGATAATTAAACTTGAATGTTTCCTATTACTTCATATTATTACGATTGCACTACGTCATTTTGCAAAATTACTACGCAATGTAGTTATAACTTTAACATGAGAGCTTAGAAAGTACAAATAGGAAATCGTAACTTACAGATCTATTCAGTTTAACCGCTAGAATGGTGTTACTGTAACTGTAGTTACATATTTCAGTTCCTCTGTTGAAGTGGCAGACTTTCAGCTTCCTGAAACAAATATAAAACGGTTTCATTAGAAAAGTGTTTTGCACGATATAAACTAACTAACTCACCATCACGTCGTTTCCCCGCAGGGATAGGCAGAGAGGACGGACCGCCATACAACACACTCTGTCTTGACACACACTCCTTGCTTCATTCACATTCATACATCGTCACATACATACTGTTATTCTGACTCTTTACATGACCCGATTCAAGTATTTGATTTACTTGATCATGCCATGTCTTCCTCGGGCGTCCTCAACTTCTTTCTCCATTCACTTTCGCATCATATATTCTTTTCACATTCCTTTCTTCGTTCATTTAAACCGTCTAAGCGTCCCTCTATTGATCCTATTGATTACGCTTACACCAGCTTTGCATTCTTTTCGGATATCCACATTTTTAATACGGTCATACATGGTTTTACCGCACATACGTCTTAAGGATCTCATTTCCACAGCATTCAGTCTACTTTCATCTTTCATCTACCAGTTCCATGCCTCACTGCCACTACATAATATATAATATGTGTAACTAAACAGATTACTTTCAAACTTAAATTCATTTTGCGTTTATATATAACATTAATTATCTCCCAACACCTGTCGGGATACGGTGTCAAAGCATAAAATTTCAACCCTCGCCAGTTTGTCACTCAGAAAGCAATTTCTAAATTACACGACAATTTTGAACTCCGCTCTCAATTTCCTGAATCATATTCAGTTCGACATGTCATGGACTCGGGGGTGGCAGGCCTTGGTGTGATTCAACCCTCCGCCCCCTCGCGGGTAACCCTATCTCGGTCGATGGTATCATTTCACCCCCTTCAAACTGGCACACCCCTCGCCACGTAAAAACAACACTCACATATGTGAAATAATAACAAACTAGGGACGGTTTTCCGGTGGCGGTGATTCGCGCGATACGCTGTTGTAATTGCAATATAGAAGTGGGTTTGGCTAAATACAAACGTGTACCTTATCATTAGATTAAAATGTATGCATTATAAATACGTGTTTAACCTGTCCGTACCTGAAAGTATAAATCAAACGTACGATCCGAAGGGGGGTACGTAATTGCCCCATTTGATCTTGTTTATTAAAGCGTTTTCATGACATAATCTTAGGTAATTTATTTTCGCTAATACTTAGAAAGAAGTATTTTCATAATATTTCAGTAATCTTTATCACAAAACTCTCGTTCGGACGACATTGAACCTCGTAGAGGTGCTTGATATTCCTGTCCCGGTTAAAAGGAACCGGTCCCTAGCCGGTCACTGGAACCGTCGATATTATTTCTCCGAGGAACCGGTTCCAAATGTTCGCAAATAAAAATATCGATATCCTTTGTCCGCTATTTTCGTGTTTTTTGTGAGTTCCAACCAGTTCCAGTTCACCGGTCACCGGAAACGCGGGTGACTTAATTCTGATATCTACCGTCTCTAGAACCTCCCTTCGGAACGGGGGTGTTAAGGTAAATTTACATCGCTAGCATCGACAGCAACTCCGCACAGGTGCGGAGTCAATTTCATACAATCGCAAATAAAATCTGTACACCGCCGATTTCTGTCGTTCGTGTTAAAGGTGGAAACAGACTTTTAATGATTTTTCTTTGTTCTATTATGTGGCGTACTAGTGTATTCTGCAATGACTCATGCACCGTCAAAACGATGCAGGTACAAAGTTGCACACTCATACGCGTTGTTGTACAAGTGTGGTATGAACATGAACACATACGCCGCAGTTCTGGGCGATATCACGATTCAGGCATTATCAAGGGAATGAGAAGTCGTATCGGCTCGTGTTGTTATCAACTATTATGATTGAGGTAAACGGCGTGAGACGACGTGCAATGAACTTGGTCGAGCCGGATCGCTAATGGCGGTGATGGCAGCTGAATGTTGACCCGGGCCGCAGAACATTTTTGGTAATAATTAGTGCATTATTTATCTAGCAAGGGGCCAAAATCTTCCATAGGAGACAAGGGAACACGATACGCGGGTCCAGTTTTCAGGTTGTTACCGTTTCTTGAATGAATTTTAGTATCCATACATTATTTAAAATTATCTGTGGGCATAATGGGGTTTTTAAACTTAGGCTCTTAGAGTACCTAGTGTGATACCTATCCAAGGCAGTGTAGTCAGTTTTTGATGATTTTTACCGGACTCGGCAGACCTGGGCGTTGCTAGGACTAGGGCTTGGGTATTTATACATCCATTCATAGCACATGTCGACGTAATGTTTTTGTTTATTCGTATGACCACTTTTCCGCATAATTGTTATCATATAACCTAAAAAACCATTTAGTTGTGTCGAGTTTAATCGTATTTAAAAACATGTGGGCGGAGTCCCCGGAGACGCGGGAGACCAAGATCATCCTTACAGTACATAAAAGCGGTGTGTTATTTTTGTTGTCTCTTTCTCTCGCATGGTGTACGACGTAAAAAGCCGGAGAAAGTGATTTATCGCATGTTTGTATAGGTTGGGTGAAAAGAATTAGCTCTCTCTCCATACATTGTTTCTCCAAGCTAAGGCTAGTGTAATGACCAGTGGCGGCTTATGACTTTTTAGTGTGCTAGAGTGGTAAGATTGAAAAAAACGTCATTATTGATGTTGTAGCCGAAAACATTTTTATTTTTTCAAAATTTCAATTTTTTGTTTGAAGATTTTTCACAAAACCGTGTAGTGCACCACCAAAACTGAAAAATCCTGAAAATCTTCATACAAAAAAAAAAATCTTGAAAAAAAAAACATTTTCCGCTCCAACACTTAAATCTTATGACTCTAGCGCACTAAAAACTCACGAGCCGCCACTGGTAATGGCCCAACAAGTTTAGCACATGCGCAGCTTACCCATGTCACTAAACATTCATACCAATCTCCTATTATATCCTAATTGCATCCCTTAATGTATTTCTGTCTAGTAAATTATATGCTGACATCGCTTTCTAAAATTATTTTTAAGATGTATTATTCCATAGACCACATGTTTGGACTCAGATACTTAAAGTTTGACCATGCTGGTATAAAACCGGAGGTGTTCTGTAAAAGCACCACTATTATTTTACTATTATTTCACTATCATTCCACATTTCAAATCCCATCGCACACCTTGTACAGTAAGCAATGTTCAGTTAAAGGTTTAATTATAATATTGTATAAATTGTTTAACATTGTATAAACGGTGATTTTACGAAGTGGTTTAACATCACAACAGGTATAAAACAAGGCTGTGTAATGTCACCGTGGTTGTTCAATTTGTACATGGATAATTGTATGCAAGAATTGAAAGGTGTGGGCTTGGGCGCGAAAATGAACAATGTGAAAGTATGTTGCCTATTGTATGCGGACGATGCGGTGCTGATTGCTGACAATATGGAAGATCTACAGTGTCTTGTATCTAGGATGAACCAAGTATGTATGCAAAATGAGTTGATGATGAATGTAATTAAGTCCAAAGTGATGGTGTTTGAAAGAGAGAGTACGAGAACAGCGTGCAATATAGTTGTGAATGATGAATACTTGGAGCAAGTGGATAATTTTGTGTATTTAGGAAGTATGTTTACAAGAGACGGAAAGGCTGATAAGGATATTGAAAGAAGGGTGAATGTAGGAAACTCCATTAATGGAGGACTGAACGCTGTTGGGGCAAATAAGAAATTGTCCAAAGAAGTGAAGCTAGCAGTCCACAATGGAGTACTTATACCAACCCTGATGTATGGCAGTGAGGCATGGAACTGGCAGAGGAAGGATGAAAGTAGACTGAATGCTGTGAAAATGAGATCTTTGAGACGGATGTGCGGTAAAACCATGTATGACCGTATTACAAATGTGGATATCCGGAAAGAATGCAAGGCTGATATGAGCGTAATGGATAAGATCAAGAAAGGGACGCTTAGATGGTTTGGGCATGTAGAGCGAATGAACGAAGAAAGGAGTGTGAAAAGAATATATGATGCGAAAGTGAATGGAAGAAGAAGTCGAGGACGCCCGAGAAAGACATGGCACGATCAAGTAAATCAAATACTTGAATCGGGTCATGTGAAGAGTCAGAATAACAGAAGAGTATGTATGAGACGATGTATGAATGTAAATGAAGCAAGAAGTGTGTGCCAAGACAGAGTTGTATGGCGGTCCGTCCTCTCTGCCTACCCCTGCGGGGAAACGGCGTGATGGTTAGTTAGTTATAAATTGTTCCAATAAAAAGTATTCAAGTGAAAGTGATTATATTTTAATGATTTAATAAAACAAATTTGTAACTTTATTCCACTTTTATTATTTTGACTGGACCGGTTTCAGCCTATGACGGCCATCTTCAGACTAGTACAAATGTTTGTTAACCTACGGCTTATATACTATTTTTTAGGATGTTAGGGGTGGTAAACAATGATTTTACTTTAATTATATTCATCTAAAAAGTAAAATGTAAAAGTAAAAGTAAAATGTAAAAGTAAAATGTAAAATGTAAAAGTAAAAGTAAAATGTAAAAGTAAAATCATTGTTTACCACCCCTAACATCCCCAAAAATAGTATATAAGCCGTAGGTTAACAAACATTTGTACTAGTCTGAAGATGGCCGTCATAGGCTGAAACCGGTCCAGTCAAAATAATAAAAGTGGAATAAAGTTACAAATTTGTTTTATTAAATCATTAAAATGGAATTCCACCACGAATTAACAGTTTCAAAATTAGTGATTATATTTTATTCTACTTCTACATCCTCGAACAAAAGCGCGCCTTTCCCCAAGGAGCATTCTGTCGGTCGTATCAGGGATCATTACAAATATCTTATTGAGCAATTGAAAAATATTGAACAAAAAATATGGCGTCTTGTCTTATTTCTTGTTTGTTACTATTTCGTGACTCCATGCCTCATGGTGGAAGTGATACTGCGAGCTGAAAACAGCTGCGTTGTCAGAAAAAGATGTCCAAAATCTATGACGCCACAGATTAGTTTAGTTATCGTGAGTTTTTGCCGCTGTATAAAATCGTTTTTCTGCTTTACCAGTATGACGTCATTGTCGGATATCTCAGATTTCTTGGCACGATAAAAACACTGGGTGACCGTTTGTTTTTCACGCGTCAAAACAAGTGGTTTCTTGGAACAAGTGTTCAGAAAATTGCTGAACCAATTTTCCCAGTGTTTGGTCGATGAGATTTGTGTTTGATCAGAGTGTGATCGGTAGAAACTGCGCAAAAGTAATTCACTGACGTCACTGGCCACCACAAGTCTCTGAACTCGAACGAGACTGAATTTAGTGAAATTTGCACAGCTCTTTCTGTCTTAAATTTAAATGAGAATGCAACTATTTACTTTTTTACGCTACGTCATTTTTATCGTTCTGAATTATTCACTGAATTATCCAAAATACGCCTTTTGTAATGTTCCATACTTTTAATAGTGTCAAAACTCGGGCGATATCGGGTAGTGGTAACTAAGTACTAGTATGCAGACGGCCTCCGTGGTCGAGTGGTTAAGACGCTCGACTGCGAATCCAGAGGTGCGCAAATGATTTTTATTTAATTAATTTGTGTTATTTCACATTTAATTATTTGAAAATAATATATAGTATATTTGCGGCACGTTCCAGGGTGGGAGAGACTCCAAGTATCGCCCTGGTGAAAGACCACCATTCAGAATCGAAACGTTGCTTAAAATGGCTTTAGCCGTGTTTGGTGACCAGCTTTGAATAGCCAGGTACTTAACAACCTTCCTCTTCCCCATCTCCCTCCCCTTCCCGATACCTTCAGCCTCGCAAAATACCCCAATTGAGGATGCCATAGTCTCACTGGTTCCAGACGATTGGGGGCAGTGAGAAGCTTATGCGGTGTTCACTATAATAAAATATAATATGCGTAGTGCTAGGAACTCCGAATAAACATTTGCCGATAGCCCAGCAGCCAATACATTGACCTTGTTTATGAATAGACATAAACAATATTCACTTTCACACTCTGAGAAGTGTGAAATTGCAAAATACCACAAAATTGGATCATCCACTTTGTTGACTAGAACCAGCTGCATTCAATCTACAGATTAAAGCAGCCACCGTGACTTGCGGCGAATCGGGACTGTTTGTAAACAAAACGATGTTGCAACGGTCGCGAAATCGACCAGAGGGAAAGTTGAGAATTTGCACACCTCGGCTAAAAAGATCCGCTGATGTCATGCAAATTATCAATTAATTAATTATGCAGTTGCAGCACCAAAGCGATAAAGATAACATATCAATATTTAGAAATGCGTCAGCCTTATTCGGTATTGGTACGATAAGGCACGGATGCGAGACAACGATCTTGGCTGATAACAACTCAATGCCGCAGGTCGTGGCTACAAACTACATGCTGATCGAGCCTTCATATTTATTACGCGTTAACGATAAACACGTGTTTTTCAAATATAAACAAGCGTTATCTTTTTGCTTGGAAATTCGTGAGATTGCCAGCTGGATCGCATTTTTTCCTCGAGGATTTAATAATAATAACAGTGAACTTATATAGCGCAGTTTTGTGATATTTCACCTCAAAGTGCGCTTCAAACTAAATTAATTAAGCTAATAAGACTAACTAACGAGGAGAAAATAAATAAATAATTGTAATGGGCCAACCAGTTTAGCGCACGTGCTACTTACCCATGTCACTAAGAATTCATATCAATATCATATTGTATCCTAATTGCATCCCTTAATGTCCTTCTGTCTCATAAAATTATATCCTAACATCGCTTTCTGAAATTATTTTTAAAATGTATTATTCCATAGACCACATGTTTGGACTCTGATACTTTAAGTTTGAAAATGCAGGTATAAAAGCAGAGCATTTCTGTAAAAACACCCACTACTATTAAAACACTATTCATTCCTATTCTCATCGCACTCCCGTGCAGTAGTAAACCATATTCAGATATAAAGGTTTAATTACTAATATTGTATAAATTATTCCAATAAAAAGTATTCAAGACAAAGTGATATTATTATATTTTATTCAACATCCCCGAACAAAATCGCGCCTTACCCAAGGAACATTCTGTCGGTTGCATTCTGTCAGTGACCATTACAATATGTATTTGTTTAACAAATTAAAACTAAATCATCTAAAATTATGATCGTTATCATAAATCATGAGAGAAAAAGGTTCGGGTATGGGTTATAAACAGTGCATGTGTCCATCAACAGATAAAAAAAAAAACAATTTACTAGGAGCTAAGGGTATGAAAATCCAAATAAAACGTATGAATTCGTATTAACAAATTTGTTAAATCAAAGGAAAGGAAATTAGATTAAGGACAGCTAAAATGTTGGTACTTAAAAACATTCAGCCGTGCAAACATATACATGGCCTGTTCAAAAGAAAAGGTGAATTTTGAATTTTCGCGGGCTGCGTACATTCGATTATCGATTTTTTGTTGTTGTTATTTTGGTACACATATGTTAGCATTATTAGCCATTTTGGATTAGTGGTTTGTTTTTGACAACTGGAAAGGTTAGTCACGTTTTTGTGTGTTCTTCGATTTTTTACTTTTGAAAAAAATGGATTAAAGAATAAAATCTAAGATTTGTTTTTCCACAACTCCAGGACGCTCATCGTCATTAACATCTTCTCGGCCTTCTGTAAAGCGCTTGTACCACTTATAAACACTTTTTTGAGACAAAGTAGACTCGCCGAATGCCACAGTCAACATTTTAAGTACGTTGGAGCACTTTATTCCATTTTTAACGCAAAATTTAATACATATTCGTTGATCCATTTAACACACAAAAACGTGACTAACCTTTCCAGTTGTCAAAAACAAACCACTAATTCAAAATGGCTGATAATGCTAACATATGATAAACATATGTGTACCAACATAACAACAAAAAAATCAATAATCGAATGTACACAGCACGCGAAAATTAAAAATTCACCTTTTCTTTTGAACAGGCCTCGTATATCGTCGCCGGAAAGGAAAAGGGTGAAGTGCCATTTTGGGAAATTTAAACCAGAGCACTTTGAAGTTTTTTTTACAATAAAATTCAGCCTTCAGTGCTTGGTTGGATTTAAAAAAAAAAGTCAATGCTCTACAAGTGCTAAACTTGTGTCGCTCGAGGCGAGCCTTCTCCCAAATGGTAAATATATTTTAGATGGATGAAGGCCCACCAAAGTCTTCAGAATCAAACGAGAGTCAGAGCGTTCGATTAAGAAGAAAAAAACTAATCAAAACTGCATATTATAAAATAACACATTTTTGACTAAAATGTCGCTTAATTCCCTTTGCCTTTCCAGGGACGATATGTGCATTTTATCAAATTATTTGTTATTGTTTCTTTGTGAAATTTATTAATTAAATTATTTATAATAGAAAACAATGTTTTATGTTTGTTTCTTAGAGTTAATACTGCATAAGAGTGCCAACTGCTCTGAACCGTCTGGAGCCAGTGGGACTATGCCATCCTCAATTAGTGTATGTTGTGAGGTTGAAGGTAGTTGGGAGTGGAAGGAGATGGGGAAGAGGAAGGTCGGAAAGTATCTGACTTGTCAGATCTGGTCACCAAACATGGCTAAAGCCATTTAAAGCAAAGTTTCGATTGTCAATGGTGCTCTTCCACCAGGGTGATACTTCAAGTATTTACCACTCTGAAAACGATTATTAAGGTGCATTCACTATTCAGAACCGAAATGTTGCTTGAAATTGATTTGGCCGTTTTTGGTGAACAGATCTCAATAGCCAGGTACTTGCAAACCTGCGTCTTCCCCTACCCACTGCCTTCAGCCTCACAACATACCCCGATTGGGGATGCCATAGTCCCACTGGCTCTAGACGGTGGGGAACAGTTGGGAAAATAGAAATAAATGGACTTTGAAGTTTGTATCTTTACTGTGTATAGTATGGATGTAGATTTTCATACGCATTATAATTTAAAAGTATGAATAATAATGTTATCTAGTGTTTAGAGATCTAAATAACTGTACACTATCACATTCAGTGGCGTGCACAAAGTTTTGATCAGGGTAGGCAATAGGAAAAACAACGGATCAATTGATAAAAGAGATAAGTACCGGCAGATGTCACTTATTGCTATAGGATTTGTTCTGTAAAAGCACTGCCTTAGACACTAACACAAACGAGCCACTTCAACGCGCAACAGCTCACAGCATACATATTTTGTGTAGTCTAGTGAACATAGAATAATCTTTCCAATTGATTGTTTGATCAAACTTTTTAAATTGGCTTTACGGAGTGCACGCCTCTGATGCCAGTATTTTAGAATTCAAACAACAAGAAGTGCGTCTGTAAAAACTTCAAAGTCCACTATCCAAGTTTGTATAAATATATACTTAGTTATTTATCCTGTATATTAATATTATACATATACCAAATCAGAATCTTCCTATGGTTATTGATGACTCATGTTCTCCATATTTTCATTGTTGTTATTTTTTATTCATGTATTCTGTTCTCATTACTTTGAATATTTACGAATAAAACTGCTTTTTCAAATACTCTCCATCTCTTCCAGGTTCATATTATTTGACACCATTACTGCTTTAGTCATATTTATTGAATATGACGTTTATATTAAGATAACAAAAAGGTGTAAGAGTTTTAGATCGTAAATGATATGCCGTAACTTTTAACTTTATTACTAGAATTTTTATGGAATATCCTATTATTAAAAATACGCGATACGTAGAATCAAGATTCGAGCGAAATAAAATAATGGATATTGTAAAAGCGTTAGCGGCAAGATAACAAAAATGTAACTGTAATGTTAAATGAAATTATGCGAATGTCTTTTAAAGTATCTTACTAGACGTTTTATGGAATATCCTATCCGGCGCATCGCATTGTCAAGCGTACCTATTATTTTAGTTTTTAAAAGGTGTAACTGTTATGTTAAATAATTTTCCGAATGTCACCAAAATATGCGTAGTTTGAATATTATAACGGCGCACGGTTTCACGTACCTATTATTTTTACTAGACATCTTGTGCACAATATTATGGACTTTTCCTATCCAAACCAGACATCTTTGTAACTCTATCCAAAACGGCCGAAACGTAGCGCCTAGAATCAAACGACGAAAATAATGTCGAGTAAAATAACAGTTTTGTTAAATATCTCCCAATGTCTTTTCATCGAGCTGTTATTTTTCAACAGGGGATTATTGTTATTGAAACCAATAGGCTCGTTATTCATTATTTTTGCTAGTTGGTTTTATGTCAATCTCCTACTCGTTTAGTTTGGCGCGTTTTTCCTCGTCGCGCGTGCATTAGATGTGTTTTTGTGAGTTGAAGAATACGATTAATGGTGTAGTTCTCTAATGTTTATGTTTTGTTTCACGGCCAAAGTGCGAATACCTAGTAAGCAAATAAATTAAGTTTTAGTAGACAATACTTTTATAGCGCCGTTTTCGTGGGAAAATCACCTGAAAGACGCTTTGTGTACTTATATGTAATTTAGAAAATATAGTATTATATTGGTAGTCTACCAAAAAATAGTCAACGTCGGCGTTATTTTCAACGGTTATATTTAACAGTTAATAATCGCCAACGATAACGGCGTTGGCGTTTTTTCCGAATTATAGTTAACGACCAGTACTAGTTTATATGCATATCTGTTATCTGTTTATGTGTTACGGCAATATCTTACCTCGATCTTAAATGGATGTTTCATTTTTTAAATGTGAATACCGCACAAGAAACCCAACTGTGTGGAGCCAGTGAAACATGGCATCCCCAATTGGTGTATGTTGTGAGGTTGAAGGTAATGGGGAGGGGGAGGAGATGTGTAACAGGAAGGTTGGAAAGTACCTGGCTATTTAGATCTGGTCACCGAACAATGCTTAAGCCATTTCCAACAACGTTTCGATTCTGAATTGTGGTCTTTCACCTGTATGATTTGTTTGTAACTATGTAAAAGGAGCACTGTGGGAGTAATTTTAATAGCATGACCTCTGAATGCGGTCATAGAATCTTTATTTTTAAGTTTATCTTAGTAGGAGCGCAATCGAGATGAAATATCACAAAACTGCGCTATATAAATGCAACTTTATTTTGTTATTATCAATATTATATTACATTTTTCAAATCGATATATCCGTTGAACAATGTAGGATGGAAGTGGCGAGCAAGCAGTGGTTAGGCGTTGCTCTAAGGAGGTCAAGTCCTCCGAATTGGCCTAGCTTTGTTTAGTTTGAAAGTGAAATCGCTCCATAGCTTCAAGCAACAATACGAACCAAGAAGCGCCAATGTTAAAATATTAATTTTAACAATAAAATATTATGATAAACCAAGATGCAAAGGTAGACAACGTATATATGCAATGATGACCAATCAACAAAGGAAATTTAATTAGACAATTAGCATAATATTTCGTTGTTCAACTATATTGATTTTTTCTCCATTTTATTGATATCATTGACTTAAATACAATGGTATATGGCGATATTTTTTACAGTTTTTTTACAAAAATGTGTCCTCACCGGGGTAACCCGTTCTAAGGCCACGTTGTACGTGTTTTTTGTTGTTATAACGTAAACATCAATTTAGTTGTTACAAGTACAAATAAGCATGTTTATATTAGAATAATATATCAAAATCAGTTGTGAGGCAAACAAAAACTTACTAATAAATATGTACATAAAAAAGAAAAAGATGATCGACTACTTTGTGGTTTGACATATTTAATGAAATGAAAGAAAAGTTTGTAGAAGACCACAGATTTTATTTTAATTTTTATGACCGACCGGCTTCGCTTAGTCTAAGCATCATCAGGGTACAAAATTAAACAGAACAAAAAATACAAAGTGTGCAGTTATATATATGTACATACAGAGGGAGAACACAATATAAAATAAAATAAGAGAACAGCGAGAAAACAAAAATTATTTAAAACATTATCACCTTCTTATTAGAAATTACTATTACTTACTCATCTTCTCAGTTGACGTATTGCCTTTTCAATTCATATTATCTGTCTCTTTCTCTCTGTTCCTTTGTTATAATTTAAATGTTTTTCTATGAATTATTCCCTTTGTACTGTCTGATAATTATTTTACAGCTACTCGGAAAATGTAGTTAGTTCCTTTTTAGCTTACGGCAAAGAACCTAATATACCCTTGAAGGGTTTGAGGTTTTACATTCACGAAACCTTTTTTTGTGTAAAACAAACATCAATTTTAAAAAAGTGGTACACGTTTCCACACAAAAACGTAACACTGACCTTAATTTTCTAAACAGGTATAAGTCAAATTTGTAAAAAAATAATTATATTTTAGGTTAGCGTCGATAAAACATTTTTTCACAGGATATCCTTGTATTTTATGTCATAACATTGTAATCTAACCTCAATAAAATTTTATATTTATCTCAGAAAGGATAACATGTGTTTTTTTTTAGTCAGCTCCAAGATTAGGACCCATACATTCAGTTCGGTGTATAAGTAATTAAAACGACCATGGCGCCTTCCTCAGTATTAAAAGATGACCATGAACGACCATTTAGCATTTGACAAGCTTTACAATTCGGACGTCGCTTTAGAAGCAGGTAATTAGAATGCAATTTGCATGCGCTAAATTGTCTAAAATACGAGTATCATTCAACAGCGGGATGCTTGAAGAATATCTGCCGAACACCCTTGAATATATTAGCGTTGTGACCGATTTGAAAGAACTACTTCTTTTGGCAACAGTTCTTACTTCATTCATTGAACCAAATACTTCAATTGAAGTTGATAGTTCATTTTAGCGTTCATTCATTTCATTAACTTCATTTCATTGAACAAATACTTCAATAAAAGTTAGATTATAAAGAACTACTTCAATTTGCAGCAGTACAGTTGTGAAGGTGAACTTCAAAGCCTGTAAAGAAGTACTTCGATCTAGAGGAACGTGATTTTATTTTTGCGAGAACCGGTTCGAGTTCTTTTCAATTCTGGTAACAAGTCCAACATTGAAAACTACAGACCAATTTCGATTATATCCCACATTCCAAAAATATTTGAGTCCATCATTACAAAGAAAATTACCCCCGTATTTAAAAAAAAAATGTTCTGACTGAGGAACAGCATGGATTTAGATCTGCTAAGTCTACCACAACAAATTTACTTTCCTTCACTAATACCATTGTTAACGCTCTGGAAGTTAACTCTCAGGCAGATGTTCTCTACACTGATTTTTCTAAAGCCTTTGATAAAGTTAATCACTCAATTCTTATCGCCAAACTTCATGCTATCGGTATTAGAAATCCTTTATTATCTTTCTTCAAATCTTATTTAAATGATAGACAACAAAGAGTCAAAATTAATAACTTTGAATCTATTAATATTAAAGTAACGTCTGGAGTACCCCAAGGTGCCCATCTAGCTCCTCTCCTTTTTAACATATTTATTAACGACATTGCCAAAGTATTTTCTTCCTCGCGTTTTTGGCTTTTTGCAGATGACAATAAGATCCTTAAAATAATAAAATCTTTTCATGACTGTATTCTTCTCCAAAGTGATATTGATTCATTTAATGAATGGTGTGAAACTAACTGCCTAAAATTAAACATTGATAAATGTAAAATTATGTCATTTCATAGAACTCTTAAACCGATCCTCTTCAATTATAAATTAAATAGTGTCTCCTTATCTACCGTCAGATCTATAAAAAAGATCTTGGTGTCACTATAGACTATAATCTTTCTTTTCGTGATCACATTAATAATGTAGTTAATAAATCATTAAAACTTCTTGGCTTCATCAATAGAATTGCATGTGACTTTAAGAATATAAAGACTCTAAAAACCCTTTACTGCTCATTAGTTCGCCCTCATTTAGAATATGCTAGTGTAATTTGGTCCCCTTTTCTATACCGTTCATATTCATCATATTGAATCCGTACAACATCGCTTCTTACGCGGTATTGCATGGAGATTGGGGCGAGAAAGAGGCGATTATTCATATGATGAAATTGAACAATTGAAAATGTCTTCATTAGAAAAGCGCAGGAAAGACTTCGATTTAATTTTCATTTACAAAATTATTAATTGTTTTATTGACTCACCTTCTCTGTTGCAACTTATCCAGTTCAACATTCCTTGCCGTAGACTCAGAAACAATGAATTGCTGTTCCTCAATCATCACAATACTAATTACGGGTATAATTCTCCAATGTCCAGAATGTCAAGACTTGTTGCTCAAGCCATGGTCTTGAAATTTTTGGTAGCAGTCTAAATGATTTTTCGTCATTCTTTACGACTCTACCAAAACTTTGACTAAGACCATGGCTTGAATGTTTTATGTTTATTTTGCCTTATTTTTGTCATCGCTTCATTTATCTCAATTTATATGCTATTTCTTCTCTGTTACTCTTTTTTTTATATTTCGTGTTTTATATGTATTTTTGTAATTGGACTTTTTAGTCCGTTAATTTATAAATAAATAAATAAATAAATAAATAAATAAATAAATAATTCGAAATCTCTACAGACTAGTACGTGTTATTTTGGCAAGGAACCGGTTCCAGTTCTTTTCACTTTTAAATCTCTACAGACTAGTACGCGTTTTTTCGGCGAGGAACCGGTTCCAAAAAGAACTGAACAAATAAGCGGATAGATTCAAATCTCTTTTTTGCGAGTTCGACTTCAATTTCAAGTTCACTGCGAAGGGTTTATTTTAAAGAACTAGCAATTAGTGAAGCATTCACAAAACATTGAAGTTTTTCCCAACGCTAGTGTGTATGTTCAGATTATTAATATTCTAATTGGCGTTTTAGATGCGAAAATACAAAATGTTTTTACAAAAACAAAATTTTGAAAATTAAATAATAATAACAGTAAACTTATATAGCGCACTTTTGTGATATTTCACATCAAATGCGCTTCATACTAAATTAATTATGCTAATAAGACTAACTAACACGGACACACTATGACGGCCTCCATGGTCGAGTAGTAAGACGCTCGACTATGAATCCAAAGGACGCGGGTTCGAACCCGGCGTGCGCCAATAACTTTTATTCAATTAATATATGTCATAACACGTTTAATTCATATTAAAGTATTTTTGCTTGCGGCACGTTCCAGAGTGGTAGATACTCTAAGTATGGCTCTGGTGAAAGACCACCATTCAGAATCGAAACGTTGCTTGAAATGGCTTTAGCCGTGTTTGGTGACCAAATCTGAATAGCCAGGTACTTCCCAACATTCCTCTTTCCCATCTCCTTCCCCTCCATACTACCTTCAGTCACACAACATACCCTATTTGGGGATGCCATAGTCTCACTGTATCATGACGATTGGGAGCAGTTGAGACTCTTGTGCGGTATTCATGTAAAAATAAAAAATAATAAGGAAAAAATTATATAATATGTATACAAATTAAAACTATCTAAAATCATGATCGTCATCATAAATCATGAGAGAAAAAGGTTCAGTTATGGGTATAACAGTGCATGTGTACATCAACAGAATAAAAAAAAAACAATTTACCAGAAGCTAAGGGAAAAATCGAAAAAACGAAAATCGAAAAATAAAAATATATATCAGCTATAATTTTGCCAAAGTAAATAAAGTGAATATAAACTAGGAAATAAGATTTGTACAGCGTCCTCGAGGTGATTTTTCACAAAAACGGCGCTATAAAAATTATTATTATAAGACTATGCAGTCGATTTATAGGTGTGGGAGCCTGATAGTTTGTTTTGAAATTGTCGCAGAAAGAGGTAGTAATTCGTCTCGTATTTCTGGTCGGTACATAATATTCTTGAAGTAACAATATATGGAGGGAGAGCTAATTATTTTTACCCAACCTACACAAACTTGCGATAAATCACTTTCTCCGGGTTTTTATGTCGTACACCATGAGAAAGAAAGAGACAACAAATTTCAAAGACCGCTTCTATATACTGTAAGGATGATCTTAAGCTCCTGGTTCACGGCGGGACTCCGCCCACATTTTTTATTATGCCACTAAACTAAGCGATTTTTTAGGTTATATGCTATATTTTTGTTGATAAAAATACTGTGAAAAAGTGGCTATACGAATAAACAAAAACATTATGTCGATATGTGATATGAATGGATGTATGAATACCGTAGCCTTAGTTTTAGCCACACCCAGGTGCGCCGAGTCAGGTTAAAATCATCAAAAACAAGTCAAAAACTGACTTTACTGCCTTGGATAGATACTACTCTACCAAGTTTATAACATTTTATTTTTACGAGAATATCAGGGCTGTCAATACCATCATTAATAATTTTATTTAGTAGGGCAAGGTCTGAAACAATCCGCCTATCGGACAGCGTAATTAAATTTAGCTGTTTCATCAAATTTATATAATTAATGTTTTTTATTGTTATTACTACTCAATTGGTTGGATCGTACACATATTTTTAACGTGTGTCATTGGACGAAGCTAATGATCGATGATTTTATTTTTGCACATTTCTATGCCTTGATAATCAATTATTATTAACACAAGGTTTACGGTACCCGTCAAATTGACGGATTTCCGATTTGCTTTGCAAATTTTACTAAACAGGCAGTATTTTTTTTACGACTTTTTATAATTGAGCAGTGAAAATATATATTTACTGTATTTTTAGTGTCGGAAACTTCTGATTTTTTGAAAATCTAGTCGCTATATACCTATCTCTATGGACACCCGTCAAATTGAAATAACGCTTTTGAATTTGTGACATTTGTGAAATTATTACTTCTTAAACAAAATAATCATAGTGTAACAATTTGTGTGAAGCAACTAAGAAAGAATGTCATCGGTGTGAAGGAAATTTTGTTTCAAACCCAAATTACAAATACGCGTTCGTTGCGTAACACATTCGGCGCATTATGATTTATGGGGCAATAAAAAAGGTTTCTTCGGGGGTGGAAGTCTAGCGAAGTTGACCATACGGCTGCATTAGTGTAACTTAATAAATCTATCTTCAGTTACAGAGTTGTAGTCAGTGTGTGAAAGACGTGGAGTCTAATTTCAGTTAAATAAAACATTTATTTAAACAGTATTTGTATTTATTCGTCAATTTGACGGGTGCCCGTAGAAATAGGTATATAAAAAAATACCTGTAATCTTAGTTCTAAGGAAAAAACAAAAAACTTTAACAAAAATCCGTAAAATAACTTTAAGAATACTTGGTTCGCGAATCCATTTCTCAACAATATGACGATAAAGTTATTAACAAAGTTAAAAGTCCTCTTTCAAATAAAATACTATGAAGAAAAACAATAATGCACAGAAATAGTTTCCAAATTTTAGTCTGCGGCATAACATCTTACCCTATGAATCAAGCATTAATGCGTATAAAGGATATATTTGCTCGATTCAAAAACATTTAAGCTGCGATATCAATTGGGTACTTTACACCCTCCGAACATTAGTTAGGCGGGTCGCGGAAGTTAATATTTCTATAAAGCGGGTCGCGGTATAGGTTTGATTACCCCTGGTTTAAACTTGTCCGTGAGTTGAATAAGTTGATGAACTCGGAAGAGAAATAACAATATCATAGCTAAAATTAACATAATGGTGTAATTGACATTGGCGCGAGTGAACACACATAATTGGCCTTGTGCTTCCGAAAATGACGCAATATAATTTATTATATTTAATACCGCACGAGATTCTCAACCGTCTAGACCTAGTGAGACTATGGCATCCCCAATTGGGGCATGCTGTGAGGCTGAAGGTAGTGAAGGAGGGGAAGGAGATGAGGCAGAAGAAGGTTGGGAAGTATTAAGCTATTCAGATCTGGTCACCAAACACGGCTAAAGCCATTTCAATCAAGTAACGTTTCGATTCTGAATGGTGATCTTTTACCAGGGCGATACTTGGAGTATCTACCACTCTGGAACGTGCCGAAAATATACCTTGTATTATTTTATATGAATTAAATGTGTTATGACACATATTAATTGAATAAAACTTATTTGTGCACGCTGGGTTTGAGTCCGCGACCTCTGGATTGGTAGTCGAGCGTCTTACCACTTGAACATGGAGGTCGTCATAGTTTATGGATTCTTCGAATTCCTATATACTTCCTGGGGTTTATACCTGTAGGGTCTGGAAATATACAACCACCCTTTATTCACAGTACAGTAAAAATAAATTAAAAATTCTATCGTTACGTTAGACGAGTACACGTCCGTACCGACCGGCTGTCGAGCGGCGAATGATGCAAGAAGAGCAGACACGCCGGACGGTAAAACGAACGTTCAGCGCAAGGCAGCAGGGTTGAGTTTGCTGTAGCAGGTTTAGAAAAGCAACCTACCTAAGGTTTGAATTTTAATTCTAATGTTATTGCTAAAAGAACTTTTGGAAATTGGTAAGAATTCGAATGGTAGGGGTCAGTTTTTATTAATCTAAAATATTAATTACTTACATTCTGAGTGTATTCGTAGAAAACAATTGATATTTTTGTAACAGATTGTCGTGTGACCTCTTTAGTACCTATGTACTGTTTATTACAATCAGTAGGTCAATTAATTCTAAGTATAATTGTTATTATTTACAATCTTCGTCTGGCGAATAAAGTTTTTGGAACCCGAGAGAATCGTGGCAAAATGAATTATCAATTGACTATAAATAATTTCCTTTGCGAGTACGTATGACCGCACGAGTGTGAACTTTTTAAATTTTGAACTGATGTTAATGGAATTTATAAAATTTAAAATCAAATCTCCAATAGGTAATTTAGTTAATAGGTTAGGTAATTTAGTGTAAAGCGCACTTGAGGTGAATTGTCACAAAACTGTGATAAATATTTAGTGCTATTATTGTTATTAGTGACCAGATCTGAACGGCCAGGTACTTTCAGCCTCACAACATACCTTAATTGCAGTTGGGACTCTGGTGCAATATCCACACAAAAATAAATATAAAAAAGTCTACAAATGAACAAGAAATAAAAAGTAGGCAGATAAAGAATAGTACATGAGTTAAAATTAATTTTGAATAATTGCTAAAACGCGTCTTAAGACGGTTTGATCAAGTAGAAAGTATATTTTTTTGTAATTTTTAAGCTGCTTAATGGCAATGTTACATAACTGTACCACTAATTCTGATAATATTAGTACCGTAAAGCGTATGCCGTACACACTAGCTATGAAAGCATCCACGTGCTAGCTACAAACGTAAGTGCTGCCATCTTTAATGTTCAAAGTTAACTATTATTAATTTTGAAGATAAAACGTCAAATTTATGAATTACTAGTAACATATTATTATCATCATAAATAAGTCGGCGATTGCAAATAATGTCGGATAAAGGCCGCTGCAAATAGATGTGTAATATGTCTACTGCCTGCCCACCTGACGGCGAATAGTGCAGCACAGTAGCACGGTTGCTAGCTGCATTATGCAACGCTCTTTTCAAGGTTAGCCGAGCAGGCAAGCCGCCAACTTGGGGCAGCGGTCAAACGGTTCAAACACTTCTCTGCCCCGGGCCTTTTATGTATTGAGACTAGAAGTGAACCAGCAAATCGGTGCACATATTTTTTATTGCTCCGCTACGATGTCAAAATACTTGCTCCAGCTATGCTACAAGTGTTTAAAACATATATAAATTAGGTAGGTATCAATGAACCATGAAGAAAACGTACATTCTGTAAACTCGGTTGGAAATTTGTACTCTCACCGTCATAATGCATTCTGTTTGATATAATTGCCGAGAATGAAATCTCCTTTCATTGCTTGTCATCTTATTTAACACTTCCGTTCCGAAGAGGGGTACTAATCAGTGGCGGCTAATGATTTTTTAGTGTGCTAGAGTGTTAAGATTGAAAAAACGTCATTATTAATGTTTTTTGTATCCAATTTTTTTTTGTTTTTTCAAAATTTGTATGAAATTTTTTCAGCAATCCGTGCAGTGCACCACCAAAACTGAAATATCCTGAAAATCTTGAAACAATTGTTTTTTTTATTATTATATTCAGCTACGAAAATGTGGTATTTTTCATTCTTAGCACTCTAGAACACAAAAAAGTCACTGGTTCTAATGTCACCCTGAGAGTTTTTCGCGATATCTTAGATAAATATTACTAGATTAGTGAAATTTATGGATATACTTAAACAAATTACATAAGATTATACCATGATAACGCTTTAATAAGTAAGGTCAAATGGGGCAACTACGTCACCTCCTTCGGATATTTATTATTGACGGAAAGGTTAATGCGAAATAATAAATAATTTCAACCGCTCCTTGGTCTAATTCTGGGCAAAAAACACGGTATCGTGCGCCAGCTCCGTTCAAAACCTATTTATTTATTAACTGCTATATTGCTCCAATTCTGGATAAAAACCTACTTCCCAACTATTCCATGCCACAAATCCAGGCAAAAACCCATTTCTCCACTGCTCCGTGCTCCAAATCAAAGCAAAAACCCATTTCTCCACTGCTCCAGATTAGTTTAAAAACCTATTTCCCCACGGCTCCGTGCTCCAGATTCGTTCAAAAATTCATTTCCCAACTGCTCTGTGTTCCAGATTAGTTCAAAAACCCATTTCCCCACTGCTTCGTGCTCCAGAGTCGTTCAAAAACCCATTTCCCCACTGCTCCAGATTCGTTAAAAAAAACATTTTAATACTGCTCCGTACTCCAGATTCGTTCAGAAACCCATTTCCCCACTTCGTGTTCCAGCTCTAGGAAAAAACTCATATGTCCACTTTTCTATTCATCAGCTCGCAAGCTTGCAAATCATTAGCAGATGCTACCGTCTTCAAGTTAAACAGGGGTGACCAGATATTGATGTCACATTGGTATTTAAATTGGGTCACATTTTAACTTATCGTTGGCATCGCTATTCCAAATAGCTACTCCCTTACAATGTTGTTTACAGCAGACTTCAAATTTAATCTCTTGAAACATTTAAATTTTAAACTAACCATCAATTATTTTAAGTCAAAATACAACCCACAACTACAAAGATTGCTGCGGCTCTCAGCTGTCAGATGAATCTAATTTAAGAAGGTCAATTAATTTGTGTTTTTCTCTAAATCAAATATTTGGCAATGCCCGAGTTTCAAAATTAGAAAAGTTATATTATAAAGATCGCTTCGAGTTGTTGTAGATAACTTTTGTAACCCTTAGATAGATATTTTCAGAACACTATTTTTGAATTAGCATGTTTTTGATATTTTAATATTTTTATTTCATTTTTCTTTGGAGAAGGGTTAAGAGCAACGATAATTTTAAACAATATTCCTGAAGCAAATGACAAATGTACAAATCATAGAAATCATCTTAAATCACTAAATGTCACACTTACACCTGCTAGACAGCGTTTTACCGGCATTTCAATGGAGCCTGCTCGGAGGAACGCGAAAAAATCCCTGTATACTAGTTCACCAGCGATTGGCTGGGCGGACTAATGAGGAAAACACCCGTTCACAGTTGATGTCGGCAGTATGAGAATGAGTCGGAGAAACGCTTATATACAAGGGAAACGTTCCATCAGTACGAGGGAAGTGTTTCGTTTGTTAGAGTGAACGGTGATTTTACGAAGTGGTTTGATATTTCAAAAGGGAATTAAGCAAATCTGTGTAATGTCACCGTGGTTATTCAATCTGTACATGGATAATTGCATGCACGAATTGAAAGGTGTGGGCTTGGGCGCGAAAATGAACAATCTGAAAGTATGTTGCCTATTGTATAGTGATGATGCGGTGCTGATTTCTGACAGCATGGAAGATCTACAGTTTCTCGTGACTAGGATGAACCAAGTATGTGTGGTAAAACCATTTATAACCGAGTTAAAAATGTGGATATCCGGAAATAATGCAAGGCTGATGCGCGAACGTCATAAATAAGATAAAGAAAGGGACGATTAGATGGTTTCGGCATGTAGAGCATGTAGACGTAGAAGAAGTTGGGGACGCCCGAGAAAGACATGGCGCGATCAAGTGAAACGCCCGGGGCGGACCATGTCAAGGGTCAGAATAACAGAAGAGTATGTATGAATGTGAATGAAGCAAGGAGTGTGTGCCAAGACAGAGTTGCATGGTGGTCCATCCTCTCTGCCTACCCCTGCGGAGAAACAATGGGATGATTATTTAGTTAATTCTACTGTAAAACGGTACGTATATAGAACGATCTACGAGCATTTCCTCTCTTATTTAAACCGAACACAAATTCCTTCGCAGTCCAGAGCGTCGCCTAACCGAGTGGCGATGTCTACAGTTCCCCTAGTGATACACCGTAGACAAGAAAGCTCTTATGAGGTGGCATCTAAAAATAATCTAAAAGAATAGTAGATGACGACGGAGAGAATTAATTTATCATCGAATGTAAATAGTTTAAACTTGAAATTTCAACAATCTCTCGGGTAGACCTTTCATAGCAATGCAGCGTTTGGCACGCAGCCAATGATTTCGTTTGGTGCTGAAAATATGTATTAGATTTTCTCAAAACTAATTCAATAAATACAACACACCACTAAAGGTGTGAGAGTCCAAACTACGGCTGTAGGTAACTCAAAACAATCGGCATTGCCAATAACGGGAATAATCTAGATTTTATATCGATGGAAAGTAATACTGCATTCTAATCCCACAATGAATTGGGAGTACAAAAAAAGCATACAAAATTGTATTGAATATATTTTTAAATACTCAGTATATGAAAATATAATAAAAGGAAAAAAAAAAGTTGTAAATTAATTATTAAAAAAATAAATTATTAATAGTTTTCAAGAAGTATGCGATATACTGTGCTGTGCAAACCAGATGTTGATATCGACGTTGGAAAGGCAAAAGGGCTTAAGCGACACTTTGGTCAAAAATGAGTTAAAAACATGCAGTTTTTTTTCTGCATCCAATGCTCTGACTCTCGTTTGATTCCGAAGACTTTTGTGGCCCTTCAGTCATCTAAAATATATTTACCATTTGGGAGAAGGCTTGACTCAAGGGACACAAGTTTGGGACTTTTTTTAGCTTTTCTTCGCTTCGGGTCACTCAGTGGAAGCATTGAGTTACCTGCGTTAATTTTTTTTCAAAAATCCAACCAGGAACTGAAGACTTATGATTTTATTGTAAAACAAAAAAAACTTTGAAATGCTCTGGTGTAAACATCCCAAAATGTCGCTTCAGCCCTTTTGCCTTTCCGGCGAAGATATGTGGTTAAAACTTTTTAAATGTATTAATTTATTTTTAGCTAGAAGTAAGTCTGTTTTTAAATAATGCGGAGCTATATAGATTTATTGCGAAAACAATAAATTACAGCTTAGAGCTTGATTAATCGGTCCAAGAAACTTGAAAAAGAAACTAATTATTCACACGATTTTTGACAGAGCACAGTAATAAATAGTAGGTTTACCATAATTATCGAACGATAATTCAAATCGCTTATTTGAAAAACACACCTAAAAACCTATGAAATAATAAAAAAAGGTTTAACCTATAAATAGATCTGGAACGTTTCACCCTTTCATTCTTGAATTCCGTGTTATTATGCCATTTTAGCGTTACAATAGACTGGCAATAATGCAAACGTGATATCGCTTTGACAGACAGTACTTGTCCTGGACAAACGATGTTCTTCAGGTTAACTATATTTCCGAAGGTCTACAGACTAGTATTCAGAGCGGGTCAATTCAATGCATTTATGGGTAGAACCTACAAATACAATACACAAAGAAAATGTAGCACTCATAACTCACTAGCTAAAAGTGTGAAATGAGACTGACAATCCCATCTTTGATCCTTGTTGAAATAGACACAAACATTACAATCTTCAATATGCACCAAAGCAAAGGCAATTCGTTCAACATAATTTCAGATTTAATCACATAAATTATTAATTGAACACTTCCCACATATTATAAACGTCCGTTCCCCCAAATTATCAGTGGATAACTTAAACTTAAAATGAGACATCTGAATCCTCTCTTCGATCCTTGTTGGAATGAACACAAACGTGACACATTTGGTTAAGTGTCTCATATCTTAATTGTGCTAACGAATCAAGGCCGATTCGTTCAACATGATTAAAGTTTCAATCAATTCAATTGTCATTTGAACACATCGGCGTCCATTGCCCCGAATTATCGGTGGATAATTTGAAACGAGTTTCTGAATTGTATATTTGGTCTCCGTTGGAATAAACACAAACATGACACATTCGGCAATCTTCAACGTACCAATTCTACAAAATCAAGGCCGATTCGTTTAACATAATTTCAGATCTGATCAATTTAATTGAACACTTTGATACGTCCGTTGGTGTCGGGTTAGTATTGCAGAATGAGCGATTTTTCCAAACAACTGCCATCCGCCCACTGGGGCCAGCCTTCGGTATGCTGTGATCACGTCATCGCCGTAAAAAAGAGACTAATCAACATTGCTGTTGCATAACACCTGAGGAATCAGCTGCTCGCTCTAATAATACCAGTACAGAGTCATGTGATAGATCTGGCTTTCCCAAGTCAGCGTTGGATTTAATCCAGAAGACGAAAATACGCCACTTTGTCTGACATCAAGGAGCAGGCATTCCATACGGTAAACGAAAAAACTGTGAAGGTCAAATTAAAGAAATATAGGCAATTAATCGGATTTGATTGAATGGAGAACACGCAGATACACAGTAATGACGGCCTCCGTGGTCGAGTGGTAAAACGCTCGACTACGAATCCAAAGGTTGCGGGTTCAAACCCGTCGTGCGCCAATAAATGTTATTTAATTAATATGTGTCATAACACCTCAATGGTCATAACACATTTAATTCATTTTAAAATAATTTAAAAAAAGTATATTTGCGGCACGTTCCAGAGCGGTAAATACTCTATGTATCGCCCTGGTGAAAGACCACCATTCAGAATCGAAACGTTGCTCGAAATGGCTTTAGCCGTGTTTCGTGTCCAGATCTGAATAGCCAGGTACTTCCCAACCTTCCTTCTTCCAATCTCCTTCCACTCCCCACTACCTTCAGTCTCACAAAATACCCTATGTGGGGATGCCATAGACTCACTGGCTCTTGACGGTTGGGAGCGGTTGAGACTCTTTTGCGGTATTCATATTAAAAATATAAATGAAAAAATCACAGTAATAAAATTATTGTGGTTCAACTGGCTGATTTACAAGAAGGGTAAGCAGGCCCGACCCTAATTCAAACGGAACCTGGTGCAGGTAAAATTCTAGTCAAAACCTTTATTAAAAAAAAAAAATGAAACACCTAAAATTTTAGAAAAAGTCTAATAAAATAGCTTATTAGGTATGTAATTGTAATAATCTTCGCTATTTTTCACGTGGACCCACGGGCCACGAGTATTATACACAAATTAGCATCACTTTTATAACTTTCATCATTGTTAACCACTCGTTTTTGGCAGGTTTCCCCTATGAAAAAAAAACTAAATATTACCAGATCCTTAAAAAAATGTTTTGTTTTGTTTTGTTAAATTTGCATAGTATAAAACGAGAGGCGCGAAATTCCATTCCGCGCCGTCGGGTCGGGAAGTTACGGGTTCGATTGCCACCCATGGATGGTATGGTTTTTTCATAAATTATAATAGGTAGGCCCTGGGCACGTAAAAACAAACTGTAATTAGCTACTCTCAGCGCCTTGGCATAGCGTCGTCTGGAGTGGACTTTTCCAATTGCGCCTGCACAGAACCAACCCTGAGGGTAAGCCAACTTGACGAGTCGCTTCACACCACGCGTTAATCGAAGTTTGACGTTTAAACTTATCAATTCGTCGAACCACTTGCATCATTTGACCATTTGGATCAACTTTAATTTAACAATAATTACATTTTCAAACACAATTACGTAATGAATTAACACAATGGGTCACAGGAAGTCAAAGAAAGGTTATCAGAAGATCCACACGTTTAAATCCCGGTGTTTTTCTAATACAAATGATTTGATAAATCAATATTATTTCTCTAACTCTAAATGTATGCACGCAATGATCATTTTCCAGTTGTAAAAATAGTTTTTTTCGGAAGTTCTAAGTCGAGGACCGCCTGTGTTATTTTATTTCTAAACCGCATTATGCTACAATCAATACTTTCTTAGACGTATGCTAATCGGTATTTATCAGTTAGTAAGTCGGTCGTACCCTTGGAGCAACAAAGGATCTACCATGGAACTCCGGGCCAAATACACATCCGTTGAAACACGCAAAGAGATATCATCGGTCAATCGCAGGTAGCCCATCTCTACTTACCATAGACAGTCTTCATTCCAAATCTGGTCACTTTTCAAGGCCTCCGCGACATTGACCTATAAATGGCAAAACGTCCCGTGAATAACAAATGCTACTGCGCTCGCGTCACAAAAAGCAGTAAACATTGATTTAACAGAACCTAGACAAGGTTTTCATTTAACTTTACAAGTTTAGTTAGGTATCATAAGGCTGTTACTATGTCGGTGTTGGTGGGGGTTTGAGCCTTCTCGGGTAAGGGCACGTATCACACCATAGGGCAACTTTGATTAACTGCGTTCGGGACGTTCAAATATATCTGAGGATGCAAAGGAAAGGTGTCAACAAAAACCCTCCAGAAATCAAAAGATAATTGTGTAGATTTTCTGTTGTGTTGCGAGTTAATAAAGGTGTTTTAATGAGACCGCTGAAACAATAGAAAATCTTACAAAAGGTTCAATATGGTTGTACGAGTATAATAACGAAGTGGTCTTTTTGCCTGTCTACCAAAACAAGATTGGCATAGTTTTTTGCCGTTTTGAGATTTGACAGATTTTTCTGCATTTTGGTGTAGTTTTCCACGAATTTCAAGATTTTTCTACATTTTGGACCGATCGTCAACAGATTTAATGTTTTTTGAGACAGTTAACGAGTTTTCATTTGATTTAACCCCAATTTTACCCAGCTTTGTCAAAAAACCACAACACTCTCAATTTATCCCTTAATATCAATGACCGGTTGGTAGCTGAGTGGACAGACGCGTCGGATCCCCACCGGGCGTCGTGAGTTCAATTCCTCACAACATCTTTCGCTTACTATGGTGGCAGTAGGAGTTTTTTTTTTTAAATATTATTAGGTTATTCGTAACCCGGGGGGTGTTTATCTTTCTTCAAAAAAAAAAAATACCATCGATACAACACTTAGCGATCGATGATCAATACCAATTAAAGAAAGAAAAAAACAACCGAGAGTTAAAAACAACCCTCGACAGCTGAAATACACATTATATCCGGTAACGTGACAATCACCCCTTGGACAATCCCCGAAAGTTAGGTTGGGTTGATTGTTTCGGCCAGAAATTTTATAACATTTTTTTCAGAGGGGTTTTTGTCGAGGGGGTAATTGTCCCAGAACAATTATATCATCCTACATCGTGCCTGCAGAACACACAAAAAGAGTGGGTAGCAATAAAACAAAAGATACAATATTCAGGGAATCGACAAGGCCTAGACGCCAATGCCCATAGAGCACTGACAGGCCATGGGAACTTGCAAACTATCACTTTTACTGGGTATCACACCAAACTGGTTGGCGCCGAACTGGGCTGGCCGACCTCGTTAATAGACGCCGAGTGATGGACGAACTGGGCAGACACCAGCTCTGGGATGGATGATGAGTTCCGACATTCATTATTATTAAAATTGGTATGGTATACTTTACATTACTTTTACGCTATTTCAAGGATAGAGAGATAAGCTACTAGTGTACGGAAACCAACGGTTGAGATAAACAATAATCATGACTAGGACCTCGGAGCATTTGGAGAGATAGCTACATATTTTTAACCAACCCATATAAATTTACGTTAAATCACTTTCTCCGAGTTTTTACGTCGTAAACCGTGAGAGAGAAAGAGACAAAACAAGTTCTCACACAATATAGCATCACCATTCGGTATGTAAGCATGTTTTCCGTCTCCCGCGTCTCTGACGACTCCGCCCACTACGTTTTGTTATGCGACATAACAGGACATAACTAGACGATTTTTTAGGTTAACAAATAAACAAAAACACTATGTCAACATGTGCTATGAATGGATGTATAAATACCCTAGGCCTAGTCCTAGCCAAGCTCGAGTCAGGCAAAAATCATCAATACTGACTACAGAAACGCTCCCTCCTATATATTATTCCTCTAAGGTCTACCCCCTAAGGTTGTATATTTATACCTTAACGATTTTTTTGCACCTATTTTATTACCAATCTAAACCTAGATGTAAACTCGGCTTCTTTAATATTGCATCTCTATTATTATAGGTTTATTCTCCCATGTTTACCTTTCTCTATAAGTCTATTACGTACTACCTTAAAAAATAAACTATATCATTTCTATAAACAACAATAAACCTTTTCAAATTGTATACTCCGCTTCTCTACAGAATGTCTGCTAAGACAAGCGTAGATCTAGTGAGAATATGGCATCCCCATTTAGGGTATGTTGTGAGGCTAGTGCTAGGAGAAAGTAGTGGGGAGGGAAACGAACAAAATTAAAAGAACAAATACTTCAATGGAAGTTATTTTACAAAGAACTACTTCAATTTGTAGCAGTTCAGTTGTAAAGTTGAACTTCAACGCCTATAAAGAACAACTTCGTTCCAAGTACTTCAATTGAAGTTCGACTTCAAAGTACTTCGATCTAAAGGAACGTGATTTTTTGTGAGTTCTTTTCGTTTTAAAATCTCTACCGAATAGTACTTTATTTTGGCAAGGAACCGGTTCCAGTTCTTTTCACTCTCAGAGCTCAACCGACTAGAACGTAATTTTCGGCGAGGAACAAGTTCCAGTTCCAGTTCTTTTCGTTTTTAAATCTCTACCGACTAGTACTTTTGTTTTGGCGAGGAACGTTTGTCGATTTACTAGTACTTTTCGAAAAAATATCTAGGAACCGGTTCCAAAAACAACTGAACAAATAACCGGATAAATTCAAATCTTTTGCGACTTCGACTTCAATTGAAGTGTTCACTGCGAAGGGTTCATTTTAAAAGAACTAGCAATTCGTGAAGCATTCACAAAACGTTTAAGTTTTTTTCCCAACGCTATGTTATACATTCACTGTTATTGTATCATTATCTAAATTAGACTCAAATCCGTATTGTATCCCAAGAAGACTAGGCAAACATCTGCTACAGCGTATATTATTATAATTGAGAGGTATTCGCAAAGATCCAGTCGGCAAACATCCGTATAGGCGCTGTTTGTTCTGGACCGTGAAATGTTAACAGGCTTCCGAGCAAAAACTAAAGTACACCCACCGAACTAATAGTGCAGCCGCGTATGTAGGCACCACTGAACAGAAAACTCCTAGATGCGTGACCTATACTCGTTTGAAAAATAGTTTGCGCCTAATTTACATAAGTCCTAGGCTTGGAGTAACGATATAAGAAGGTATAACTAAATATTTTTACCCAACCTATACAAACTTGCGATAAATCACTTTCTTTGGGTTTTTACGTCGTACACCACGAGAGATAAAGAGACAAGAAAAGTCGTCACGTAATATCGCAACACTTCTAAGAATGTAAGAATGTTATCCGTCCGCGCTAACTTCACGTCATCGAGTCGTATAACTCACGTCGACGGATTTTGAAGTTATTTCCTTTATTTGTATTAATTAAAAAACTTGCAGTGGTTATACAAATAAATCGAACATGATGGTGATATGTGCTATGCGTGAATGTTCAAATAAAACCAAACAAGGATTATAAAACATCACTTTTCAGAGGTATTTTAACAGTATTAAATATTTTTGACCGAACTTTAGAATTTTACATTTTTAATGATATAAAGACATAAAATCAACAAAAAGCTTCCATCATTATTTAGGCAAATTTTCTGTTATTAGAGTGTGTGTGATATTTTAAGTTAATAAAGCATTTTAATGGTGTATTAATATTGTTTTGTTTAATGTGTTCAAACATGTTTAAAAATTTGGTATATTTGCTCTGACGTTGGACGCTTTCTGCATAACTACGTCCAATTGAACTTACTCCGGAAATACTGAAAGCCTTCAACACACTTCTATCGGTTTATCTCTTCAGTGTGTGGTGCATTGTTTCACTTGCACACGTTTTGCTCTGCATTGCTTACTAAACGTATGAAAAGGCCAACACGTTTTTAGTCAACCACATTTTTAATTATTTTTTTTCATCAGATATGTTTCTGCCGCTGACAGCTCTGTTGTGACATCCCCTTTGTATAATAAACGACGCACGTGTAAGAATGGTTACAACATCAGAGCAATAATACATGGCCTGTTCAAAAGAAAAGGTAAATTTTGAATTTTCGCGGGCTGTGTACATTCGATTATCGATTTTTTGTTGTTGCTATGTTGGTACACATATGTTTATCATATGTTAGCATTATCAACCATTTTGGATTAGTGGTTTGTTTTTGACAACTGGAAAGGCTTTGATCCATTTTTTACAAAAGTAAGTACAAAAGTAAAAATCGAAAAACACACAAAAACGTGACTAACCTTTCCAGTTGTCAAACATCTCTCAAAAACAAACCACTAATCCAAAATGGCTGATAATGCCAACATATGATGAACATATGTGTACCAACATAACAACAACAAAAAAATCGATAATCGGATGTACACAGCCCGCGAAAATTCAAAATTCACCTTTTCTTTTGAGCAGGCCTCGCATACCAAGTGGGAAGGCTTTGTGAAACAGTGTAGTCGGGATTATTGATTTTTTTCCACACTCGAGCGAGGCTAGGGTTTTCATGGACACACCTTTTTACATCCATTCATAGCACGTGTCGACATAATGTAGCGTTTATTTGTAAAACCACTCTTTCACAGTATTGTTATCAACAAAAATATAGGACATAACCTCAAAACTGTTGAGTTATGTCGCATAACAAAACGTAGTGGGCGGAGTCGCCGGAGACGGAAAACATGCTGACATAACTAAAAGTGGTGCGATATTATGTGACAACTTGTCTTGCTTCTTTCTCTCTCACGGTTAGCGACGTAAAAACCCGGAGAAAGTGATTTATCGAAAATTTGTACAGGTTGGGAAAAATATTTAGCTCTCTCTCTCCATATACGAGTATATTCTTACTTTTAGGTATGTCTTTATGAAGTCGTTCCCCGCCCCCTCACAAATTATCAAAAAAAGAAAGATAGCAAAATAACGAAGGTTAGGTTCAAGCTTGGAGTAACAGTATATGGAGAGAGAGCTAAGTTAAGTACCAACATATTAACTGTCCTCAATCTAATTTCCTTTTCTTTGATTTGACAAATATGTTAATATGAATTCATACGTTTCATCTGATTTTTTATACCCCTAGCTTCTGGTAAATTGTTATTTTTTTAATCGGTTGATGTACACATGCACTGTTATACCCTTGAAGTAACAATATATGGAGGGATAGCTAATTATTTTTACCCAACCTACACAAACTTGCGATAAAATACTTTCTCCGGGTTTTTACATCGTACACCATAAGAGAGAAAGAGACAACAAATTTAATTCCCCGCTTTTACGTAGTGACGCAATGATCTTAAGCTACTGGGCCACCGCGGGACTCCGCCCACATTTTTTATTATGGCACTAAACTTGACACAACTAAACGGTTTATTTGCTTATATGCTATATTTTTATTGATAAAAATACTGTGAAAAAGTGGCTATACGAATAAACAAAAACATTATGTCGACATGTGCTGTGAATGGATATACAAATTCCGTAGCCCCAGTCTTAACCACGCCCTTTTCCAACCGAGTCAGTTACTTCAAGGTAAAAAAAAAGCTAGTAAAAACTGACTACAGATCGATCTACAGCTATACCTCTTGTATATTATTGCTCTAAGGTTATACCCATATCTGAACCTTTTTCTCTCATGATTTATGACAACAATCATGATTTTAGATAGTTTTAATTTGTATACATATTATGTATTATTTTCTCCTCGTTAGATAATCTTATTAGCATAATTAATTTAGTATGAAGCGCACTTGAGGTGAAATATCACAAAACTGCGCTATATAAGTTCACTGTTATTATTATTATTAAAACATAAAAAATAAATTTAAAAAACACAAGAAACCCCCCCCCCCCGTCGGGAACGGGAGTGTTTACATACAATGACATTCGCCAGAATGATAAATCAACAAAAAATCTTCATGCGGCGCTTACGAAGCGTTAAAAAAAAACAGTCCTTATTAAATTTGAATTACGCAAGTTATATGCGGGGGGGGGACGGGTTGACATTGTCATTGTCAACTGAGATACATAATAATAATATACGTGGGTAGACACACGATGATAACACGGGCGGGCCTGTCGTTAGTCCGAGGTCGTGTCTCTGACCTGACCTGCTTCAGCGGCTACACCCATACAGCATTGCTTCTAATCACTATGCAGGAATTGTCAATACAATCATTGCCCTCGAGATATGGTGTAGAATACACAGGGTTGGCCCTCAGAGCAAGAATATATATGGAGAGAGAGCTAAATATTTTTACCCAACCTAAACAAATTTACGATAAATTACTTTCTCCCGGTTTTAACGTTGTAAACTGTGAGAGTTCAACGTCTCACATAATATAGCACCACTATTCGGTATGTAAGAATGTTCTACGCCTCCCGCGTTTCTGGCGACTGCGCCCACTACGTTTTGTTATGCGATATATATATAACAGGACATAACTCAACGGTTTTTTAGATTATATCCTACATTTTTGTTTATGACAATACTGTGAAAAAGTGGATGTACAAATAAACAAAAACATTATGTCGACATGTGCTATGAATGGATGTATAAATACCCTAGCCACGCCCGAGTCAGGAAAAAATCATCAATCCTGACTACACAAGCGCTCCCTCCTGTTATATTATTGCTCTGAGGGTTGGCCCTTGCAACACTCAAACTAACTAACCGTCACGCCGTTTTTCCGCAGGGGTAGGCAGAAAGGATGGATCATCATACAACTCTGCCTTGGCACATACTTCTTGCTTCATTCACATTCATACATACTCTTTTGTTATTCTGTTATTGTTCTTCTCACACTATTTTCTTTGTTCATCCGCTCTACATGTTCAAACCATCTAAGCGTCCCTTTTTTAATGCTATACATTACGATTACATCAACCTTGTATTCTTTCCGGATATCGATATTTTTAGCACGGTCATTCGTGTTTTTACCACACATACGCCTCAGGGATCTCATTTCTACAGCATTCAGTCTACTTTCATCCTTCCTCTGCCAGTTGCCATGCCTCACTGCTGTACATCAGGGTTGGTATATACACTCCACTCACCCAAATACACAAACTCATCCACTTGCTCCGAGTTTTCATCATTCACAAATATATTGCACGCTGTTCTCGTAATCTCTCTCTTTCAAACGCATTGACTTCGGTCTACTTACATTCACCATTAACTCATGCTGCTTGTTTTATACTTGGTTGCAACACCCAAAAAACTATAAATCTATGAAGACGAGACAACTCGTTCGATTCCCGTCATAGATTAAAAATTTGCTTCAAGACAACAGGGTAAGATACTATTAGCATCGCCCAGGTGAGAGACAACCATCCGGAATCGAAGCACAAAAATACATTTATAATAATAATGTTTTATTCCAGAAGCTATGCAGGAGTAGTGCAATGCAATACCTTCCATAAATGATATTAATACATAGTAATAATATTATTATCATACAAGTTGTAATACACACAATAATAATTTTAAAGGAAAATAAAAATTAACAGAAATTTATAAGAAAAATAAATAAAATAAAATAATACAAGTCAAGTAAAAAGTATTAATGGAGGATATTAGGCCATCAAGAGGGAGTCCATCCTGGCAGCGTTGAGATTGATGTGGCCAATAATTTACTCCAATGCGCTTCTATGCTTGAATTCGGGATCTGACGGGATTCCATGATGAGGTAATTCCTGGAGTTGTTAATCCTTTCCCGCATTCCTGCTACCCTGGTTCTCATAAGGGCTGCAAATCCTGGAACTCGCCCCTCGGTGAACATACCGGAAGCACTGCGGTGGCTGGGAAGACTAAACATTATGCGGTAGGCGTTGTTGTACTGGACCCGAAGCCTTTCCATGCTACTCTTTTTAAAATTGGTCCAGAGCTCGCACGTGTATAGGGTAGTACAGAACCGCAGGAAGAGTGTCTATTATCTATTATTATGTCTATTAAGCTATGCTCAATTACCAGATCTTCCTCCTTTTCCATCCAACTTCCTGCCTGTTATAAATCACTCTTCAAACTTTTCAACAGTTAGTCGGCATTCTTTAGATCAACGATCAGCTCAGTTTGTGGAGCATTGACACTTTTAACAATTCAAAAAATAAGTCAAGACGCTATTTTGTTTTTTTTTCATTTTTTTTTGTTTCATTACAATCTTCTGGCGAAGCTGGGTAGTAACGCAAATATTGGCATTTTCACAAAAGTCATAAATAGCGATGTTGTAAATTTTACGCGTGTGCTTTAGTGTTCATATCGATATTTTTAGCACGGTCATTCGTGTTTTTACCACACATACGCCTCAGGGATCTCATTTCTACAGCATTCAGTCAACTCTTATCCTTCCTCTGCCAATTCCATGCCTCACTGCCATACATCGGGGTAGGTATAAGCGCTCCATTGTGGACTGCTTGCTTCGCTTCTTTTGTCAAATTCTTATTTACGCCAACAGCGTTTAGTCCTCCATAATTAGAATATCAATTATTACAATTACATAATACGCTATTTTATTAAATGTAGAAAAAATTGTTTTTTTCCAAAATGTGAAAATTTAGGCTTTGACAAAGGTTTCCTAAAATTTAACTGATAATAACAACTGTCTACGACTTCAGCAGAAGGCGCATTGGTTAGAAGAGACAGATGCTTGTTTGAGTTGCGCCACTTAAGCTGAGGACGATCAAGTCGCTTTGCAGCTCCCCACGTTTCATCATCGCTAGCAAGGTGCGTTTTACGATTGAAAGTGCGACACTCCTTAACGAGATACGGAATTGAATACTCCTACTAGTTGAAAATGTCCGTGGTCTAGGGTGCAAACATTACATTTCTGGAGACAAATTGAAGCTACAAAATGAACAAAAAAAAACACTGGTTTGTTTGGTTTGGTGAAGTATCCATTTGTATAAAAGATAAGAGTTATCATTTTTCCATTTGTACATATCATAATACTATAATATATGAACCTAAGACCACATTATAGGGGAAGGTATGGTATATCGTACCACTGTGCACTTTACTGTCAATATTTTATGATTGAAATGCGTTATGAAAGCGGAATCAGTTTCAAATGAACATTTGTTTAAGGGTTCATACTATGTATTAAAATCATTTTTTACAATCAACTGAAACCTATTATAATTTAAAATTTAAAAAAACTTGTCCATCGGTACGATTTGACGAACTGGTATGGTAAATCGTACCGCCGGTAAATAAATCGTACCTAGGCCATCTTCTCAAACAATCAAGGAAAACTGCAGATTATCAAGGCATACATGCATCACATACATCCGGGTTTAATTTCCCATACATAGGTGGCGTGTGTTTTCATCTCCCGACGAAAGATCTGTATCTGAATCAAAATGTAGCACCGCTGGTACTGTCTTGTTTTACGTTTCACCCGCGTATGAAAAGGATGGCCATTTAAAGAATATGTAATTATGAATGGAAAGAAACTCCATGAGAAATGTTTTTTGCTCCCGAATGATTTTTACACCTCTCAGGGCATTTTTTCTCAGAAAGGAGCCTACAGCGACGCGTTTGTGACAGCTGGTGACAGCTTGTCTGTCGAACGAATGTTTGTGTGATACTAAACGCAGTAAATCTCAGGTATGTTTCGCGGACTCGGTTTAATGCATTCACGCGCGTTGTCTCAGTAACGTATCTACATTATTTAATTCGTCTAAGGAAATTACCAGTTCATCATACGTTAAGTTAGTCAAGTAGGCAATGTCTTGGTGTTATAATTTGTTGTATGGATTTCAAATGCAAACGAGTAAATCCGTTTTATTGCCACAATGTGCCAGTATAACTACCGCGCATGCTCAGTTTTATTATCACTGTGTAATTTTTGTTGTTGAATTTTAATATTTTTTGCACTATTTAGCTGTGCTCTCGAATCCCAGATAAACTGAAAAAAACATCAAATTGAAACAATAACAATAAAATTTGTTTATCCATCTGCCTAAAGCAAATAATGAAATAAACTTTGCTTGTTTAGTTTTTTACCTCAAGTCGAAGGTCTACTTTTTTACGAATATAAGTTAAGAAAGAGGCTTCATTCGCTGTTAAGTATTTATAAAGAATATTAAACTGATTTTCCAAAGAATACGACGCAGTAGGAGGAATCCATTTATTATTATTATGGAAAATATATGGTTGATCTACGACAACGTTAAACCTTTTCGTACCTAAGAGTAAAAATCAAACATACAATCCGAAGGGGGGTGGCGTAGTACCCCATTTGATCTTGCTAATCAAAGCGTCTTCAAGACATAATCTTAGGTAATTCGTTTTTGATAATACTAGGAGAGAAGTATATTCGCAAGGATATCGCACAAGCCTTTCGTTCGGTGTTACATTATAACCTCCCTTCGGAACGGGAGTGTTGAAGAAGTTAGGTCAATCTAAAATATCAGATGTTTTTAAACTGATAAGAATTCAAATAGGTGTGCCTACTATGATACTAACTGTTACCTTGAACATTGAATACGTAATGAAGAACCGAAATTGTTTTTTTCTTGTCACAAAACATAGAAAAATACATACATTTAAGCATCGAGTGTGTATGATTAAAATTATCTAACAATTCACACGTAGGTAGAATTTTTATTCAGATTAAGATATGGCTGTGCGCGCAAGGAAAACGGAATGGGTTAACGAAATTTAGGTTTTTTTGTATGTAATTATGACATATGTCCTTTCTCAAAAAATAATGGCACATTAACAACATTTAGATCTCCTTTTTCCCGTGCCAGATATATGTACATATGTATATATATATATATATATATATGGCACATATATATATACCCTATATATATATATATATATATATATATATATATATATATATATATATATTTATATATATATTTTTTTTATGTAAGGAATACCGCACAAGAGTCCCGACTGCAAATATACTTTAATATAAATTAAACGTGTTATGACACATATTAATTAAATAAAAGTTATTGGCGCACGCCGGGTTCGAATCCGCGACCTTTGGATTCGTAGTCGAGCGTCTTATCACTCGACCACGGAGGCCGTCAAGATATGTATCTAAGGAATAATTTTGCATACTTAACTCAAAACTTTTTTTTTTTACTCATTCCATTCTTTCTATCGCACACAGATAATATGTACTTTGATATCCTTAAAGGGAGAATATTCTGACAGACCCCGAAAAGGGCCAAAGGCTACCCTATCTAAAGAAAATAAAAATCATACTTTAATAACAAACCCAATTTATAAACTAATTTGTTAGCTTTACTCTTAGTTCATCAATCCGGAAAGAAAGCTGCTTCAGAAATGCAATCCTTTCTATACAGAGTACAGACAAGCTTGGAGTAAGAATATAAAGAAACAGTGTGGTCAGTATTGTTGACTTTATACTGACTCGATACAAAGAGACAAGGATATGTTAAAGGAGGTTGGATAGCCTATTAGTTACCGCCCACATTAAACAAAACAATATCAATACACCATTAAAATGATTTATTCAGTTAAATTATCACACAAACACTAATAACAGAAAGTTTGCCTAAATAATGATGGAAGCTTTTTGTTGATTTTATGTCTTTCTATAATTAAAAATGTAAAATTCTTAAGTTCGGTGTTGTTGTGGCCGAAAGTGTATTTTTTTTTTTTTTACGAATTTATTTTTTGTATGAAGATTTTCAGGATTTTTCAGTTTTGGTGGTGCACTGCACGGATTACTGAAAAATCCTTATACGAAAAATTGAAATTTTGAATTTTTTTTTTCATTGTTTTCGGCTACAACAACATCAATAATGGCGGTTTTTTTATCTTACCACTCTAGCACACTAAAAAGTCACGAGCTGCCACTGCACATAACACCATCATGTTTGATTTATTTGTATAACCACTGCAAGTTTTTTAATCAACACAAATATATGAAATAACCTCAAAATTTGTTGACGTAAGCTATACGACTCGATGATGTGAAGTTAGCGCGGTCGGAGAACATTCTTACATACTTAGAAGTGCTGCAATATTATATTAAAAATTTTCTTGTCTCTTTCTCTCTCATGGTATACGACGTAAAAACCCGGAGAAAGTGATTTATCGCAAATTCGTATTGGTCGGGTAAAAATATTTAGCTCTTTCTCCATATATATTCTTACTCCGAGCAGACAAGTCAATGTCAAATGTTAAAAAATATAGTCAACTTGTTCACGTGCGAAATGCTTGTCACTTGCGCTATCACACAGAGCTTAATTACATTGCATTAAGTAATATTTTATTAATAATACTAACATTATTATTTATGGTGAAAGGCTAATTGATTTACAATAATAACTACTGGTGTAACCAGTCTAGCCTCTTTACGAACGTGTTCTAATAGCACCGATAACAGGTCTTAATCTCGCCTTAGAAACGGAGATAATATGGTTTATTGACGTTACTTTACGAACCTGGAGATAAGTTATGCAAACAACACGCTGAGGTCAGCCAATAGTGGGAATACAGATTGCAGAAGACGCAGCGATAAGACTAGAAGTCACTGGCAGGTTGGACTAGACTGTTGGCTTTTTGAGGCCTCTTTGAATGCTAAACGCCAGGAGAGCCTAATGCTAGAACAAAAAACTGCTTGATATGGACCACGCAGTCTTAGCAATGTTAACAGCCTGGAGCTACAATAATTTGTGCAGCCAGTAGTCGGGTGCCGGGTAAAACAAAAACAAAAAAAAAATCGTTTGCAAAAAGGTAGACATTTTAAAATTCAAATGTGGTTAGGTTAAGGTATTTTTTTTAGCAAGTGAGTAGATGAGATAATATTAAAAAAAAAAAAAACTGCATAATATCTTGGTATAGGTCTCACCACGGGAGTTGGTGCCGGCCAATACTCACACAGATGCATAGCTTACGTACAGCGTGTCGAACGAATGAATAGGACACGCATTTACAATATCAACATAAACACTTGCTGTCCCTTTTTCACTAGTGACAATAAGTAGGCGTAAACAAGACAAAGGGCTCTTTCTTTATGACACATCGTAAATGCATCGCCACTGGAGCGTATACCGATACACAATAAACACAACGCTATGCATGTATTGTTTGTTTCAACGCTCGTTGCGCCAGCTATACATCCTCTGAAGTTAAAACTACCGTGAAATTTTAAGAGTGGTAGATACTCTATGTACCTATCGCCCTGGTGGAAAACCACCATTGAGAATCGAAACGTTGCTTGAAATGTTTTTGGCCGTGCTGTCCAAATCTGAATAGCCAGGTACTTATCAACCTTCCTCTTCCCTTTCCCCTTCCCACTACCTTCAACCTCACAACATCCCAATTGGGAAAGCCATAGTCTTACTGGCTCAAGACGGTTAGGAACAGTTGGGACTCTTGTGCGGTATTCAATATTTTTAAAAAGGTACTTCCCGACCTTTCTCTCCGCCTCCTCACTACTTTCAGCCTCACAACATACCCCAATCGGGGATGTCATAGTCCCACCGTCTCTAGACGATTGTGAGCAGTTAGGACTCTTGTGTGGTATTCGCTATAAAAAATGAAAGGATAGATTGAGGGATAACGTAGAATCGGAAGAAAGCAATTGTCGTGGTTGAGAAAATTAAGAAATTTGACTAGGATAGTGGCTGTTGAAGAATAATATCTTAATAAGCATTAATGTTATTACGTTTATCATTTGGCTTTCGGGAAACTATCATTCGGGATTTTGGCTTTCGCGAATGTGGCCTTCGGGATCATGACCCAAACCCCAAGTTGCCTTAACAGCTCCCCTAACAGCATCACAGACAAAATAACATAATAACTTTTTGTCTTCAATTTCTCGATTTTTTACACGTGATGGAAAGATTTTATAATGCTTTAGTCTGGTTTAGATACTGTGCTGTGCAAACCAGATGTAGATACTGTCGCTGAAAAGGCAAAAGAGCTTAAGCAACACTTTGGTCAAAAATGAATTAAATACGCAGTTTTTATCAACTTTTTTTTCTGCATCGAATGTTCTGACTCTCTTCAAGATTTTTTTTGACCCCTCAGCAATATAAAATATATTCACCATTTGGGAGAAGGCTTGACTCAAACGACACAAGTTTGTGACTTTTTAAGCTTTTTGTCGCTTCATGTAACTCAGTGAGAGCATTGAGTTACCCGAGTTAACTTTTTTTTTTCAAAATCCAACCAGGTACTGTAGACTTATGAATTTTATTGTAAAACAAACAAAAAAACTTTAAAGTGCTCAGATGTAAGCTTCCCAAAATGGCGCTTCAGACCTTTTGCCTTTCCGGCGACGATGGGAGTCACTTTTGGCAGTACTAAGGTCTATTATTGTCCGAATATTCATATCACTTCATACCTTGAGTGCCCATTTTAGACTATTGAGTGTCAAACACTTATCGGTCAGTAAGCAAAGAGCTGACCTCTTGTGTCGAGTATTCCAGTTTGAGTTTTTGCATAATACATTCAACTAATGACGAGGTGAACGCCTATTAACTCACAATACACTTGTAACTAGAATTTATTACGTAGAACTCTGACATTCAATACAATATAGTGTATGTGAAAGGAGATCGTGACTCACTTTGAGAAGGTACGGGGCCTAAACATATTATAGCGCAATGTCCTTGAATATCGAGTTTGAGGCGAACGAATCACCTGAACAAAACCTGCGCTAAACAAAGCGATGGGCTTAGTATTCTCTAGGGAGCTGTGATGGGAACAAACAGTTCACAGAAGAAGAAAAAAATCAATGGTTTAAAATAGAATTCCAAAATATCAAATTATTATTTCAACTGTCCCCCCCCTGTGTCAAAATACTTACAGAGAAATCATTTACTTGAATAATAATAATAACAGTGAATTTATAATATTTAGCTTAGTTTTATAATATTTCACCTCAAGTGCACTTCACACTAAATTACCTAACCTAATATAACAACGAGAAAATAATATATAACCTTCGAGTACATAGAGTGGTACCTATCCGAGGCAGTGTAGTCAGTTTTTGATGATTTTTGCCGGACTCGGCAGACCTGGGAGTGGCTAGGACTAGGGCTAGGGTATTTATCATAGAGTTGGTAGAGTAGTATCTATCCAAGGCAGTGAAGTCAGTTTTGGACTTGTTTTTGATGATTTTAACATGACTTGGCGCACCTGGGCGTGGATAAGACTAAGGCTACGGTATTTATACATCTATTCATATCACATATCGACATAATGTTTTTGTTTATTCGTATAGCCACTTTTTCACAATATTTTTATCAACAAAAATATTGCATATAGCCTAAAAACCGTTTAGTTCTGTCAAGTTTAGTGGCATAATAAAAAATGTGGGCGGTCCCGCCGTGAACCAGGACCTTAAGATCATCCTTACAGTATATAGAAGCGGTCCATGAAATTTGTTGTCTCTTTCTATCTCATGGTATACGACGTAAAAGCCCGGAGAAAGTGATTTATCGCAAGTTTGTGTAGGTTGGGTAAAAATAATTAGCTCTCCCTCCATATATTGTTACTTCAAGGTATTTATACATCCATTCATAGCATATGTCGACATAATGTTTTTGTTTATTCCTATAACCACTTGTTCACAGTATTGTTATGTTGGTGTATAAATACCCTAACCCTAGTCCTAGCCACGCCCAAGTCTAACCGAGTCCGGCAACTGACTACAGCAGCGCTCTATCTTGTATATTATTGCTCTGAGAATAAAGCGCAGAAAAAAAGCTTGGTTTATGCAACAAGCTTTTCCGTTCCAAAAATACGCCGCGATAATGGATTCGGACTCTGACGTCAAAACCAATCCTTGATCTTGAAAACAGCTCTGTTGGCAGCCGAAATAAATTAAATATAATAACCGATTTTAAAATGTGTGTTGTAATGTAATCGCGATTTCTGATAGTCGGGATACGCCAGTGTGTGTTGGTCGAATCGTCGTTTGAAGGTCGACTATCAGGTTTTTAATTATTTTTTCGTACAAGGCGGAAGATACAGTTTGATATTACGCTAAGCTTCCTCCCAGAGCTGGTATCGGCGACCTCGAAAGCCGTACGTAATCTGGCGTGCGTACGTCCGCCATGTATGCAAAAATCCATGTCACTGTTTAAATTTCGTTTGAATATTACTGATATGAACTTAGCGGTGGATATCTGGATGCATTGAGATGCAAACGGTCCATTTTACAACCCGGATAACTATCCTACCAATCCGGCCATGTGTAATACCTTCGACAACCTCCGTGGTCGAGTGGTGAAGGCGCTCGACTACGAATTCACATGTCGCGGGTTAAAATCCCGGCGTGCGCAGTAAATTTTATTTAATTAATATGGAGCAAAACACATTTAATTCATATAAAATAATATATTGCATATTTGCGGCGCGTTCCAGAGTGGCAGGTACTCTAAATATCGCCCTGGTGAAAGACCACCATTCAGAATCGAAACGCTGCTTGAAATGGCTTCAGGCGTGTTTGGTGACTAGATCTGAATAGCCAGATATTTCCCAAATTTGCTCTTCACCTACTCACTACCTTCAGTCACACAACATACCCCAATTGGTTGGTGACATAGTCCCACTGGCTCCAGACGGTTGTGAGCAGTTGGGACTCACTTCACTATCAAAAAATATTTATAGAAAAAACTAGCGTTGTGACAGTTTTGAAAGAACTGTTTCAAAGAAGTACTTCTTTTGACAGCAGTCCCAACTTCATTCATTTTTCATTGAACAAATACTTCAATTGAAGTTGGTTAAGTTGGTACTTCCGATTGAACAATCTATGGTATCTACTTCGAACTTCAATTTTTCATTCGTTCGAAAGACTGAAATATTGCATCATCCACAGTTCAATTGTTCATTCCCTTCTTCCTTCGATTTTAGTTCGAAGAATGAATGAAGCAATGAAGTATCTTTTTAGTTATCCGTTCCTCGCACGTACTCGTGACATTTGCTTATGATTTCTTTTGCTTGTTTTGTCTATACGACACTAGTTTTTCCGAGTGTTTTTTGGTGATTTTGAATTGTGAACGAATTATTTTGTTGAACTTTTATAATATCTCAGCTTACAAACATACCTTTCAATCTCTACCTAAAATTATGAGTGGCCGTTCAACGAGAAAGAAAGTGAAATATGGGTTTATTTTAAGGAAGATGAGGTTTACCAGGCCAAATGCAACTTTTGTTCTGAAGTTATATCCATAAAGGGGGGAAATGCCTTTAAATTGAATCGTCATTTGCGCAATATTCAGCCTATTGCTAACCAAACTGTCAAACTGAGTACTGTACAGTAAGAATATTCAAATCGTATCTCAAGCCCTGAAAGAAGTTTATATCGCTCTTACAGAAACTGGAAATTTTGCTAGTACTTCATTTGCTTTTTGCAAGTTCCTTGTGCATACTCATTGTACATCATCCCTTTTAAGTCATGATACACTAAGCAATTCAAACCTTGAATACTCTTAAGATTCAAACAATTTTGACAGCTGTCATCCCGTAAACCATAGAAGAGAAACCAGTAATAGACAATTTATCATCGTTTTTCTACAAGCTATATTTTTTGCCATAGAATAATGCACATACATACATCAATTTATGTGGTTGGGAGAGCTGCCCCGAAAAATATTATTATTTAACCCCCCCCCGACGAGGAATGCTGTGATTAATATGTTACTTCAATTGAAGGGTTCATCGTGAAGGGTTCATTTTGAAGAAGCATCAATTCGTGAAGCATTCACAAATCTGTGAAGCTTTTCCCATCGCTAGAAAAAACCCAATTTGAATTAAAAAGCAAACGTTTTCCCATAATAATTAGTAATTGGATAATATTTATTTACCCTGTTATTTCAAATGTAATGATATTGTCAAATAATATTTGATGAGCACATTGGTACGTAGAATTTGAAAGAGAGAGAAAAAGAAAGCATTAATTATGTTTTTTTTTTTTAAGCTTGTAAACCCGAAGAAGAAAAAAACAACATTCAAAATAGAAAGTGCCAAACTGATGGAAGCAAAGAAGAAGGAAGAGGGATTGGTCATTGGTAACTACTTGGGATCGTCTTATGTCGCTTTGCCCGAGTAGCGAGCGAATCCCCAAAAGAGAAAAACCCAAGAATGTTTGTCTTTCGGATACTGTTCGAGGCGAAGATGTAAAGATGTTCTAGGAAGGATTTACGGCTTCGTATTTACCCAGAAAACAAGAAACTACCCAAAAAAGGTTTTAAGAAACGCGAAACTATCGTGTCAGAGGAGGCACGAGGGTTGTGTTTGTTTTACGTGCTAACAGTTGTTGTGGCCTGCGGTCAGGGTTTTGCAACAGTGTAACTTAATCTGACATCTGAAAGCCGTCGTAGGCAGAGGCAGTGGCATGCACAGAGTTTATGATCAATATAGGTAGTAGGAAAAACAGCATATCAATCAATAATAAAGATGAGTGCCAACAGATGTCACTGATTGTTATTGCATTTGTTCTGTAAAAGCACTGCCTAGACACTAACAAAGATACTAACACATACGAGCCATTTGAACGCGCAACAGCTCACAGCATACATATTTTGTGTAATCTAGTGAACATAGAAAAATCAATCATGACGTTGGCGGCGTTTGGACATATGTAGTTACTGCTTTTGACGCGATATAGTAGGACGGTCGGTGGGGCGCTCGCGGCGGTGCATCAACTGAATTTCGCGCGTATTTTTGAAAGTGTACATTTATATTTTGCAATAATATCATATTATGTAACCAAATTTAATTCATATTTTTAGGAATGCAGTGCTTACGCGCCTTTATGGAGTGCAACCCTCTGGTTGCAGGTATGGTAGAAAACTTTAGGTAGTTAAAGGTAAGAACCTTGTAAGAACAGATAGTATATCAACGTCAGGTACGATCGGAAACTAGCGATGAAACTAGGTTAAAATATAAACGCAATGAAAATTACATAGTGTGGTAATGTTCGTAACACTTTAACGAGACGTTGATATTCTAAGCAACTTCGACACATCTATGGAGGGGGATATTTTTTTAATCGGCACTATTTCGCGAAGTCCTTTACCGAAACGATTTGCTGCCATTATTGCCGCATTAACGAAATAGTTTTACAATCACTTACTTGTGGTCATCCAACCAGATACCTATCCAAAAGCCATAAATCTGTCATAATTAATTGTTGCAATATAATAAACCGCAACTGTTTCAAACGATGTCGTAACGCGACATAATGTTTTTTTGGAAACGAACAAACCGTACCCCAAAAACGTCAGTTCAAGGCGACGTTTGTTATGAAAACTTCAATAACTCGCTGGCAGAGCGAATGTCCACACATAGCATTGAAGAAACGCAAGGCGAATTAAAATGGTTGGAGAATGAGAAACGGCGGTTTGAATAGTTGTTATTTTATTTGATTATTCGTCGCTGGGTTTTTGGCACGACCGCACAGCTGTGATGGTGATGAGGTGATGCGATGCCGCTTCGGGAATCGCAAATAGCTCCGATGTCCGGCGACAATAAGAGCACAACCCAAGTGCTGTGAATTTTAATCGAGGGCCTAGTTAAACAATCGCGAATGATGAAATCAAATGCAAATTCAGCAGCGAAGCAAATAGGATTGAATGGGGGCGATTTTCTACCGAAAAGCGCACAGAAATGCACCACTGCCAAGATAACAATGGCAATGGAATATCAGAATTAGTCCTGGGCGTTGACGATAATTCGAAAAAACGCCACCGCCGTTATCGTTGGCAATTATCAACTGTTAAATGTAATTATATAATATTCAATTATCAAACGTTGACGCGACGATATTGATTTTAACAACCTGGTTGGGGGAGTTGAAACAGTTGGGTCGTTGGTGCCGTTGGGGGTGTTATTTTTTAACGCAACAGCTAAATATTATTTGCCGCCGGTAGATTCGCTTGACGTTAGGCGATACGTATCGGCCGTTTCGTAGAAAAAACTACAAAGTCTAGTAGGGAGGTATACAACAAAAGGATCATTTCAATTTACGCATAATATCGTTTATGGAGTATACACTCTTACACTCAATGGGTACGTAATCAGTAAGTGTTGAGAACTGCGTTTCGTTCTATAATATTTGTATTTATTCAAATTTCAGTGGCAGCGTTGCACGTTGACGGCATATAGCTACCGACAGTTATATTTTGATACAGTACTAATCAGAATACGTTTCATCTATCACGCAAAGTAATAGATTAAGATTATACAGAGGAACTTGTCCATGTGATGAATCACTTTAGACAAAATGAAGTAAACCTGTTGATGTAAAGGCGAAATTAGACGGTTCACTCGGGAGAACGTGTACTCGAGTGACCTTTCATTTTTGTTTAATTCCGTGTTCACACGGCACAGACAGAATGAAACAGAAATGAACCCGTACTCGTTATTTTCCTCGACGAAGTCGTCCAATGAAGTCGTGCGGCTTGGAATTTGTTTGATTTGTGAATTGACAAAAAAGAAGCAAGGAAAATGTCGACGGTGGTGGATGCGACCATGGATTTTAAGGAGAAATCTTGAATTAGCGATTTTATAGATTTTTTTCTTCTATTTTTTTAATTATACCGAATAAGAATAGGCACAAGCGAAAACACTTTTACGATGGTAGCACTGGACTTCTTACAGGGCCCCGCTTATTAACAATGAAGTCATTTCATGATGTCTTGAAACGAAGCTTAATTTCAATTTATTTATTTATTATTGCACATTTGCACTAGCAATCTGTATTTATATACATTTAGTTTATGATTCAAGAGACATTGGTAATTCTTGAAATTCTCTAAAGAGAGCAGCGTGTCTTGATCGTTCCACTTGAAAACCATTTTGTTGCGTGCGACGTGACGTCCTTCCGCTACAGGAAGCGAAACTGAATAACCGGACCCGAGTGAAAGTTCAGACGTTTCATTTTTATTTCATCCGAGTGCGAGTGATTAGTGCCGAATGCCAAAATCCAACATTGTTTGATCGGCGCACTAACGATTTCATTCGTCACTTTTGTTTCATTTTGTGTTCAGAGGTTTCACTTCAAGTCAATGAGGGAAAATGAAAGAAAAATGAACACTGGTGTTGCAATCGTGCATTGCACCCCAAATATGTTGATCAATAATGAATAATTAAAGGAACATATTATAGATTAACCGTCCGCACCATCAAAATGATGCAGTTTTATACATCGTGAATCACAAGGTTCAGCTTGGCGAACCTAGATTAGATCGCAAGACTGGTCCTTTCCTTCTAGATAAGGTGTCCATGGTTACCAATAAAGGTAGTTAAAATCTTACAACACTCCGGGAGACCAGAGTCGCGTAGAAGTAAGTAAATAATTGGTTGAAGAATACCAGGCTATCAGAAACGGGTACAGGTTACATATTGCGGGTATTGAAGGAATGGGACTCACCTAGGTGCGGAGAGTGTGACCACAGCAACCAGCGAGCTGCTGAAGAGCCGCTCAACCAGATAGGTGTCCTCCCCTTTCTTACTGCAGTAGATCTCTTCCAGGGCATCGTCGGAGCCCAGCGAGAACAGCCGGTATCCTTCGCTACTGCCGACAGCCAAAGACCTGGGACATACACACACGGTTAGGTTAAAAAAATACATAACACGAAATGGGAAAAAAAGAGCAACAGAGAAAGAACAGCGCATAATAGTAATTGAAGCAATGACAAAAATAGGAAAAACTATACACAAGAAAGAACATTCAAATCAAACCCAAGGTCAAGTCAAAGTTTTGGTAGAGCCGTAAAGAATGACAAAAATCATTTAGACTGCTACCAAAAATTTCAAGACCATGGCTCAAGTTATAAAGTCTCGACATTCTGGACAGTGGAGAATGATACCCATAATTAGTAGAGTGATTATTGAGGAACAGCAATTCATTGTTTCCGAGTCTACGGCAAAAAATGTTGAACTGGATGAGTTGCAACAGAGAAGGTGAGTCAATTATACAAATGACAAGACACAATCAATGAGACAGGTCTAATTATTCGATCACAGCGGGATTCTTTAAGTGAGATTTAGACAATCGTCGAGTTCTCGGAGGGATATTGCACTATTGCTTATGGCGTAAAAACTGAACTGTATCCTATCGATGCCTGATATCCTCGTCGAGATATGATTATACGTTCAGGATAATTTCACGCGAGGCCGTCAACACAGGCTTTTGATACTTCCTAGGTGCAGAACCAACATACCAACTGACATATGACCTGTAGCAAATTTAATTTGGAACTTACTAATAATAATAAGTTTTAAGCATGTATGAAAACTCTATTTTTGCTATTTATCGCTTTGACAATGATATATCAATTGGTTTATCGTTAACAATATTTTTGCCTATTCTGAGCGCTGTCATTGGCTATAAAAAGAGTTTGGGATATTTTCAACTCCCGACATGCACAGGGTATTTTATAAGTAGATTCAACTTTCCTTGGTGTAAATATATGAATTAAAAATTTCAAGAATTAACCGAAGGAATTTTAATAATATTACTTGTTCATTTTTGTGAGTAATAATGCGAAGAGATGTAAAAGGAGACCACGAAGGGTAAAATATTCATTAAAATGGTCTGGAGAAATACACGACTCGGGCGAATAAGTAACTAAAACGAAATGTTTGTGAGTAAATGTGTAACCTTACAAGGAAGGGAAAAGAGAAACGAGGATAATGGAGACGAGGAATATGAAAAGAAACAGGATACTAAGGTGGGTTTACTTAAGTAGATATTAAGGAATATAATACAGAAGGAAATTTTTAAGGGATGTTCTTCTGGCCGAGGTCGGAGTCAGCTAACCAACTAACCATCAAACCATTTCCAGAGAGGATGAAACGCCTCACCAAAACTGTCCTAGCACACCCTTTGGTCCTTTCATCTTCAATTTCACCATACAACTCGTCTTTTCCGACTGTCGCCATGACCCGGCTCAAGTATTTTTGTCTTTCAGGGAAGATTCTGCCTTCATCCATTCACTCGTATATTATTAGTACTGGGCGTTGACGATAATTCTAAAAAAAAAACGCCAACGCCGCTATCATTTGCAATTATCAACTGTTGAATATAACCGTTGGAAATAACGCCAACGTTGATGCGACGATATTGATTTTTATAATAATAATCCCCTGTGGGAGAGTTGAAACAGTTGGATCGTTGGTGCCGTTGAGGGTTTTTTTTAACGCAACAGCTATATCTTACTTGCCACCGGAAGATTCGATTAACCTAGGCGCTACGTATCGGTCGTTTCGGATAGGAAAATCTACAAAGACGTCTAGTGGAGAGGTATACAACAAACAAAAAAACATTCCGAATTACGCATAATATCGTTCACGAGGTATACAATCTTACATTTTTTTTGTTTATTTGGCGGTAAAGCTAAAACAATGGATACATAATTACTATAATTAGTAAGTGTCGAGACTGCGTTGCGTTGAATAATATTCGTATGTAGCTATAGATATCCAACTATTGAAGCAAATTTTCGTCAATAGCGTTGAACGTTGACGGCATCTAGCTGTTATTTCCAACGGCTAGTTATACTGTCGAATTAAATATTCCCCTAAGTTTCCCTTTTCTAAACTTTGCTTCTTTTCAAACCCTTATTCCCGATTCGCTGTTCATACATGATTTGACTATACACATGACCCATGATTTTCAATTTCACTATATTCAGTCTACTTTCGTCGGACAATTATTGGTTTGTCACGATCTTCTGCAGAACAACTTCTGAGAAGGGACATGCATTCTAACCCAATTTCTCAAGTTCCTCGGCAGTAAGAATTTCGGTCGAGAATCAAAATACTTAAGTTTTCTATTCTTGATTTTGAGAAGACGCTTCCTTTCATACTGAAAACGAAGAAATACTTCCACGTTAATCAATATGCAAGGTAAGATGCCAGGATAACAGGCAATAGATTCTTAGGTAGATGTACACATAAAGATGTTTTGTGTTGCCAACGATCGCAATTTATATACATGTGCACAATATCCATTAAGAAAATTGCTCTCATACCCTAAAATAGAACAATAAACAAACAAAAAAATAAAAATGAACGAAAACAAGAATTTTGCCAATATCATGTTCTAGGCGAAAAATGGTATCTTTCTCCAAATTAGAAACTAAAATAATTGTGTTTTTGCCAGGTAAGTAACTTACTAACCATTACACCGTTTCTCCGCAAGGGTAGGCAGATAGGATGAACCGCCATACAACTATGTTTAGGCACACTCCTTGTTTCATTGAAATTCATACATACTCTTCTTTTATTTCGACTCTTGACATGGCTCGATGCAAGTATTTGATTCATGATTAAATAAAAACAAATATATAACTGTATTTGATTCAGCTGATCGTATTATGTCTTCCTCGGGCGTCCCCGACTTCTTCTTCCATTCACTTTTCCGTCATATATTATTTTCAAACTCCTTTCTTTGATCATTCGCTCTACATGCCCATACCATCTAAGTGCTTCTTTCTTAATCCTATTTATTACGCTTACATCAACCTTGCCTTCTTTCCGGATATCCACATTTTTAACACGGTCATATGTGGTTTTTACGCACATACGCCTGAGGGATCTCATTTCTAGAGCATTCCGTCTACTTTCATCCTTTCTCTGCCAGTTCCATGTCTTATTGCCATACATCAGGGTTGGTTTATTATTTCTGTACATAATCATAATAAATATTAATATGCCATAAATTATATGTAGTTAGTAATAAATATATAGAGATTTGTACAGTGCCGTTGGGGTGATTTTTCACAAAAACGGCGCTATAAAAATGATTCAAATATTATTATTACTAAGAAGAGCAACGAGTGCGACATTAAGCAATACTATAAATTCCATCTAATTGATACCAGCACTTGTCTCGTTAGCAAAATGACCTTTAGATACAATAAAACTAACACACAACTGTCAAACAGTTCAGTAGAGTAGTAGAGCCTGCGAGGTTTGACGTAGATATCTACCATAAGTACCAAAGTACCACACACCAAAAAAATCTGTTAACAGATAAATAATTTCACTAGTATCCTCACTAACCACCATCCCATCATAAAACACTTTGTGCAGAAATGACTTATTATGAATAGAATGCAAACTATGGTTATCATTGAAATCCTATACTATGCCTGTTGTATAAATATGCCCTGTTCGTATTCGTAAACACATAAGGATCAGCACCCAAAATACACACTTTTTGGCTTTCTAGTACAAGCAAAACTACAAATATATATTTATCTACACGGTTAGTTAGAAAAATGTCTAAGGTTTCCAGTGAATACGATTTTTAAAGAGGAATCTTAACTAACTAACTAACCATCACGCAGTTTCCCCGCAGGGGTAGGCAGAGAGGACGGACCGCCATATAACTCTGTCTTGGCACACACTCCTTGCTTCATTTACATACATACATCGTATCATACATACTCTTCTGTTATTCTGACTCTTCACATGACCCGATTCAAGTATTTGATTTACTTGATCGTGCCATGTCTTTCTCGGGCGTCCTCGACTTCTTCTTCCATTCACTTTCGCATCATATATTCTTTTCACACTCCTTTCTTCGTTCATTCGCTCTACATGCCCAAACCATCTAAGCGTCCCTTTCTTGGTCCTATCCATTACGCTCATATCAGCCTTGCATTCTTTCCGGATATCCACATTTGTAAAACGGTCATACATGGTTTTACCGCACATCCGTCTCAAAGATCTCATTTCCACAGCATTCAGTCTACTTTCATCCTTCCTCTGCCAGTTTCATGCCTCACTGCCATACATCAGGGTTGGTATAAGCACTCCATCGTGGACTGCTAGCTTCGCTTCTTTGGACAATTTCTTATTTGCCCCAACAGCGTTCAGTCCTCCATTAATGGAGTTATGGAGCTGTTATTCTGACTCTTCACATGACCAGATTCAAGTATTTGATTTACTTGATCGTGCCATGTCTTTCTCGGGCGTCCTCGACTTCTTCTTCCATTCACTTTCGCATCATATATTCTTTTCACACTCCTTTCTTCGTTCATTCGCTCTACATGCCCAAACCATCTAAGTGTCCTTTTCTTGATCCTAAGCGTCCCTTTCTTAAATCTTTTAAGTTATTTATTACTTTTCAACGACATTTTGGTATGTTTTTTCATAGAACTTAAAAGATAACAGTTAAAAGATTGTATTCACTGGAAACCTCACGCATTTTTACGCATAGAAAATTTGCAGATAAATCAATTGTAGTATTGCTAGTATTATAATACTACCAAGTAACGTTTAGTGTCATTCTTGAGTGCTGACCCTTAATTTATGAGATCATCAGAAATAGTACGTTAACGATTATATTAAACAATTTCTTCTCGGAGTCGACTCAAGATTCCAGTTTTATCTGCTCTAAATAAACTTTGCTTGGAAATAACATTTAATTTTGAACGATTCATGCAAAAGCATTTATGATTATTTATTACGTTCAGTGTGCCAATTACATACTTGGCGCGTTCTTAAAAAACTGTGATACGAATCGAGCATAAAGAATAAAATAATAATGAGACGAGTTCAGAGGCCCAATCGTAGCCCAGACCGAGATAAGTAACGAACTAGTTTGTACGATAGTGACTAGGAACTGACTTAGCAACAAGGCACTCGTACATAACAGATACCTTAGAGTACATAGAGTGGTACCTATCCAAGGCAGTGTAGTCAGTTTTTGATGATTTTGCTGGACTTGGCAGACCTGTGCGTGGCTAGGACTAGTGCTAGGGTATTCATAGCACATGTCGACATAATGTTTTTGTTTATTCGTATTACCACTTTTTCACAGCATTGTTATCAGCAAAAATATAGCATATAACCTAAAAAACCGTTTAGTTGTCGAGTTTAGTCGCATATAAAAACATGTAGGCGGAGTTCCCGGAGACCAAGATCATCCTTACAGTACATAAAAGCAGTGTGTTATTCTTGTTGTCTCTTTCTCTCTCGTGGTGTATGACGTAAAAACCTGGAGAAAGTGATTTATCGCATGTTTGTATACGTTGGGTAAAAATAATTAGCTCTCTCTCCATACATTGTTTCTCCAAGACAGATACCATTGGGATAACCAAAATGTCGACCAGCCCAAGGTAAGAAAAATATGAAATTACAGCGACATAATTCGTTTCTAACCAACCTTATCTTAATTTAACGATAAACCAGAAAATCTATTAGACTGTGTCGACAATTCTCGAATGGTCACCTATGGCATAATGAAATTTGCACAACTTTTTCTGTCTGAAGTTTCTAAGTCAACACAGTTATTTTTAGATTGCACTGTCATCTCCACCAGGGAAGGCTTGTGTCTTTTTAGTGAGCTAGAGTGATAAAAATAAGAATATAGAAAAAAACGACATTAGTGATGTTGTAGGCGAAAATTATTAGAAAAAAAATGTAAGTCCATTTTTTGTAAGGTTTCTATGACTTTTCAGTGCGCTGCACCAGTTTGCAAAAAAATCTTCATAAAAAAAAAATACGAAACACTAGACTCAGTGCAAAAACGAGCGGTTCGTTTGATAGTTCTCCTATCTCAACAAAGTGATTGCAGTCTTTGAAGCACAGACGTCAGGTGGGAATGCTGTCCCTGTTCTACCGGTATTTCAATGAAAGATGCTTCGCGGAACTTGCGTCATTAATCCCTTTGGCACCGGTGCATGGTCGAGAAACTCGTCAAACGCGCGCAAAACATTTGCACACGGTTGACATTCAATATATATGAGACCCAGATTCACCCCTTCCTTTCGTCAAAAAGACTCTCCACACAGCATCCTCAAAGATGACATAGGCCCTGAGGGAAATTATTTCCTTCAAAGCCTCCTGCGTGGAGTCAATATAAAAATAATATTATTTTAAAAAAATGACAAAATTACTATAATTTTTTTTTTATAAAAAAGCATGGAGTTCATTGTTTGCCAAAAAATAAAAAAATTAGACGCCATATTGTTTATTTCACATTTTCAATTGCTCAATAAGGAAAAAAAAAAACTTGGGTGAAACCGGCTAGTAACAGCCAACAGTCAGTTAGTTAAATTTGTTATAGAACAGTGCAAATGACTGTTCCAATCAATAGCTAGCTAGAATTAATCACAGAAATCACGTGCATTACAAAACATTAAATATTAGAAAAGACGTTTAACTATTAGTAACTTTCAGCAATTATTGTTGTAATAAACTCAACAACAGCGCGTCATACACGCCCACCAGTTTTTTGTTATGCGCGGGCAATATGACGTACCTTAACTCTGTACGTTGCCTGCGAGCGTATGGGTGTGGATTGCGTGTGACAGTGGCGGTACGGAGCTATAGCGGCGTGTAGTGACTGGTGACCAGATGACCTTGCCTACATTATTACAGATATAATCAGCTGTGCCGCCCTCGCTCTAGTGTGGACCGCTTTTCGCGGATAGCTGGCAGATAGAAGATGGGCTAGTGCGGGGAATAAAGCCCAGAGTGGCAGATACTCGGAGTAAGAATATATCTGGAGAGATACCTTTGCGAAACAGTGTAGTCAGTATTGTTAATTTTATACTGACTCGATACAAAAGATATATTAAAGGATGTTGGTTAGCCTATTAGTTACCGCCCACATGGAATTCGGACATTTTAAATAATCATATTTGAACACGTTAAACAAAACAATATCAATACACCATTAACACATTGAAGTCGGGACACGGCATTTGCCGTTTTTCGCGGACTGTCGGTAGATTGCGGGACACGGCATTTGCCGTTTTTCGCGGACTTTCGGTCGACTGCGGGACACAGCAAATGCCGTTTTTGTTGACTGTCGGTTTTTGGCGGGAAACGACATTTCACGGGTTTGTTATCATCGTAAAATAAAACACCTTGAATGGTAATTTTCTACCTGGGTGCTAGGCGTCAGTCTGTCGACGTTATTTGAGATGCCTTGTCCGGATTGGCTAGTGTGCAATGATTGTACTGTAATCCTTTGCAATACCAGTTTTTCGTAAGTACTTACCAATCATCCACTGCTTTTTACATGTATTTTTATTATTTGTTTACTCAATTGTCATTGTTGTTATATACAAGCATATACTTGGAGGAAGTTATGCACTTATAGTGTGTGATGGATTATCAACATATGAAGTGTACTGATTCCTTGAAAGAATAAATACTATGATTCATAAGTGGAATGGGCTCTTCAATTAGGCGAGGCAACCGCAAAAGACCCTTTTTTGACAACAAGCAATTAAACTCATGAGTTATTGAGTGTTTGCCTTCGGCGGCACTGTTTTTCAAGTATTTACGCGATCAGATTTCACACATCCAGCGATTGTAAAATTGCGGGCATGGCAAATATATTATTATTTATTATATAACAATATGATATGTATAATCATGTTATCTTTTACATGGAATTTTCAAATATTGAATATTGAATTCTATTTACTAAATTAATATCAGGTTTTAATATTCAGCTTTAAAATGTGGTGAAATTATGATGTAATCAAAGCAATTATAATTTATTTATGATGATCAAATGTCATATATGATTTCTTTGAAAATTTCAATCGAAAATATTATTTGGTTTATAAATTGTGTCAATTTTAAGAAAGTGATATATTTTTTGCGCTAATCGCAAAAAACGCCCGCCACAGGCTAGAGTCTATTTTTCGAGGCGCCCGACTACAATGTGTTAAAATGATTTATAAAGTCAAAATATCACACAAACACTAATAACAGAAAGTTTGCCTGAATAGTGATGGAAGCTTTTTGTTGATTTTATGTCTTTATATCATTAAAAATGTGAAAATTCTAAAGTTCGGTCAAAAATATTTAAAACTGTTGAAATACCCCTGAAAAGTAATGTTTTATAATCTCTTTTTGGTCTTATTTGAACATTCACGCATAGCAAATATCACAATAATGTTTGATTTATTTGTATAACCACTGCAAGTTTTTTAATCAACACAAATATAGGAAATAACCTCAAAATCCGTCGACGTAAGTTATGCGACTCGGTGATGTGAAGTTAGCGAGGACGGAGAACATTCTTACATCCTTGGAAGTGTTTCAATATTATGGGACGACTTTTCTTGTCTCTTTCTCTCTCATGGAAAAGGGACGTAAAAACCCGGAGAAAGTGATTTATCGCAAGTTTGTATAGGTTGGGTAAAAATATTTCGCTCTCTCTACATACCATATATACTCGTGTATTCTTACTCCAAGGGCAGGTATAAAATACGAGGCACTTCTTAGGGCACATTTTCGCGGTGGGCACAACCGTTTTATGACCAGCACCCACTAAAAAGGCATAGTGACGTGTTTTATTTGTAGCTGGCGGAGGGAGGCGGTTCAAGTATGGATATGTTAAAGACACAAAACCCTTAGAAATCTTAGCAAGATTTTAAAATATTCTGTTTAATTTGTGGTGTAACGGGCGCTCCGTTAGATATATTCTCCTATCTTAACAAACGGATTGCAATATTTGGAGCACAGACGTCAGGTGGGAATGCTGTCCTTTTTCTATCGGTATTTCAATGTAAAATGCTCCGAGGAACTTGCGTCATCGATCCCTTCGGCACCGGTTCATAGTCGAGAAACTCGTCAAACGATGGCCCAACATTTGTACACGGTTGAAATTCGATACATGAGAACGGGTCACCTTTAAGACTCGTTCTTGTGTTCAAAAACTCGGTTGTAGAACGATTTGCCGGCCTCTGTGTTTCCTCCTTCCTTCAACAAAGGTCTCTTCAAGACCCAAGTTCACTCCTCCCTTTCCTCAAAAACACCCTCCACACAGCATCCTCAAAGACGACATGGGCTCCTGTGTGGAATTAATGTTATTTTTTTAATGTGGTAGATATTCTAAGTATTGCCCTGGTGAAAAACCACCATTCAGAATCTAAACGTTTCTTGAAATAGCTTTAGTCGTGTTTGGTGACCAGATCTGAATAGCTAGGTACTTCCCGACCTTCCTCTTCACCTCCCCACTACCTTAAAACGGTTGGAAGCAGTTGGAACTCTTGTACAGTATTTGATATATTTTTTAAATGCCACAGAAGTAGTAATAACGCATAATATTACAGACTGACTCGCACTTCATGTCAAATATTAAAGTACATTATTATAGGAAACGTAATACGCAAACAAAAACGTTCATGTACATAATATATGTTAGCATTGATTCTTAACCATTGTGGAGAGGATATGATGTGAATTAATAATGTAGAATACCATAGAGATAGACATATTTTTATTGTCCTGCCAGTAAAATATCCGCTCCATAAAAAAAAACGAATTACGTAAATGCACTCACAAAATGAATAAACATTACTCCATAATATTTTGGAACGCAGGACTACTGCAGTGTCTAAAAAAATTAAATATATATATATATATATAAAAAAAAATTAAATATATATATTTATCTGTTTCTATTAAGTTGACTGTCTTTATAATACAGGATTAAGACAGCGTGTTCTATGTGGCTGTCGCAAATAAACTTAGAATTATTAGGTTAACACGTTCACTGCTGACACTGCACGTTGACAGACATTTGACCGGTATGCGCACGACGCGCCACGCGCGTTGTGTCGCCTCTTCGCTTTGAACCGATCTAAAACAAACGCAGCCATGTGGTTTTGAGCCGTTCCACAGGGCACAGGGCACTCATATACATAATTGGAGATAATTACGAAGAGTTAATAAATATTTTGAATAATGAACTAGATAATGCATCAAGATGGCTTAAAATGAATAAACTTAAACTAAATACAAAAAAGACAAAATGTATGATAATTGGATTTAAGAAAAACATGCAGTAAAAGCAACATTAAAATTGAAAATGCATGTAAATCAAAATAATAAGTAGTGTTTAAGTTAAAATATTATTAGTCAAAAAGAAAATGAAATAATTAGATACTTGTAAACTTAAATGTACAAAGTAACTAATATAAAAAAAAAAAAAAAAATAAAAAAAGGAAACCCGTCACTTTTCGTCAGTTTAAATTGTTCCGTCATACATACGGCATTAATATGTACGAATTTTAGTTAGCAATGAACGTGTTAATATTAGTCAGAGACCTAAATTTCGTCATGCTGGCGATGTTTTCAATATTTTATCAATAACAAGATTACTATGTTCCTATATATGTTTTGAATACTTTTTAAAAAAGATATTTAATATTCAAAGACAGATTAGTTTTACGACAGTACCTACTCATATATATTAAAAAAAAAAAACTAAAACCTCTTTCACTGAAAAGGTTAAGAAAGACGTTTTATTTAAGCAAAAAATATAGAGCACTGGAAGCAATTACAAATTTCTGTACTCAGGCTTTATGGAATACCCCCTTATGACTGCGGTGAAGCGAGGATTGGCCAACGGGGTAATTTTCTTTGCCCCTTTGATGGTTCGCGGATTATTCGGTTACCCATACCGTTCTGGATCGTTCTATCTTTAGATGTTAATAATAATAACAGCGAACTTACACAGCGCAGTTTTGTGATATTTCACCTCAAGTGCGCTTCATACTAAATTAATTATGCTAATGAGACTAACTAACAAGAACAAAATAATATGTATACAAATTAAAACTATCTAAAATTATCATAAATCACGAGAGAAAAAGATTCAGATATGGGTATAACAGTGCACGTGTACATCAAAAGATTAAAAAAACAATTTACCAGTAGTTAAGGGAATAAAAATCCAGATGAAACGTATGAATTCATACGTAAATATGAAACGTATGAATTCATAGGAAATCTGATGAGGACAGTTAACATGTTGGTACTTAAAAAAAGTAGTGTCTCTTTTCGCATCAAGCACCAGTCACCCTGTAAAGATACATTAACAGTTCTGCCCTTGTTCACACTAGGAGTAAAAAAAACACCGTGCGTCATTTTAGAGCCAATAAAAACATCTCTATTTTATAACGGCAACATTGGCGAGACCTTTTGTTACCTCCCGAGGGCTAGATAAAAGACTCCCAGGTGTTTTTAATCCCGTCTCTTCTTTTTTTCTTTTTCTTCGTCACCCGCACAAAGAAGTCCGCCCCCAATTTAAAATCTATTTTATTTACTCTAGTTACGGATATGTACGGTTTAACTGCATTGCGAAATTTGCCTTCGTGTTTTTTATAAATTTATTTACAAAGGACAATTGCTAAGAGAACGTAAACAACAAAAACTAGACGAGTATAAATATGTTTTCCATAAGACAACCGACACAAAAACAACATAACAACAAAATGATAAGGAAAGAGTCGACTGCAAATCGTGCAATAGTTTGAAAACGAAAATTTATTTGTTGACAGGTGATATACATAAATGATTTAAAAAATATATCGTAGCTGGAAAGGCAAAACGGCTTAAAAATAATAATAATAATAAAGTTTTATTTCAGAAGGTGTGTAGGAGTAGTGCAATGCAATACCTTCCATAATTGATAAAGCGACACTTTGGTCAAGAATGAGTTAAATATGCAGTTTTCATCAGTTCTTTTTTTCTGCATCGAATGCTCTGACTCTCTTTTGATTCTGTAGACTTTTATGGCCCTTCAGCCATCTAACATATGTTTACCGTTTGGGGAGAAGGCTCGACTCAGGCGACACAAGTTTGCAACTTTTTAAGCTTTTTATCGTTTCGAGCTTGGAGAAACAATGTGTGGAGAGAGAGCTAATTATTTTTACCCAACCTACACAAATTTGCGATAAATCACTTTCTCCGGGTTTTTACGTCGTACATCATGAGAGAGAAAGAGACAACAAAATACACATACCGCTTCTATGTGCTGTAAGGACGATCTTGGTCTCCTGGGTCACCGAGGGACTCCGCCCGCATTTTTTTACTATGCCACTAAACTTGACACAACTAAACGGTTTTTTAGGTTATATGCTGTATTTTTGTTGATAACAATACTGTGAAAAGTGGTTATACGAATAAACAAAAACATTATGTCGATATGTGATATGAATTGATGTATAAATACCCTAGCCTTAGTCTTAGCCACGCTCAGGTCCGCCGAGTTCGGTAAAAATCATCAAAAACTGACTACACTGCCTTGGATAGATACCACTCTATGTACTCTAAGGTTTCTAGTTAACTTTTTTTTTAAATCCAAGCAGGTACTGAATAATTATGCATTTTATTGTAAAACAAAAAAAACTTTAAAGTGCTCTGGTGTAAGCAAACTTCCCAAATTGCGCTTCAGCCCTTTTGCCTCTTTTGCGACGAATTGTTTCATTTACGTCAATATGCAATGGCGCATCATTATCGAGAGTGATAAAAACCTTAAGTGATTAAAGACCAAGAATTCTATTGTTTGTTTCTCTAGTGAGGATTTAGTGATTACTGCCACAATAATGACTTATTGAATTGCTCTTGCAACGTACTGCGAGGGCTTCATTGCTTTGTCTTGCTCGTGTCGCGAGAATTGGAACAGTAACGAGCATAAGGGGCTATTTCACCACCTCTCAATAAACTACTATTCATTTGTTAACTCTAATCATCGGAATATTCGTTAGTTGTCTCTTTCCGCAAGTTTGGCTGGCAACGTCGCTTTTTTTCAAACCTTATCCCGTCTGCTGTCACGTCTGTCAATACAATGCCGTTATTTCTAACATAAACTAACTTTCACAACACAACATTCGCGCGCGAAGCTCATTACATCCCTGTCACCAAATAGTTAAACGCGTCTCTATATTTAAATAAAACATATTTCTATTTTATAACTTTATTATTAAATTATATTAGTGAAGTGCATTGGGGAGTGTCTATTATTGCTTGGTGAAGGTTGATAGTTTGTAAGCATGAACATGTTGTATGTGGGTATATTGTACTGCCAAAGATTGTTGTTATTTCATAGTATATTCCGTGATACATTGTGAAGGCGTATATTAGAATTACATACCGTGTGCTTCTTGGAGAGATTTTATCCTTGATTTTGTATCTCCTTTACGGCATTTTTGTCAAGCGAAATCTTGACCTAAACTCAATGTCATCTAAGACGTATAAAAAATTGACTCTTGGTTTGAAAACACGCGGTCTACGTCTTTCCGCCATGTCCTGTTCGTCTAAGATATTTAAATCTTCAACCACTTCCATAATTACAGTAAAAATCAACTTCGACAGAAAACTCGCCTACTGTCAGCTGTCAAAACAGTACGCCGCCATTTTAAATCAGAAGGTAGATACTAACTTGTGCACTTTACGTTGACAGCTTCTTGAGAAGTGGTGAAATAGCCCCTGAATAATACAATAAAGTTATAAAATAGAAATATGTTTTATTTAAATATGGAGACGCGTTTAACTATTTGGTGAGAGGGATGTAATGAGCTTCGCGCGCGAATGTTGTGTTGTGAAAGTTAGTTTATGTTAGAAATAACGGCATTGTATTGACAGACGTGACAGCAGACGGGATAAGGTTTGAAAAAAAGCGACGTTGCCAGCCAAACTTGCGGAAAGAGACAACTAACGAATATTCCGATGATTAGAGTTAACAAATGAATAGTAGTTTATTGAGAGGTGGTGAAATAGCCCCTAAGTATAATAGTGCTAATCAGAAAGAGGACTTAGATATTTTTCAATATTTATGAATAATGGATACTTAGAGTATCTACCATCATGGAAAGATAAATTTATGCAAGCTATCCAAATATTATTATTAATGTAATACGTTTTTAGTATGTTTTAGTGTTTTGGCATTGTGTTGTATAGTGCTAGCTCCACCAATATTTCGGACAGCCTTGCAGTGTGCTTTATCAAGGCACATGTCTTGATGAGCACTCTTAAGGCTTTCATAAACATTATCTCAAGAAAAAGGAAACTTAACAAGGCTCGATACCCAAAAATCAAATAAAAAAAAACGTAATACTATTGGCCGTGAGAATCTTAAACATTGACATTTCAAAGAGTATCCTGTCGCACTACGTTGGTGATATTAATATTTTATATTGACTGCATAACGAATCAGAAAGATTTAACTTTAAAATTTAATCTTGAAAATTTTTCCATTACTTGCCTCTCCTCCCAGCCGTGTATGTGTAGAGTGTCGAGTGCAGGTCGGCCCGTGTAGTGACGTAAACCTGTCACAAGTGCGATAATACAATAATACTGCATGCGCAGTGTGCTGTGCAAGGCGAGCCGAAGTAACGCAATTATTGTAATTGCAGAACGGGGTGCGCATCATCGGAACATATGGCCGCTCTAGCTGCTGCCTCAGACTTGGTGGCTGCAGTTTGCGGCAGTAACAAATGCACTGTAGAAAATGCACGCTGATCTATTGGTTCGACTATATGACGGAGTTAAACAACTGTAGGTTGTTGACAAGCATTGGTAATTGGTATATGTACAATACGCTCATGCCATGTGAAGAGTCAGAATAATAGAAGAGTACTCGTATGTATGAGACAATGCATGAATATGAATGAAGCAAGGAGTGTGTGTCAAGACAGAGTTGCGGGGAAACAGCGTGATGGTTAGTCAATTTTTTTACAATACGTTCCGTTTTATCACGAATTGGTAGATTTACAATACGTTCCGTTTGATCAGAATTTACAGATTTACAATACGTTCCGTCTGATCAGAAATTTATAGATTTACAATACGTTCCGTTTTTATCAGGAATTGGTAGACTTACAATACGTTCCGTTTGGCCAGAAATCGGTAGATTTAACATACAATACGTTCCGTTTGATCGGGAATTGGTAGTTCTACAATACGTCTCCTTTAGACTTGGATTGGCCCGGTTTAAAAGTATGTACGTCCCAAATCCCCGGTCAATTTGTGAAGTTATGTTATACCTCGCAAGGGTTGCCCGGAGCCAGGGGAACTATTGCATCCCCATTGGCAGAATGTTATGTGGCATAACTATGGAATTAAGTTGCGAGGTGAAAACAAATCTTTTGACCTAGAAATTCCACACAGAAATAGCTGAGGAAATTTCATAACGCCGAGTTTTTTTTCTTCTTCTTTTGTAGTTAGAATATAATAAATCTGAAGCTATAATAGATAATAATATTATTGTAATGAATATGTAATGAACCTATTTTTCATAATAGCTTTTAGTCGAACTGTATTCTAGAGTTAGAAACCGTTACTATCATAAACATAATAACACTAATTAGACATACATACTTACTATGTAAAATATATGTAATTTAGTATTCCCACCTAATCACTAATAACTGAATTGAACATCCATGGAGGTTGTATTGTGAACATAATTCAATGTTGCAGTGGTTGTATACGAATTTCTTATAATATTATGTCGTAACATAAATTACATATTTTATATATCACAGTACACACACTTTGAATGCACTTTGCGTAACAAGAGAATATATGTATGGGAAAATGTATACATTTTTAAAATACGAACAATGTTATGTTGCATCGATGTCATTATGAAATCTTGTAGTCAATACATATAAGGATATTTAAATAAGAACAATGTTGTATCGATGACATGATGAAATATTGTAGGCAATATAGAAGATATTTAAAATAAGAACAATGTTGTATCGATGACATGATGAAATATTGTAGGCAATATAGAAGATATTTAAAATAAGAACAATGTTGTATAGATGACATTATTAAATCTTGTAGGCAATATAGGAGATATTTAAAATAAAAACAATGTTGTATCGATGACGTTATGAAATATTGTAGGCAATATCTTAGATGAATTAAATAATGTAGATACGTTACTGAGACATCGCACCTGATTGCACTAAACCAAGTCAACGAGACATACCTTCGAAACACGCTTCATATAGCTATCTCTTCCGCACACATATATTCTTTGAATGGCTATCCTTTTCATACGCGGGTGAAACATTTAGTGGTGCAACATTAGTGGTGTTACATTTTTCGATTTCGATTTGTATGAATATGACGTGTCTTGTATTTAATGTCTCTATGGGCAATATATGGATATTTAAAATAAGAACAATGTTGTACTGATAACATTATAAAATTTGTAAGCAATGGTTTTGAAATTTTTGGTACCAGTCTAAATGATTTTTGTCATTTTTACGATAATAATCTTCGAAGAATACAAATTATTATGTCTAACATCATTGGCTCTACCAAAACCTTGTTCAGGCTTTGGCAATGGTCTGTTAATATAAAAATAAAATAAAAATTGATAAATATACCTCTTCGTACATGAATTCTTTACTTATTTATTGTGCTTGTATATACGATACGAACATAGGCCTAGTTTGGGAGGTCGTAATATTAAAATAAAAACTGTATATTTAATATTTTTGTAAAAAAAAAAATTAAATAAATATTATTTCTAGTGAACACACTCTCATAAGTTATAGTATTTGCCCATGGCGAATGTTAAAAATTATCCTCCCGAATCCAAACCTTGACAAAACAATAAACGCCCGAGAGGTAAACAATATATGAATCAAAATACAGTTTAATCGGGAATAAAGGGCTTATCTCAATCCTACATAAGTATAAAAGCGATGATAAATAGGTAGAATATTATTTTGTTTTGTTTTTGTTGTGTTCGACAATAATGAATTATCGAAATCTCCGAGCTAGCCTTGACGTCTGGGCGCGTTTACGTCACAAAAACCGTGCGAATTGATTGGATGAGATTGCGTCAGATCAACTCGAGTAAATAATGTCCTCAATAAAAACGATGGAAACTTATTTTTTAACAGCGCAAGCAATTGTCCGATCCAATAAAAGTAGGCTCCGAAAGTAAACACTGGCCTTTGAATTGTGAAAACGTAAATAATAACAAAAAATCTTGACGCCGCCATCTTTGTTTACTAATATAGGTAAACGTCCAAGTGACAAGTAGGGGAAAACTGGATTTTTCGCAGTGTTTGATTTAGAAAAAACAGCTAGCAAAAAGTAGTTAGAATCTTTCTAAATATACTCGTCAAATTGACGATTAAATGATTAATTAATACTTTGTATCATTGTTCATGCATAATTAAAAAAAAAACCTTTGTTTCGCAAGTCGCGATGTCCCAGTGGCGAAAGGCAAATAAAAATATGTGAATATGCCGATATTAAATTATTGTTTTGATAGACTTACGTGCAATCTTGATTAAAATTTACAAAACACCCTCCTGCATTTGCACCCTCAGAGGATTGGCTGGCTAGGTTCATTAGGACGATTTAAAAACGTTTTTGGACACTGTGTTTACCACATTGACTTTTAAAACTATATTTACAACACTATATTATATCACAGACACTTGAAAGTTTTATACACTTTTCCAACACTTGGGCAGAAATTAAAGAATATTTGACACAAAGGACGACCTTGATGTTGCGAACTTCGCTTTGCGACTGCCTGCGAGCCTATCGAACGAACAGCTGACGAATAGGAAACGGATATTCTCTTGTGTCAAAACATAACACACACTCGCGCAGTTTTGTTATGTACACCGTGTACGTATACTCCCGTTTGTTATGTTTTCTTTTGGGTAGGTATACGCCTGTGTTTGTAAACACACACAACTTTAATGCCTTGCAGCTTTGTTCGGAGAGCAGTTGTACCAACGTAAAAGCAGTAAGGCAACATTTAGAATAATAAAGTCAGGAAAAAATATTTTTCCACCATAAATTATAGTACCCTACTTTATAAAATTATGGTGGATCGTCTACACAGTTAATGAATGAAGAATACTTTCAAAAGAAATTTAAAACTTTCATCGTGTTAACTACAAAATGGTTATTTTAGATATTTTGGTCTATTAGGCAAAAAAATATTTGTGTAAACCGTAAAGTTTTAAATTCCTTGGTTAGTTAATTGATTAATTTTATGGTGCATCAACGGTTTGAAACTGGTTTCGATTTAATTCGTAGTTATGAGCCATTTATTTTAAAAAAAGTTGATTTACTCAATAAACCCTATTTACAGTGTTAGCTAAGGAATTTGTTTTATATTTAACATATCATTGTATTTGGTTTCAATCACACGGAAACTCTCACCTGGTCGCAATACTATTCTAAAAATCTTGAAACTGCAAAATTAAGTTTTTACAGAAACTGCAATAAATATTATTGTTTTAAAATTTGTTAAGGAAATATAAAACTAAGTTTGCAATATTTTAAAGTTTGTACATTTGAAAACACTATGGTCTAACTCAAAGATGAATAAATAAATAAAAATCTCAAGCATCGGCAGTGAACCTTTTAAGACAAATGGAATATTTTTAAAAATCTCAAAATTATTTGGTTTTATATGTGTGAGTGATCCATTAGACAAAAACCCTTGAATTTAATTAATAATAATTTATTATGTGGGAATTAGCCACAGTGGCAACATTCGCGACTCGCAATGGTCCCAATAGTTGCAACTTGCAACACTCAGCATTGTAATTTAACGTGGTGCTTTGACAGTTACCCCTTATTTTGTTTTGTATTCTGATTAGAAATACAAAATGGGACGAAAAATACCTGGAAAAAAACATAGGGGTATTAAGGATCCTTATGCACAACATGCTAAAAGACTAGCCAGGTATTTTTTTAGTAAATATTTGATTTGTCCCAATGTAATTAATAAATCATAACCTCTGAATAATATGTAAACTATTTTTCCTTTAAAATTTCATAAAACTGCGTGAACTAGTGAGAAACACAACCATTAAATATACTCCTTTCGTTAATTTTAATGTGGTTTATTTTATTATATTTAAATTTCAGTTTAAAAGTCAAAATCAACAAGACCCCCACTGATCTCGACGACCAACCTGTACCAAAAACTTTAACTCGCCTGTTGAGTTGGAAAAACAAAGACAGAAATGGCCTTATTAGAGACCCAGCAAGAAAGAAGAAAGCTGAAAAACTACCAAAAGGATTGACGAAGGTAGTCAAAAAACATGGTATGTCATAATCAGTAATTATTTTGGTAAAAACTAACTAACTAACATTCACGCCGTTTCCCGCAGGGGTAGGCAGAGATGACGGACCGCCAAATAACTCTGTATTGGCACACACTCCTTGCTTCATTCACATTCATACATCGTCACATTCTGACTCTTCACATGACCCGATTCAAGTATTTGATTTTCTTGATCGTGCCATGTCACTCTCGGGCATCCTCGACTTCTTCTTTCATTCACTTTCGCATCATATATTCTTTTCACACTACTTTCTTCGTTCATTCGCTCTACATGTCCAAGCCATCTCTAAGCGTCCCTTTCTTGATCCTATTCATTACACTCACATCAGCCTAGCATTCTTTCCGGATATCCACATTTTTAATACGGTCGTACATGGTTTTACCGCACATACGTCTCAGGGATCTCATTTCCACAGCATTCAGTCTACTTTCATCCTTCCTCTGCCAGTTTCATGCCTCACTGCCATACATCAGGGTTGGTATAAGCATTCCATTGTGGACTGCTAGCTTCGCTTCTTTGGACAATTTCTTATTTGGTATATTTAATATTAATTCTCACACCTGAAGACATCAGGTTATCAAATAACTGCCTTAATTTGTTTTGGCTGTCTAAATTCATTTCAATTTGGTGTGTCTAAATTCATTATACTGAATTTTTTAAAGTACCGAAGTACACAAATCATACTTCAGAATCGAACCTTATTTTATAATTTCCTTTGTCTTGTTTGCATTTATATTCAGCTGTAAATTAACTTTTATTTGTATTTTCAGATCCCACCAACAGCAAATCAACCAATCCTGTTAATAAATTAAAAAAGATCGCCGGTGAATCCAACAAGAGTTTCAATATGAGAATCAACGACGCCATGAGATCCTTGAAGAGTGAGAAGGGCTTTGACGATGTACAAAATGAAACGGCTCTTGAACCAAAAGTGAGTTGACATCTTCAAATTTATTTGTTTTATTTTTGTGAAAGTTGTCTATCTGACGAGAAAAAAATTGGCAATACTGAGGTTTGTGGCAATTCTGTTTGTTTCCCTATCGGATACGATTTAAATGTGTGATTTGTTTTCAACCTTAGCCCTGAGCCTAATGGCACTTGAAACAGCTAGAATTTCAGCACCATTAGAATTTCAAAAAACTTATATGTAATGAATATTTATATATTATACATAAAGTCCTGTTCTATGCAGAATTATGTTTATATCTTACATTCTTTTGCACAGTATTTATTTTCCTTTCTATTTATGCAATAGGCATATACAGAAGATGCTGAGTTGCTTGCTAGTACCGCTGCCTTTTAAGTTGTGGCCTCTAACGTACAGGACCAAACATTAGAGATTGTGGGTTGGTTTCCTGCAATATTCTTTCAAGACAACAAGAAAAATATTATTTTCGTAGTCAACTGCGCTAGTATAAGGTCGGGCTGCCTATTGCATATTGATTGTTTTTCTTTAACTGTCTTTTCATTGATTGGTTTATTGAATAAATCTATTATTGTTTCAGGAGAAGAAAATGAATGAAGACGGATATCCTATTTTTATCCATAAAAAGGGGAAAAAACGCAGGCCTCTTGCTAAACAGGGAGAAGTTTTCCTCACCAAGTCGCAGAAAAGAACTCAGAAAGAAAAACTTAAGAAAGAAAAATTAAAAGAGGTATCAATAATACTTTTACGGAATAAGTTTTGTAAAAGCAAAACGTTTATATACATATTTACGAACATCTCATAAGATAACTGTAGAATCATTCTCGTAGGCTGATTTATCTTAGCAATAATATTTCAGAACACCCAATGTGACAGCCCCATAGTATATTCATGTTCTAAAAAGGGAAAATCTTCCTAGTTTAATGGTTAAAAATTTCTTGCAAATATTGTAAAATGCAATTCTTTCCGTTCTAAATAAATATGTTTTGTGCTGCACACCGTAGATCAATTATAATTTATTGAACACATCTAGTTTCATTTTACATCCCTCTTTCAACGTCGGTTAGCATTTTACACAAATAAATTTTAGCATGTTAACCTAATTATTTCCTAAACAAGTATTATTATTTACAAAGTATCTTCATAATAAGTTTTGAAATTTATTTATTTTTTCCCAGGAAAAAGAATTGGACAAACAATACATAGTGCAAAAGGATGACATCAAATTTGGTGAAATAGTTCATGAACCACCTACATTGAAAATTAAGCCCAGGAAAGCAGAGAAATCTACGGGTGTCCCTAGGGTATGACTTAACAAGGAATTTTTAGTATTATGTATATCATTTTTTATTAATCGTTTCAATTTAAACTTTTGACTGATAACTGCACAGAATAACCTAACACATTATCCATACCCCTGCAGCTATGTGCTTTTTTTATGTTCTCCATTAAATCTTGTTTTTATGAAGATAATAGAAGAAGTTTATCCTGTAATAATTGATCTTTTATATAAATGAAGCACTGTCAAAGTTATCCATTAAGAATAAAGTATTATAACTTCTTGTTAGTTTAAGCTTTGTAATGAATATTTTATCTGTATTTCTCCCCAGCCTGCGAGGAAAGACCTACTGCTAAACAAACTGTTTGAAAAGAGCGGCCAAACCAAACCTCCAGCTAAAAGTCCCAAGGCCGAACATAACCACGTATCCCAAGAAAACCGAGGGCATCATTGACCTGAAGGGTAAACGAAAAGACCTCCCGCAGAATGTGAGGAGGAAGATAGAACAGTCTCAGCGGGAGGCCATTGAGGCCTATAAAATGTTAAAACAGGAAAAGATGAGAAGTGAGAGAAAGAGCTAGAGTTTGAATTGAGTAGGCCTTATTTGTAAATTTACTTAAGTATAAATAATAAAAGAAACATATGTATTGATGGTACATATTGTGCAAATTATCTGTGTTGTTTATGTTTCCTATTATTGAAAGAAAAGAAGAAATATCATACTTTTAAATGTTAAAATATGATGTGACACTAATATTATTCAAATAAATTCTTGATTTGTTTTTTTTTTAATGTATTTCAAGCTCGAAAATATCTGCTTGCCGAAATAATACATTAGTCAAACCATAAAATTAAATGCATTATTTAATTGAAAATCCTTCATCCCTGTTTTAATTTAATGACACTGTTGGATTTTAAAGCGATAATTTGATAGGTTCTTACCTTCATGTTTTTCATTCAGTTCCTACCTATCCCGCTATTCGATTTTTTATTCAACAACACTGTGTTTGAAAACAATTGACAATCGAAACAGAAGAGTTATGTGAAAAAACGTGATCGTTGGTGTCTCAATTGGTCGTCTGTTTGTTTTTCTTCAAGTAATATTAAATTAGGTGTGGTGTTATGTGGTTATTCGTTGTGTGTAATAAGAATCAACTATATCGGTAAGTGAATGATTTCCTTTTCATTTCCTTCAATTTATTTCTACATCCATAATTAGGCGCTTCCATTAAGTAGTATAGTTTATTGTTTTACAGTCCACTAAATTCATCTGAAGCTGAAAACACATTTGGTGTTTTATCGCAGCTTCGGATCCAACATTTTGTTCCTTTGAGCCGGATATTTGTCATCTTTTATTGGTTAATCTACTTGATGGGATTAGTTTGATAGTATTTGTTTTACTGAAAACCTTAATCCTGTGTTCCATAATATCCAGATATTTAGGAATTTGAGGTTAACAATTATCAAGTAAAAATTCGTATGATATTCGTATTGGCTACATTTGTTCAAAATTTGAATTTGAATATTTCGAACATTGCTTTTAAAAAATATATTTTTTTCATTGGGGATACCAGTAGGAAAAAATATTTATTTCATTATTCGTTATTTGGCTAAGTTTTTTGTTAATTCGAATAGTTTCTCGAATTTATTTGGCTGGTAACATGGCTAATTTTGGAATTCGCGATATTTTCGATTGTTCAATAAAGTCAGTGGATTTGGGTAATTTAAATTACAAAAATTATTATTTGAACCCGTAACTTACAAATGGTTAGAATGTGAGTTTCAATCAAAAATCTCCTCATGCTTCACCCTTGGTCTCTTTATTGTCCCTTTTCCCGTCTGCAATTTTCTATTTTTTGCTTTTTGGATATTCTTTACTCTGTGGACACAATCCAAAACCAGCTGTTGAAAAACCGCTTGCTTTGATCAATAACTACATCAATATCGCTGAAGATGTCGCTGTAATATATTTTACTTTTATTATTCCTGAAGACCGGTCGGTAGCTGAGTGGAGAACGCGTCGGATTCCCACCCGGGCGTCGTGCTTTCAATTCCTCTGCTGGCTAAGTCCTCCATCATTGCACAAGCAACATCTTCCGCTTCTTATTATGGCGGTAGGAGTTTTTCAAATATTGTCAGATTATTCGTAACCCGGGAATGTTTGTATTACTTAAAAAAAAAAAAAAAATTGATAGAGATAGCTAGACAATAATTGCCCGCAACCAATAATTACCCACTATCAATTGTCCTTTTCTCCTTAATATACCTAGCTAGAATGAAGTTGGTCGTCCGAGTATCATAACAAGATCGGTCGCGATTTTGGCCACTAGTGCGCGCGTTCGGTTCTAAAGCCATAGCAAATAAGTTAGTAATATTGCCTAACAACAGGCGCAGAAGATTAATTTATAGGAAACCATTAGATTTAGACTAAGTTTAGTATTGTGGGTAGCTTTGAGGCTTATTATCAACCTAAACACCCAATAAAATATGTTAATGTAGGAGATAAAATTGTTTGAGGTTGACCTTCAATTACACTGCTAGACATCGAAGATAACACAAAAATCTTGTTTTTATTTTAGCAAAGCTCGACGCCCTTGTTTGGATGAATTAATGCACTACTTTATTGCATGTATTTGTTAAAAAAAATACCTCGCGTCGTTTCCCGCAGCAGCCTTAACCCCATTCTCCAATTTTTCATGTCAGAAAGAAATGTTTGTCTCGAACTGATATCAACTGGTTTATATTTTCAATGAATTCATGGCCACTGCCAATAGAGTGATGTATGCTGTGCATTGTCTACTTGGAAACAGAAAAAAATAAAAAAAGTTAGAATCAGTAATGACAACAATACCTTTGCCTTCAATATTTCCGCGTTTTCTTTGTCAATCCACGACAACTTTAATTACTCCCGTAAGTATTGTATTCTGTGTTGGAGACTGAATATATTATGAATCATTTGTATATTTTTCGTCTTATTTTAACGAAGAAAACAAAAACAGTTTAATTTAAAACCGGTTTGTTTAAAAAAATAATTGATCATTCCGTGAACGCCAACCACGGAAAATAATTATTATGTGTCAAAACAGGTTTAGAGAAATGATAAAATTTATCAACAGAGCTGCGTGCGAATAACAAAAACAATGGTTTAAGGCATATACATAAAATAGAAGACACGTCATATTCATACAAATCTTACGAAAAATGTAGCACCACTGGTACCGTCTTGTTTTACGTTTCACCCACTTATGAATAGGATAGCCATTCAAAGAATATGTGTGTACGGATGAGATAGCTATATGAACGTCCCACGCTACTGTTATAATCGGGTATCGCGCCACTAGCCGTGGTTGTTTTCCACACACTTATGTATTTCGGCATTCGCTATCTCACACCGTTCGAGTTGCTAAAAACCTTGTGAATAATTGTATTGAAATAATAAGTGATTGGTGGGTAATTATGAATGGAAAAAAACTCCATGAGATATGTTTTTTGCTCCCGTTTGATTTTTACACCTCAACGCATTTTATCTCAAAAAGGAGCCTACAGCGACGCGTTTGTGACAGCTAAGTTTTTTTTTTTTTTTTTTTTAAATGAATACCGCACAAGAGTCTCAACTGCTCCCAACCGTCTAGAGCCAGTGAGACTATGGCATCCTCAAATTGGGTATGTTGTGAGGCGGTAGTGGGGAGGGGAAGGAGATCGGGAAGAGGAAGGTTGGGAAGTACCTGGCTATTCAGATCTGGTCACCAAACACGGCTTAAGCCATTTCAAGCAACGTTTCGATTCTGAATGGTGGTCTTTCACCAGGGCGATACTTAGAGTATCTACCACTCTGGAACGTGCCGTAAATATACTTTTTATTATTTTTATATTAATTAAAATGTGTTATGACACATATTAATTAAATAAAAGTTATTGGCGCACGCCGGGTTTGAACCCGCGACCTTTGGATTCGTAGTCGAGCGTCTTACCACTCGACCATGGAGGCCGTTATTGAGGTTATTATTATTTAATCATCTACATTATTTAATTCATCAAAGGTTTTTTAAAGTATAATAATTTATAACGAATAATGACTCACTATTTAAAAATTCACAGTAAAGCAGGGTTATAAAAAAATGGCGGAGTATTTGTCTTTGAACTTCTAGAAGTGCCGCTCATTCTAAGAAAAAAATAAGCTCATTTTACAGAAGTGACCTCACTTCATAATATTTGTATGATTCAGGGTTCTGCCCAATATCGAACTTAAAATATCGCAATTTTCAAGTTTGTAAATGGAGAAAAAATGCACGTGTACAAAAACTTTTAATCTACTTTTCGAACTTATAAAACTGTGTTTTGGGGATTGTCGACTTTTAGTCGAACAGGGATGCTCCCGCTGTGTAATTGCACTATTTTGAATGTTTTATTTTAATTTTAATATGTATTTGTCCACTTACGAGCGTTCTGCAATGTTTTTCAATGACGTGATGATTGTATTTCGGCATACACTTCAATTTACGATGAGAAGTTGACGCCAATCATTAAAAATATCACTTTGTTAGGTTAGGATAGGTTCAATACCATTTATAGTAGAGATGTAACGGAAGTGTTATAACAGAAGCGGAAGCGGATATTATTATTTTTTAACGGAAGCGGGAGCAGATGTGTAATTGATATTAAAAATTCAACGAGGATAGGTAATGTAATGACTTTTAACGCAGACATAGTGCGTTCCTTTAGATAATACACTTTTCGTATATTTTACACTTGGCTTATATTTAGCTTAGTCATTCAATTATACTAAATAATTCTAAAAGGGGTTTGTTTTTATTTTATTTTGGCACTTTACCAATAAAAATAGGACATTAAAAGGATGTTCATACAGTTTATAGTGCAAACTTGCGCTTTTTAATGTACACGTTCCGCGCCCCACAACTGTTGCTAAGGAGCTAATTTACTCTGTCTCTAGAAAGTTCCGTCAAACGTCTGTTGTAATTTTGCAGAAGCGGAAGACGGTAGTAAAACGTATGCAAGAACTTCCGCACGTACTAAAAGCAGAAGCAGGGGTTGGTTACAGCCCTAATTTAAAGTCGAAACTTTGCTTGGAATCACTTAAGCTATGTTTAGAGACCAGTTCTGAATAGCAGTACTTCAAACAATCCTCTTCATAGATTATTTATGCCAATTACTTCATTAGACGTAAAAAATGGTTACAAATGTTGTCTACTTAATAGTAGTTTGATTTCACAACCTTACTTTGTTTCAATGCACATTTAGGATGTTTCGAAGACCTTCTCTTGATCACGTAGTGCCTTGTCCTTACCTCTGGTCTTAAAACATGGATTAACCGGAAACTGGGTAATTAGTGTATATCAAAATAATAAACTCTATTTGTTCTGTTGGTTTGTTTTTCTCACTTATCAGCTGTCATATCACTCAACAGCCTCCGATCTTTACCCACCTACTTATTCATGTGACCTTCCTATTTTACAGCTCTCATTGAATTAATACTATTAATTTAGAAGTTGTGACAGTTTATTGAAATTGCAAATGAGGTTATGTTTATTTTTTTAAAGTATTAAATTTACATGCAGGAAAAAGCAAAACTTCCCTAAATAAATGCCAGCACACAGCCAAAATGGCTGTCGATCTTGTGTAATTTCACACAAAATGGATGTTGGTTTATTTACAAAAGTTCTAATCTTTATAAAATAGCAGCCAAATAACAAAATTCCGAAAAACATTGGTAAAAGAAATCTAAACGAAATCTAAATGAATTGGAACAATATGCAACAATTATCTATAAAAGATCTTGGCGTCACTCTAGACAGTCTAGACTAATATTTCTTTTAGTGACCACATTAATAATGTAGCTAATAAATCACTAAAACTTATTGGCTTCATCGATAGAATTGCCTGTAACTTTAAGAATATAAAGACCCTAAAAACTCTATATTGCTCATCAGTTTGCTCTCATCTAGAATGTGTCATTTGGTCCTCTTTCTATACCGTTCATATTCATCATATTGGATCCGTACAACATCGCTTCTTACGCATAATTGCATGGAGATTAGGGCGAGAAAGAGCTGATTATTCATATGATGAAATTGAACAATATTGGAAAATTTCTTCATTAGAAAAGCATAGGAAAGACTTTGATTTAATTTGCATTTTCAAAATCATTAATTGTATAATTGACTCACCTTCTCTGTTGCAACTCATCAAGTTCAACATTCCTTGCCGTAGACTCAGAAACAATGAATTGCTGTTCCTCAATTATCACTCTACTAATTATGGGTATCATTCTTCACTGTCCAGAATGTCGAGACTTGTTAACTCAAGCCATGATCTTGATATTTTTGGTAGCAGTCTAAATGATTTTTGTCATTCTTTACGACTCTACCGAAACTTTGACTTGACCTTGGCTTTGATTTGAATGTGTTTACTTATGTATATTTTGTCCTATTTTTATCATTGCTTCATTTAATATTATGTATGTGCTGTTCTTTCTCTGTTGCTCTTTTTTCCTATTTCGGGTTTTGTATTTTTTTGAAATTGGAATTAGTCCGTTTGTTTATAAATAAATAAATTCAACTCAAAGTCAAAAGCAAAACAGTAAGTAATAAAATAAATTGCAGAAGCATTTATAGGTTTTCATCCAGTAGTGGATACTCGACTGATGATTGATATTGACACATTTAAAAATAAATGAAAAGCCAGTCAAAAGTTCTGACAAGCATTGGATTGATTTATGAATACATCTACCGCTAGAGGCGTTATCAGTCTCTAGGCATTTACGTAGGACGGTTTTGGAGAAAGGAGTTTTTATTGTATACATTGTGAAATGTTGATAGACGAAATACGTACTAACCCACCAACGCATGGTATGCCCCATTATATTTATTTCAACGAAGTTAATTTGGCGAAATCATTAAAATAAGTTAACAATCTCGCCAGATTCGGAGCAGACTCGAACAAGATATGTGGGATCGAACGGCCCGAAGTGGGCAGGACAACAGATTTGGAAATAAAACCTCTCCATGCTGGGAGAGGTCCTGCCAAAATGAGAAATCGCGTGCCCGTTGTGTCAGTTCTCGATCGTTGACACTGTTACGTAATGTAAAAGTGAAATGCAATGTTGTAAGCATGTGATTATTATCCTTAATTTACTACTGACCCGTGAACACTTTCAGTTATTATTTCTAATTTTGTAACTGTTGATTCGTGGTGGAACTCCATTTTAATGATTTTCATAATACCAAATTTTAAACATTATTCCACTATCTTATTTATTTAAGACTTGACCGGTTTCACCTTATGACGGACATCTTCAGACTGGTACTATTTTAACCAAATACTATTAGTGTCCGGAATAGACACTTATTGATTCTTTTGGTGTACATCTGTGACTTTAGGTTTTGTTTTATTGCTGACAGAGGCGGATTTACAATAACATTAAGTTAATAATAACTTTCAGTTACCAATAATAACCTATAAAATAAGGATGAACTACCAAAATCGGAACACCAAATGCCGTAATCCCTTTGCCTACCAATTACCAACATATCTCGTCTCTCCCTACCCTTCCCCTTGTATTGTCACCCTTTACATTGTTTTAATTCCGGCGTCTTTTTCTATCCAATAGCGATTTTCAGTGACGTGATTTTTTTTCTTCTCAAGATCACGTTCAAAATTTCATTTTCGATTCAGAATTCTATCATGAAACAAACGAAATCGAATGTTTCATCATCGTCATAGATCTGACGACCTGCGTGGTCGAGTGGTAAGACGCTCGACTACGAACCTAGAGGTCACGGGTTCGAGCCCGGCGTGCGCAAATAAATTAAATTTAATGGATATTTGTCATAACACATTTAGATCATATAAAATCATATAAAGTATGTTTGCAGCACGTTCCAGAGTGGTAAATACTCTAAGTGGAAGACCACCATTCAGAATTGAAACGTTGCTTGAAATGGCTTTAGCCGTATTTGGTGACCATATCTGAATAGCCAGGTACTTCCCATCCTTCCTCTTCCCCATCTACTTTCCTCCACACAACCTGCAGCCTCACAACATACCCCGATTGGGGATGCCATAGTCCCACTGGCTCTAGACGGTTGAAAGCAGTTGGGACTCTTGTGCAGTATTCACTATAGTCAAAAATCAAAGGTTTCTTACTCCAGATATAAATGAAACAGAAAAACATGGGCTAGAAAATAGGTAGGTAATAGCAAATTTAAGAAATAATTAAAAATTCTGGGACTGTTACAGAATACCACATATATTTTTACAGTATATATAACGAAGCATTATGCTACTGTAAACAGCAGGTAAATGCAAAAAATATGAATTATGCACATCCTTTATAATTGCAGATGATTTATCAGGTGTTATGCAGATGAGCACCGCCTATCGGATGAATTGATTACATTCCTCTCTCGGGACTTGATTTATATTTTGAATTAAAATAATATGGGTAATCGATTATAAAACGGCTTTTTAAACAGGATGTACCTCTGTTCTTACCTGCCTCTAATAGTTCAACAAATAATTAATTCCAGGTGTCTCTGCATATTGTGTTATGTTCAATATTTATATTGTGAATACCTAATACAGAATAAATACAGTGCACATTAAATAACATGTATATCAATAACTTTTGTAATTGTGTATTGTTATTATAAAATTATATTTGGTAACGATTTTTTAATTTTTTATAATGACTACCGCACAAGAGTCGCAACTGCTCCCGATCGTCTAGAGCCAGTGAGACTATGCCATCTTCGATTGGGGTATGTTGTGAGGGGTAGGAGATGGGAAAGAGGAAGGTTGGGAAGTACCTGGCTATTCAAACCTGGTCACTAAACACGGATAAAGCCATTTCAAGCAACTTTCAATTCTGAATGGTGGTCTTCCACCAGGGCGATATTTAGAGTATCTACCGCTCTGGAACGTGCCCCAAATATACTATGTATTGTTTTACATTAATTAAATGTGTTATGACACGTATTAAATAGATAAAATTTATATATACTCGTATATGGATTCGAAGTCCAGCGTCTTACCACTCGACCGCGGAGGCTGTCAAATTATTGTTAACTATACTCGTCCTTACAGAGTAGTTGTCAATATTAAAACAGGTTTAAAAGGCACATTTGGGTACCTACGTACATTTTGTATAAAACCCATTAGTAGGTACCTACGCTAGTCGGATAGACTTTTCTTAGATAGTCAAGATGACAAGCATTTCCATGCTGTCGTTTCACTTACAAACCATCCTCTCATCCCTTTCTTCCACCTCACAACATACCCCACGTTAGGAATGCTATAGTCTTATGTTTTCCAGCCTATCGGTACTTCTGTAAGGTAACCCAATGAAAAAGAACACTGCCGTCATCCGGCGAGTTTCCATGGATTTCCGACAACCCTTTGTTAAATTTTGAAAAAATTCCGTAAACCTGTTTTTGAGAAAAAGGTCACCATTAATAAACATTCGGTAGCCAGCAATCCTTATAGTGTAATTTATGCAAATACAGCATTAGCTACACGATTGAAAATACTATCTTTATAACTAAATTGCGTGTTGGAAGATTATTTTTTTGTAATCCCGGAAGATGAATAACACTATGCTTGAAATAAGAATATATATGGAGAGGTACCTTTGCGAAACAGTGTAGTCAGGACGGTTGATTTTATACTGACTCGATAGAAAGAGACAATGATATGTTAAAGCATGTTCAGTTTCTATTCTCTATGGTTTAATTGGAAAGTTCACTTTTGATCGCTCCAGCAATAACAGTCATTTAAATTACATTAAATAGTCCAATCTTTACTAAAATTACAAAGTGAATACACAGCATAAATACTTGTGTCGAGTGCTATTATTTTTACGCCATTATACTAGTTTGTTAACTGAAAAAAATCAATAACAAATAGTGACGGAATTTGACAGCCGCGAGCATTCATATTTGTGACAACAATAATATTACTGTGAAGTTAAAACCCAAACAATCATTTAAAATGCCACTCTTTGATAAATCACACTGTGCTCATTGCAAAAAGGCAACAAATGGTGAAAAAGATGTTCGTTGTGCAAAGTGCAATCTTTTATTTCACAATGCATGCAGTGGTTTAAGTAGAACGGACCTACAATCGCTTGCTGTAAAATCTCCACACTCACTTTCGTACATGTGCGACAGTTGCTATACGACAAAATCAGGTGATGAAAAAAGTATAGAGAAGCTGAGCGCCGAATTAAAAAAATTTCTTAAGTGCGAATTAACAGACATAAGCAAGGCAATTGATTTCTTTTCAAAAAAAATCGATGATTATGAGGAAGAAAAGAAAGAATGTTACCAAAAACTCAAAGAAGTACAAAATGAAAACAAATCTTTAAAACAAATGGTCAACCAAATCGAACAAACTTCTTTGGAAACCTCCTTGGAAATCCAAGGACTAGAAATAAAAAATGATGAAAACCCTATCATTCCGGTGGAATACATTTAAAAAAAACTAGACTGTGAAGACATAATTCGTACTAACAGCATCGTGAACTGCTATTCAACGAAAAAATCGATCACACTAAAGTTGAATTCAAAAGCAGCGAAAGATAGAATTTTAACCCAGAAAAAAAAAAACGGAAACTTCAAGGCAAAAGATCTAAAGTATTCATCCTCAGAAAAAACTATTTTCATCAACGAAAAGCTAACACCGGCCAACAACCAGCTACTTTGGCTAGCTAGATCGACGAAATCGATGGGGTACAAATTTGCGTGGACAAAGAACGGTCGTGTGTTGCTGAGGAAAACTCAAGACTCTCCAATAATATACATCAAAGACGCCAACGACATCCCATTACATTAAATTGTAACTCTAAGATCGATTGTATAATCTCGCTGTGAAAATGGATACCACAAATGAAGATTCGCTCATACATACACAGGTATGTGAAGACATAATGGAATTAAATAATTACATAAGTGAAGGAAATACTGACTTCAATATGATAAATTTAAACATACGAAGTATCCGTAAACATTTTGACGAGTTATGTATTTTCCTCAATTCCTTAGAATTCGAACTCAATATAATCATTCTCACTGAAACGCAAATGCGTGAAACAATTCCATATTCTATTCCTGGATATAAGACATTTTCACTTCCCTCTAACCACACTTCGCACGACGGTCTAACTATTTTTTTACAAAGAGCACAAAATATCTGATGTTTTAATAGATATACCGAAATTTAAATATTCAAACGCCATCCATCTATCCTTCACGTTAAATAATAAAACATATTCTATACTTGCCATATATCGCTCACCTTCCTTAGACTCTAAATCCTTTGTCACTGAACTTGAACATTTTTTAATTGAAGGTAATTTTAAGCAATCAGATTTCTCTTTTGTTGTGGGTGATATGAATATCAACATTGAACATTCTATCTTAGACCCAATTGCCAATGAATATCTAAATGTTATGTATAGCGAAGGATATTTGTCTTGTATAAGTGGCCCTACTAGATGCGGCCTCCGTGCTGTTTCTTGCCTGGATCATATATTATTAAAAACCAACAAAGTCTTTATTCCCAGATCAGCTATTCTAAAAATTGATATAACCGACCACTACCCAACATTTTTCAGTCACAGTACCTTAAAACATCATAATAAAACTAAAGACCAACACGTGAAAAGAAGTAGAATCAACTATCAAACTCTGAATGATTATCTAAAAAAAAAAAGAAACTTGGAACACAGTTATCTACAACGATGACCCGAATCAGTCATTGAACAATTTTTATTCAGTATTAAATAATAATATAAATAATAGTTTAGAACCAACACCTACACCCAAAAGAAAACACAAAAAAAATTAAACCATGGATTACGCGTGGACTGATAGTTTCAAGTTTACACAGGAACAAGCTTTACAAAATTTACAAAAAACATGAGAAATACTGTACGACTAACAACATACCACCTAATGCAAATTTACAACAGCAATATATAATTTATAGAAATTTTTTAATATACTTATAAAGAGGTGTAAACAAGAATACTACACTAAACAATTACAAATAGCCGATAATGATTCTAAAAAACGTGGCAAGTCATAAACGAAATCGCAAATAGAAAGCATAAAGTACAAACTTTGCCTGAAAAAATTGTAACAGACGATAAAATAGTTATTACGGATATGGGAAAAATTGCAAATAAATTCAACGATTTTTTACAAACGTTGCCTCAGATTTAATAAATAATAATCCTTCATTTAGAAACAAGTCCAGACCTACTCTAATTAACACTCACTCTGTAAATACTCCTATTTTATCTCAATTTAAACGTGTAACTGAATCGGAAATCATAAAACACATTGATAATCTCAACACAAACACAGCCAATGGACCCGATGAATTAAGCTGCCTCACAATCAAATCTATTAAACAACATATATCCTTACCTCTGCAACATATATTTAATTCTTGCTTTGAAAAAACACATTCCCAAACGCATTTAAACTCTCAAATATTGTTCCAATCCATAAATCTGGATCGATTTTTACACCTGACAATTACAGACCCATATCGCTGATATCCCAACTTGCTAAGATATTAGAAAAAATTATGAAGATACAAATTCTAGAGTTTCTTGAGTCCAATGCACTTTTGTCCCCAAATCAATATGGTTTTAGATCAGGTCTTGGTACAGATGATGCTTTATTTAATCTAACGAAAAATATATACAGTAATCTTGACTCAAATATGAAAAGCCTAACAATTTTCTTAGACTTGAAAAAGGCATTCGATACCGTCAATCATAATATACTGATTGGAAAACTTAATAATTTAGGAATTAAAAATAACTGTCTCTCCCTTTTGAAAAATTATTTATCTTATCGCCATCAATGCACAAAAAATTGGTGCTCATATTAGTAAACCAAAGTGTGTTAGACATGGGGTTCCACAAGGAACAGTTATCGGCCCGTTACTGTTTCTAATTTATATAAATGATCTCTGTAATATTAACATTTCGGGAAAACTATTCTCATATGCTGACGATACTGCAATCACAGTACATGGTAAATCCTGGAACGAAGTCACTGAAAATGCTAATAAATGCACCTCCATTGTCAAAGAATGGCTCAACCAAAACCTTTTTAACTCTGAACTGTGAAAAAAACTATTTATATTCCATTCTATAATACCAAAAAAGGCTGCACCTCTAACTAACCTAAATATAAGGTTCCATAACAATAACTGCAACCCTATTTTATGCTCTAATTGTGTAGAAATGAAATCGGAAATACAGTCAAATATTTAGGAATTACAATAGATAGTCAACTCAAAATGGACGAATCATGTAGAAAAAGCTTGTAAATAAACTAAGATATTTAACTTACATTTTTAAACGATTAAATAACATAGTTGACATAAAAATAATGAAATTGGTGTACCATGCATTGGTTCAGTCATCAGTATCTTATGGAATAATCGGTTGGGGGTATTTATAATACTCATATTAAGCCATTAGAAATATCTCAAAAAATTAATAATAAAAATAATGTTGCATAAAAACATTACATACCCCTCCATACAATTATTCCAAGAAGCTGATCTCTTAGATATAAGAAAAATTTATTGTATTCAGTGCCTAAAGTACATATTTTCGCGAAGTAAACTATTTGCAAAAAATGAAAATCGTTACAGCAACAGAATAAATAATGTACTGGAGGTACCTCTCTGCAAAACTAGACTTGCGCAGAGACATGCATACTTCATTGCCCCAAAATGTATAATTCACTTTCATTACATTTTAAGTGTTCAAATTCAACTTCTTTAAATACATACAAAAATGTAATAAAAAACTGGATAAAAGCAAAAGATACCAGCCTCTTCATACTATAAGTGCTAAATTGTAAAAAAATTAACTAACTTATCTGTTGTGATTTTGAATCTGAAAAAAAAAAAAAAATAAATAAATAAAAATAAAAAATAAATAAAGTTGGTTAAAAACAAAAAATACCAACCTCTTAATACCATAACTGCTATATTTTTTTTAAATTCTTAACTAACTTATCTGCTGTGATTTAAAAAAAAAAAAAAAAAATTAAAATGTTTTGCTTAATTTGAAATGTAACTCTTTATTAATTGTAATTATATACTGTTTATCTATTTATATTATTGCTATAGAGAACCTACTATTGATTTATATTAGTATACCCACGCACTGGCTTTTGCCTATGTGGGATTTTTTGTTATATCTACATTGTTCTTCCTTATTTTCTTTTCTTTATTGTTTATAATATGTTTCTTTCTTTTTAATTAATGTTTTTACTTTTGTAATCTTTTTCTTTTCTAATTTAAAAAAAAAATGTATGTGACAAAAAATCAAATAAAAAAAAAAAAAAATGTTGGATAGCCTATTAGTTACCGCCCACATGGAATTCGGACATTTTTAATAAACATATTTGATCACATTAAACAAAACAATGTCAATACACCATTAAAATGATTTATAAAGTCAAAATATCCCACAAACACTAATAACAGAAGGTTTGCATAAATAAAAATGGAAGCTTTTTGTTGAATTTATGTCATTATATCATTAAAAATGTAGAAATCCTAAAGTTCTGTCAAAAATATTTAAAATTATTAAAATTCCTTTGAAAAGTAATGTTTTATAAAATTTGTTTGGTCTTATTTGAACTTTCACGCATAGCACATTTCACCATCATGTTTGATTTATTTGTACAACCACTGCAAGTTTTTTAAGCACATAAATATAGGAAATAACCTCAAAATCCGTTGACGTAAGTTATACGACTCGATGACGTGAAGTTAGCGCGGACGGAGAACATTCTTACATACTTAGAAGCGTTGCAATATTATGTGACGACTTTTCTTGTCTCTTTCTCTCTCGTGGTATATGACGTAAAAACCCACAGAAAGTGATTTATCGCAAATTTGTATAGGTTGGGTAAAAGTATTTAGTTTTCACTCTCGATGTATATTCTTACTGTATGTATGTACGAGTATGTATTTGTACCTACACAAATACCCTGAAATTCGTCCCGTGGCTTTATTATTTCAAAAATACTTTTTATTCATACAAGAAAAAAACTACAAACAATATAATTTTGGATGTAATGTGATGTGCGTACGTAACACAAAAAACATAGTTTAATATATATACACATGCTAGTATTAAAACAGTGGAGGAGTTATTATTTATTATATGTTAGGCTCTTTAAAGATGTGGTCGACTTGATCGTGCCAAATTTTTGGAGCCACCGCCTCCGACTTGTTGTCCCACTCGATCTGACACCACCGTGTCATTATTGTTTTCTTAGCAAATCATTTTGTAACAATTTACTCTTTCAAAAGGTATAATTAAATTTAATGAATCGCATTTCTATGTTATGTTTCTAGATTATATGAATGCTATACGAAAGAATTTTCTAAGGATACTGTTTCATTATTCAAGTCGGGTACCGCATTCTTATTTATTATAGAGCCTTTTCAAAAATATTTTCCACGTAATTTTTGCTATATTTCAAGATGTTTTTACCGTTTTTTAGTGAACCGCTTCCTTTTTTTAAGGTGCCATATTGTTTTTTTTTTCATTGTTTGAATACAGTGATTGTCTTGTGATAAAGTTATCAAAAATACGCACTTTTAGGTTTTCTAATACAAGTAATACTACAGATTTATCTGTTAATTCTATCCGAGTAGTTAGGCAAATTTCTAAGGTTTCCAGTGAATACAATTTTTAAACAGTAACCTATCAAATTATTTATGAAATGCATACTGGAATTTTTAGTAAAACGTTTGAAAACGGCTGTGCTGGTTTTCAAACTTCAGCGTTTACCGTCATTTTTGTATGTTTTTCATAGAATTTAAAAGATTACAACCTAATTTTTTTATTCGCTGGATTCCTTAAACATTTTCCTAACTGCTCGTGTGGAGTTTACAGATAAATCATGTGCAGTATTGCGTGTATTAGAATGCTACAAAGTGACGTTTAGCGCCTTTTTGGATGCTGAGTCTTAACACATGTAACCTGGTTTACCCTGGTTTCTGAAGTGTTTACATAATAGAAAACTAAGGATTTGAATTTACGATAGTCGACTCCGTAATATCTGTTATCTAATAAATGCTCACAATTGCAGCAAAATAGTTTGTGTGTTATATAATCAATTAGGTAAAATCCACGCCATGATCACATATGCTTCACTCTTCACTGTGCAGGCACTTTTATTGACTTTATAATAAATTGATCTTCAGATATAATATCGTCGCCGAATAGGCAAAAGGGCAGAAGCGCCATTTTGAGAAGTTTATACCAGAGCACTTTAAAGTTTTTTTTTGTTCTACGATAAAATTCATAAGTCTTCAGTACCTGTTTGGATTTTTAAAAATAAAGTTAACTCAGGTAACTCAATGCTCTCACTGAGTTACCTGAAGCGTCAAAAAGTGTCGCTAGGGTCAAACTTTCTCCCGAATGGTAAATATATTTTAGATGGCTGAAGGGCCGCAAAAGTCTTCAGAATCAAACGAGAGTCAGAGCATTCGATGCAGAAAAAATAACTGAACACAACTGCATATTTAACTAATTTTTGACCAAAGTGTCGCTTAAGCCCTTTTGCATTTCCAGCGACGGTATAATGTTATACAATTTGCCACAATTTATAGTGACATGTTATGTTTAGGAAGAAATATCAATACAACTATAAAACATATCGTGTTTTTATGTATGTAAATTGGTATTGAATCAACACTTACGAAAGAGGGATTATCATCACATCGAAATACCGATAGTGTGTTACAAAGACGGTGTGTTTTTATCAGGTAATTTGTGAGCTGGCGGGCTCAGGGACTTTCGCCCAATACTAACGTAAGCAGAATCTCCCTCTTAGAGCAATAATATACAAGAGGTAACGCTGTAGATCGATCTGTAGTCAGTTTTTACTAAGTTTTACTGACTCGGTTTGACCTGGGCGTGGCTAAGACTTGGGTTACGGTATTTATACATCCATTCATAGCACATGTATATTATGTATATTCGTATAACCACTTTTTCACAGTATTCCTATAAAAATAAATATACCATTTAACCTAACAAACCGTTGAGTTATGTTCAGTTTAGTTGCACATCAAAGCGTGTGGGCGGAGTTCCGGGAGACGCACGAGTCATTGAACATGGTTACAATACTTTGGATGCGGTGTGAAATTTTGCCAAAATTTTGTTGTCTCTTTCTCTCTTACGGTATACGACGAAAAAACCCGGAGAAAGTAATTTATCTCAAATTTGTTTAGGTTGGGTAAAACCGATTCTCTCCATAGATATTCTTACTCCGAGATCTCTCCGTGTTGACCGAATCATCACACATCATTAGAGAGGATGTCTCCGGCGTTGTAAATGACTAATCCTTGCCCACACCTCGTGAGCCGTTGTTTTGATCACGTTATCACTGTCACCTGGAAATATATACCGGAGCTGGGATACCAATTAATATGGACTAATCTGCTTGCAAACAATGGTGGCCTGACGAGAGGAGTATTGACAAGTGGATTGTCACCAATAATAAGTGTGAAGGATTTCTGTTTGGCTATGGTAGACTTTCACGCCGCTCGATAAAAATGCCAAATAAGGACGTGTGGCGCACTTTTTTATAGTGAATACCGCACAAGAGGCCCAACCGTATAGATCCAGTGGGACTATGGCATCCCCAATTGGGGTATGTTGTGAGGCTGAAGATAGTGGGGAGGGAGAGGAAGGTTGGGAAGTACTTGGCTATTCAGATCTGGTCACGAAACACGGTTAGTGCCATTTATGAGCAACGTTTCGATTCTGAATGGTGGTATTTCACCAGGGCCAGACTTGGAATATCTACCACTCTGGAACGTGCCGCAAATATACTCTTTATTGTGTTATATGAATTAAATGTGTTTTGACACATGTTAATTAAATAAAAGATATTTGCGCACGCCGGGTTTGAACCCGCGACCTTTGGATTCGTAGTCGAGCCTCTTATCACTCGACTATGGAGGCCGTCGCACTGCGGATATTAAGTTTGGAGAATTAAAGGGAAATTAAAGGCCGCTGTGAGTAATCAATTGATGTCTCAGATTTCAAAAGGTTTTTGTCTTTCTCTGAAAAAGCTCCTTCTACGTGACTACTTGGAATATTTTTTGTCCTAATTATAATATAACAGACTTTCTCTATTATGCTGTATTTTTGTATTGCATTTTGAGTTTTATTCAGTGGTGTTATCGAAGTTTCCAAAAGTTTTTATTTTTAAGCAAACAGTTTTCCGGATACCCGCTTGATGACAATTTTGCTTTCATTCAGTTATATCCTTAGAGTAACGTAGAGACCTAACCTTGCGAAATTTTGAAGCCGCTTTTTGACCAAGGATTGACCAAAGGAGGTATGACGTATATGCTTCCAGCCAATCGGATGCGAAGAAAACCGTAAAGATAAACATTATTCCGTCTTTATCTGTTCGCGAACAATTTTGAGTTGCTACATGAGAAAGAAAGAGACATGGATACGTCCAGATGTTGGACTAATCAGGGAATCCCAATTTTTACAAATTTACGTCAGAATCCCGTATTTCTCTCGAAGTAAAACATATTGAGAATGCATTCAAACTCATTTTAAACGGGAGTTTATTATATCGAAACAAATAATGCAAAGATTGATTAAATATTGGTGTAGGTAACTAGTTGTTTTGTAGGTTAGCATGTAAAATATTTGTAGTCAAACTAAAAAATACGAATTCTTGGATAAATACCTGTGGAAACTGATTTTTTTGGTCCTCTGTTACTTCAGTTGAAACAACCAACAACTGCACAAATAGCCATATCGTTTTTTTTTAATATTGCACTAGATTCACTTAAGTAATTATATATTTTAAGCTTTTTGTCTGTCAATTCGACTGACATGTAAACTACTGTGAAGTTAGTAATATATTGAAAAATGGCTACACGGCTTTTGGCACGCCCCAAATCATATGTTCTTAATAACAATTGTTTGTCTCTTTTTCTCATATGTCTATAGAAACGAGCATAAAGAGAGAGCTATATTTTGCGAGTATGAACGATTTGACTCATAATTAGGACGGTCTCTCTCTATATTGTTACTCTAAGGTTATATCTGACAAACTTATTCAGTTATAGTTGATTTAAAAGGTTACCAAATTAAAAATATATATATTAGACTATTTAATAAAAATGCAGCTTGAACAAAATAACTAAGTTAATTGAACGATTAATGTAAGTGATTTCGATTGGGAATTAAATTTATTATCAAGTCAATTGATTTATTTGTGAAATCAATGATTTGATTTTTCATGTATGTTTGAATGTTTCACATATATTATTATATTCTAATGAATTCTATGGAAATGTGGTTTTTAGTAGAACCATCTAAATATGTTTAATATTTCATGAATAATGCAACAAATTAATGTAGATAAATGTACCGTTTTAACCAAGATAAATATTTATTTTAAATGTATTCCGCACAAAAGTCCCAACTAATCCCAACCGCCTGGAGACAGTGGGATAATGGCGTTCCCTTGGAGTAACAATGCATGGAGAGAGAGCTAATTACTTTTACCTAACCTATACAAGCTTGCAATAAATCACTTTCTCCGGATTTTACGTCGTACACCATGAAAAAGAAAGAGACAGCAAAAATTTCGCAAAATATCACACCGCTTTTAGATATGTAACAATGTTTGTCTCCCGCGTCTCCGGAGACTCCACCCACACGTTTTGATATGCGACTAAACTAGACATAACATAACGGGTTTTAGGCTATGTGCTATATTTTTGTTGAAAACAATACTGTGAAAAAGTGATTATACAAATAAACAAAAACATTATGTCGACATGTACCATAATTATTTTATTTATTTTTATTATTTTTTTTTTTTTAATACAAAATAAATACCCTAGCTCTAGTCCTAGCCACGCCCAGGTCTCGCCGAGTCAGTCAAAAACCATCAATCCTGACTACAGATAGTACAGAAGCGCTCCATCCAGTATATTATTGCTCTGAGGGTGTTCCCAATATTGTGAAGCTGAAGATATTGGGGAAGGAAATGAGATGGGGAAGAGGAAGGTTACAAAGTACCTGGTTATTCAGATCTGGTCACCAAACACGGTTAAAGTCATTTCAAGAAATGATTCGATCATGAATGGTGATATTTCACCAGGACAATTCTAACTGCCAGAGTATCTACCACTCTGAATTCAACAGTTTAATTTAAATTGTACTTTTTACGTAGATTTTATTTTATTTTAAATAATTTAAAATGTATCACTTCTATTTGTATCAAACTACGTAATTATTTACGTAGCTTGTAATTATTTATATATTTCAAAGTAATTATTTGCGCATTAAGAAACATCGAAAAGCGGTACCACTTCTCCTACGGTAAGTTTGTTTCGATAGAAAAAGTTTGTAAACAACAGCTGCACTTTTTAATAGTTCTGACTCAATATTAAAACCGACCAGCCATTTTATGAAACGTACAATCGACGCCATTGTGATATGACTTTACGGAAAATGTACCGACGTGGCATGTGCGTCGCGACGCTTGCATTTGACTTACGTACCGATATCTTATTTTATTTACTAAATTTAGAATTCGGCGGAAAAGACTTTTGAAATAGGAATTTTTAAACCTTTTAGAGGTTGACTGCGCAACAATGAATTGTTGTGGTCTTAAGATTTAAGATTATGTTAACAGTTGGCTCATTTAAGATTAATAATGATATTAGGTAAAACCTCAGAAAGAGACGAGACAAATTCTCAAATAATATAGCCCCACCATTCGGTATGTAAGCATGTTCTCCGTCTCCCGCGTCTCCGGCGACTCCGCCCACTACGTTTTGATATGCGACATAACTGGACATAACACAACGGTTTTTTAGGTTATATAATATATTTTTGTTTATAAATAATGACCAAAAAAACAAAGCCAGCCGTCCACAGTGGAGTTCTTATACCAAGCATGCTGTATGGCAGTGAGGCATGGAATTTGCAGAGGAAGATTGAAAGTAGACTGAATGCTCTAGAAATGAGATCCCTGAGGCGTGTGTGCAGTAAAGCAACGTATGACCGTGTTAAAAATGTGTATATCCAGAAAGAAAGCAAGGCTAAGGTAAGCGTAATGAATAGGATTAAGAAAGGAATGCTTAGATGGTTTGGGCATTTAGAGCGAATGAACGAAGATAGGAGTGTGAAAATAATATATGACATGAAAGTGAATGGAAGAAGAAGTCGACGACGCCCGAGGAATACATGGCACGATCAAGTGAATAAAATACTCAAGTTGGGCCACGTCAAGAGTTAGAATAACAGAAGCAAGGAGTGTGTGCCAAGACAGGGTTGTATGGCGGTCCATCCTGGCTGCCTACCCCTGCGGAGAAACAGTGTGATGATTAGTTGGTTAGTTACCCCGGTTTGCCGACCTCTACCTTAGACCAAAATTAATGATTTTAGAAACAATGTTACAACTTTTGAATGTTTTAAAAATAATGATATATTTTTATAATTTCGCAGAAAGCAATCACTTTGTAGTTTGACACATTTTATGAAAATGAAATAATAACTTTGTTTAAAACCACCGATTTTATTTTAATTATGTACCCTGTTGATGCTTAAACTAAAAACGAAACCGGTCGGTCATAAAAATTAAAATTAAATCTGTGGTCTCATACAGACTTATTATTTAATTTTCGTTCCATAATGATATCGTTTCGCACAACCCTCAAATTGATATTGAAAAGAATGACTAATTGTCACATGTTTAATTCGCCTTGGAAGTTTTACTAGTCGAGTCGCGATGTCACATACATAGGTATAATACATTATTTAGCGTCATGTGACTCGAATAACGTTTTTGATTAACTCCTCCAATTGCCGAGATAAGCGGCTTAAAGTTAATTGTTCCTTTATTATTTTTATAGCGCCATAAACCCGGACGTCGTGGCAACAGTGCACTTTTTGATTTCGCCAATTCAATGGTATCTGCCTGCATCGAGATAAGTTTGCGATAAAGGTCGTTTAAATGTTACTGACTTTATAAACACTGAACTGAGGAAAAAAAGAATAACTTACCAAGTAACTAAAATTTTCTCAATTAGGGAGGTAATTATCATTTACTAGAAACTAGACATTGTACATTTATTTAATTTATATTATACCTACTGTTAGTATTAAGTACAAAATGTTCATTTTGAACAATTCATTTAAAAAAAACACACACACAATGACTTGACTTACCAAGATTTTTTTTGCTTTAATCCGCCCATTTCAAATATAGAATAATGTCAGCTAAAATACGTTGTACTCGTAGGTAGGTACTTATTAAGTTAGGTAGGGATTTGAAGAGATTATTTTTTAAATTTGGTAATTTCAATTGACATCAGTTACAAATTTTAAAAATTCACCCTCGTATGGACAAAGGATTTTATTTATAGTCAATTTAGTTTAACCTTTAAAAAATATGTCTAGGACGGTGAGCTGTGGCGTCATGAAATTAGCGCATATTTTTTCTGGAATTCTCAAATCATCACAATTATTTTCACTTCGTAAGGTTCGTGATTTCCATTGTGAGCTTTGGGGCTTTGAAATACATAAAAAAAGTAAGAAAGAAGAAATATTCTCCAACAGTTTTGGCATGTTGCTGTCACAATACGCAAGCCACCGCAGTGTGATGACATGTTTCAAAGGGGTCATTTCGACAACAATAAGTTACATCTTTACAAATAATTAACATAATTACAATGGGTATTAGTACTGGGAACTTTATTGTAGGATTTCAGTTTAGAGAGATTCTTTTATAAGGGTACAGCATTCATAAATGTGTAATGATCGACAGAATGCTCATTGGGTAAGGCGCCCTTTTGTTCGGGGATGATGAATAAAATATAACCACTTTCTCTTGAATACTTTTTATTGGAAGAATTAATGTAATTTATAATCAAACCTTTAACTGAACATGGTTTACTACTGCCCAGGAGTGCCTTGAGAATAGGAATGAATGGGGTAGAGGGTGTTTTTACAGGAATGCTCTGCTTTTATACCTGCATGGTCACACTAAAAGTATTAGAGTCCAAACATGTGATCTATGGAATAATACATCTTTAAAGGCATTTTAGAAAGCGATGTTAGGTTATAATTTATGAGTCAGAAAGACATTAGACATGAGACGGAAAGCAATTAGGAATACAATACGAGATTGGTATGTATGCTTAGTGACATGGGTAAGCTGCAGATGTGCTAAACCGGTTGGCACACTAGAAAAGTGGCAATTAAGGAACTTATAAATTAGAAGCTACAGTAACTTTTGGATTGACAGTTTGGGATAACAGTTTGGATTCGAGTAGAAAGTAAGTTGAGGTAGGTAATGTTAGGTAGGTAAGTAGGTAGGTTGAATAGGGTTAAATAGGTAGGTACATAAAATATATACTTTATCTTCTTCTGCAACGTCTTAAATAAATATTTAACGTTTTTAATGTCTTGTGTGTGTAAAAGTAATTATTTATTTGAATGCATGTAATAATTATTTGCATCATTATTCATTACATTAGCCATGGGTGTTCCATGTGTTAACTATATACTAGGTCGTTTATATATCCATAGAGTAATGAAAACTAAAAGATGCAATGTTATTTCTACTTGTTTATGATTTCTGGGAAATGCGGTATGTGCTTACCTGGTTTTATGCTACGCGGGATCTAGCCATTATAAAATGTCGTTCAAAAAGTCATGTGATAAAAGCAATTCTGAGAAATGTACTATTGTTTATAAGAACCGGACGTTAACGATACACGTGGTTAATTACAACTATTTAATGAATCAATATGAATAAATTACGTAGTTTTCTTTGTTAATAAGGACATAACCGTGCGTTCATCAGGGCAGTATTTTTAAATGCAAACACCGTAGAACAACTGTCTTAGCCAGTGGGACTATGGAGTCCTCAATCGAGGTATTTTGTGAGACTGAAGGGAGTGGAGAAGGGCAGGAGATCAGAAGGGGAAGGTTGGAAAGTACCTAGATATTCAGATCTTGACACCAAACACGACTTAAGCCCTTTCAAGCAACGTTTCGATTCTGAATGGTGGTCTTTCACCAGGGAGATACTTAAAAGTATCTACCACCCTGGAACGCGCAGAAAATATATTATAAATTATTTAAAATGAATTAAATGTGAAATAACACAAGTAAAATATTTAAAATGTATTTGCGCACGCCGGGATTTGAACCCGCGACCTCTGGATTCGTAGTCGGGCGTATTAACCACTCGACCACGGAGGCCGTCAAACAAATGCCCTTTAATCTTAGAGTATATAGAGTGGTATCAATTCAAGGCAGTGTAGTCAGTTTTTGATGATTTTTACCTGACTCGGCGGACCTGGGCGTGGCTAAGACCAAGGTTAGGGTATTTATACATCTATTCTTAAATAATATTTTTTTTATTCGTATAACCATTTTTTCACAGTATTGATATCAACAAAAATATAGCATCTAACCTAAAAAACCGTTTAGTTGTGTCAAGCTTAGTGGCATAATAAAAAATGTGGACGGAGTCCCACGGTGACCCAGTAGCCCAAGGTCATTGTAACAGTACGTAGAAGCGGAGTATTATATTTGTTGTCTCTTTCACTCTCATGGTGTACGACGTAAAAACCCGGAAAAAGTGATTTATCGCAAGTTTGTATCGGTTGGGTAAAAATAATTAGCTCTCTCTCCATACATTGTTTCTCCAAGCCTTTAATACATAATAATACTTAGATATATTATTCTTTCACTTGGACAATTATTTGAATTATGTAATGCAGTTAATTGTTGCAAATGCCAATCTTAAGTGCACTATATCAACGTACTTCATTATAATTCACTGTACTATTATTATATTGGGAGTCTGTCTGTCTGTTCTCGTTGTTCAACATTGACTATACACTATATAATCCTACACCTTGCTAACTGATTAAAAAAGTGCTTAGTTACTATTTAGACCCAAAATAAATTATAGTATAAAATTTTTATTTATTTATTTATTTTATATTTGCAAAAACAGTTTTACACCAAAACATTGCAAAAAACACAAAACATGGTAATCATAATTACACGAAGATTAAAGTAAAAAGAAGTTTAAAAACAAAAAAAATAGTTTTCAAGAAGTACATAATATAGTTAGAACTTAATAGCTAGTTCTTGCTTAAACTTGTTATAGCTCGTGTGAAAAATATCCAAATTTCCTGCGAGGCAGTTAATTAACCTAGTTAGTCTTCCCAGGGGCATCACCATTGGTAAGTTAGTTCTGCACCTGGGAAGAAACAGAAGCCTGTGTTGGCGGCGACGCGTGAAATTATCAGGGACATAAAATCCAATTTCCGCCAGGATGTCAGGTATTAATAATACACCGTTCAGGAGTTTATGAGCAAAAAGCAGTAATGCTATATCCCTCCTCGAACTAAGGCTGCAGATACCCAGCATTCCCGAGATAAACGCTGTTGGAAACAGCCATGGGTAAAAACCAAACTCTCTCATGTAGAGAAACCGTAAAAATTTCTTTTGAATTTTCTCGACCATTAGTACATAGGCGGTGTCCTCTGGCCCCCATACCTGAGATCCACTCTCGAGAATGCTACGCACTAAGCTAAAGTAAAGCAGCCTTATCACTGCAAGATTTGTCAACTCTCTTGAATTGTGAAGGACAAAACCCAACATTGTTGTGGCTGATTTGCAGATCTTTTCGATGTGATTATGAAACGTTAAACGAGCGTCAAATACTGTTCCCAAGTCCTTACAAGTAGCCGTATGCTTCAGAGACGTATCTTTCATTTAAATAAAATCTCCGTTCAAAATTTTCCCACTTTCAAACAAGGGAAATAAAATAGCCCCCCATTTCGGAACCTCACTAGCCCAACTAGCAAGTAATATGATGAATACTTGAACATTAATGGGAAGGCCTGGATACACGTACATATACGATACGTACACTTAATTTTGCCCTTTTTGCTGCTAAATTATTTATTTGGTAGTAGGGAATGGCTCACGTGCGTTATACGAACTGCCTGTACGATGTTAATGGTGTTTCTAGAATTCCTAAATATATACACTACTTTTCAGCTCAGGTAAGGCCGGGTACAAACCGGTGATCTTATTATGATGTCAATAATAATTACCTAATGCAAATGAACTTCTGTTTTAAATTAAAGAATATACAAGCATTTGTGGACATTTAAATATTACGAGCATATTTTAATTGTCAAGTGACCAAGTTGTTTTTTTTTAATATCCGCGTCCATAAGGAATAATTTAGATGCAATTAGAAAGAAAACTTAGTTCTTAGACTGACGAGTTGTGAATGTAAATTATACGAATATTTTATTTTTGTTCATTGAATTAACTAACTAACAATCACGGACCACTATATAACTGTGCCTTGGCACACACTCCTTGTTTCATTCACATTCATACATCGTTTTATACATACTCTTCTGTATTTAATTTACTTGATCGTAACATGTCTTCATATATTCTTTACACCCTTCTTTCTTCGTTCATTCGTTCTACGTGCTCAAACCATCCAAGCGTCCATTTCTTGATCCTATTCATTACGCTTTCATCGGCCTTGCATTCTTTCCGGATATTCAATTTTTTAACACGGTCATACATGGTTTTACCACACACACGCATCACGGATCTCATTTCTACAGCATTCAGTCTACTTTAATTTTTCCTCTGCTAGTTCCATGCCTCACTGCCACTCTTCAGGGTTGGTATAAACACTCCCTTGTGGACCGCTAGCTTCGCTTCTTTGAACATTTTTTTTTATTTGCGCCAACAGCGTTCAGTCCTCCATTAATGAAGTTTCCTGCATTCACCCTTCTTTCAGTATCCTCTTCAGCCATTCCATCTCTCGTAAAAATACTTCCCAAATAAACAAACTCCTCCACTTGCTCCGAGTATTCATCATTCGCAAATTGCACGCAAGTGATTTATTATCATTGGTTACAATTAAAAAATTTGTTAGTTAAGTTTTTTTTGTTAATTACACACGCACAGAATACCTAATCTCTAAAATATATAAACATAAATATGATGATATCTGTTTAAATACCTTATAAATCAATTACTCTTTTTCTAATTTTATTTTTGTTATTTTTCCAACTAAGGTTTTGTTTAATTTAATTAGTATACCATGCCAAGTATCGACGAAATATGCTTCATAATATTGTACATAAGCGATGCTAAGACTAAATTCAAGAATCAGAACCGTTCTTTGTTTTCTTTTAAAAACAGTGGAATAGGAAAAGGTATTTAATTTTTAGAAAAATAGTTCTTTTGCATTAAGGCTTTTACTTTGTGTTATTTCATAAAGTAGCTGTAGTTTATGTTTTCAATGGGTAGATTTAGTTTATCGTTAATATACCTATTTTTAAAATTTGCGTTGATTTTTTCGATGGAGTCAGAGTGGATTTTATAGTTAGAGGACCAGAACTCGTTTGAAGATAGTGAAGAACAATAAAAACAACTATAAATTTATCCAAAGAAGTAAACTAGCAGTCCTTACTTAAACCAACCCTGATGTATTGGATTGAGGCATGGAACTGGCAGAGGAAGGATGAAAGTAAACTGAATGCTGTACAAATGAGATCTTTGAGGTGTATGTGCGCTAACACCATTTTTAACCGTGTTAAAAATGTGGATATCCGGAAATAATGTAAGGCTATGTAAGCATAATGAATAGATGATTTGGGCATGTAGAGCGAATGAACAAAGAAAGAAGTGTGAAAAGAATTTATGACGCGAAAGTGAATGGAAGAAGAAGTCAGGGACGCCCGAGGAAGACATGAATCAAATACTCAGGCCATGTGAAGAGTCAGAATAACAGAAAAGTATGTATGAGACAGTGTATTAATGTGAATGAAGCGAGGAGTGTGTACCAAAACAGGGTTGTATGGCGGTCCATCTTCCTTGCCATCCCTGCGGGGAAACGGCGTGATGGTTAGTTAGTTAGTTAAATAGGTCCCCCTTTTGAACTGAGTAGTCCAATTACTCCGATCGTAACAAGTTTAGCGCTACGACTCTCGTTAAATCAACCAGAATGGACGTTGATCTCTCAACTGATAAAACTTCAACGCATTGTCTCTAGCTTTAAGCATTAAATCAGAACCTTGGCATTCGCACGGTAAATTTCCACGGCAGCTGGTAAGTGTCATGGATATCGCTGTCAAACATTGACTACTGCCGAGGACTGTCAACTGTCGAATATTGTTGACTGCCAAACTTCAAAGGCTTCGAATGAATTAAGGCCACGGACGTCACCGCGAAATACCCGAGATAAAAGTCACGAGGGAAGAAAGCTTATCCAGTCATAGTCATTATGGTCTGTTGTCAACGGAAAAAAAATCTGCCATAAAGTTCAAGAAGCTCCTTATCTTGTTGCTTGTTGTGTTAATGATTGTTTGTCTTTGTATCAAGTAGTAAAGAGACCTCCCGCGGTAATGACAGAGATGAGTGTGCTGCCGAAATATCGTTGTTGATATGGAGACTGTAAAAGACAGTGACGTTACATACTTATGAACACGTTGCAGAGCTGTAAAAGTGGCAAGCAAAATATACGCTAATTGCCGTACTTTCGATTTAGCGGATTTAGTGTTAAACTGTCACACGTAGTCCGTATAATATATCCAAACAAATTGAATAAATAAGTGCCAATATGCCCTCGTGTGTGATGAGAAAGTGTTTCCATTTCACTGTAAACAATAGTTAAATCCAAGAAATAACATTTCATTCGCAATTACACGCAAATGACTTATTATTTTAAATAAAACGATTATTCCCACTGTTTCTCAAAGTTTTCAACCGCCATTAGAGAGAGTGAAATGGTGAACGTAGCAGCACATAAGTATGAGAAAGACAACCTACTGGCAGTAGGTCTTAGGACGTTCTTTATTCGTTGATATAATGCCGCCCGGTCTTATATATATTTCGTCCATATACACATATTATTTGAATGTCTATATTTGTTATACTCATGTTTGAATTAACTGGCAACGTAAAAACGTGTGTTTGTTAGTTGCTACTTTTGTGTGAATATTCTAAGACAATAACGTGTCTATATGTTTGTAACGTCATTGGTAAAATATGATATTGGGGCTTTAGTTAGACTTTTGACAATAAATTATTCATACAGTAGGCCTTAAGGTTTCTCTCAGGGCATATGTCATATTTGGGATTGCTGTGAAGAGGGTTCGTTTAACGAAAGGGATGTGTGAATATGGGTCTTAAGGAAAAGACACACTGTTCCTACGTACGCAACGTTCCCACGCCGATGTGCAAACTTTTTCGATCTGGACAGCGTTGCATGGGACGCGTAAGATTGCGTTGCGTATGACAAGTGTGTATCGAAATCATATTTTTTCATAGAAAATGTATACACTATGAGTTGTCCAGATCTTATAATTCGTTGCGTACGTGGGACAAGTGTGTCTTTACCTATAAGTTATTCCACAGCTGTGCTATTATTGTTACCATTTCAGTCATAAAAACGACCCGTTTTCGAGGGGGAAATTTTAACCTTGGGCAAATGTTCACTATCCAATTTTTTAAATTCAGATTTTTATATACAGCTTGACACACTGAACTTAGCAGTCGGTGACGTCGCTAGTATAGAATTATTGAAATACAAAAATATCTATGAATTTTATAAAATAGTTTGTATCTTATGTTAGTTCCTCCTTTGGCCGCGCGCAAAGTTCAGCGTGTCAAACGTCAATCAATGCTCGGTTCCTTCTAGTTCTTCAAATTAAAGAGGCTAATTTTTTTTCTTTTTAATCGGCTAATGAATTCGTTGATCTCAAAAACGTTGCAATTGTTAAAAATTGAACACATTCATAGTTCAAAACATAACAGGATAATAAAAGTAATCTCCTTGACAATGTACTTTGATAATAAAACAGGGTTGTTGACAATTGTTGTAGAGGACGTAAACATTTTGGTCATAAACATTTATTAGACTTGGGATTGTATTTGCTTTGTCGCGTGATTACTCGGAAATACAAACCAAATACAGGTGCCCTCGAACGCCATCTTTAAGGCAGAAAATTTTGGAGGTTCTATGATACATTTGCTTCTACTCATCCATCACTTACTGAATACAATTAATTATAATTTCTTTTGGGAGTACGTAGGTACGTGCGAGTGTGAAGTTTTCTAATTTGGTAGAAAACCGGTCGGTAGCTGAGTGGAGAACGCGTCGGATTCCCACCGGGGCGTCGTGCGTTCAATTCCTCTGTTGGCTAAGTCCTCCATCATTGCACAAGCAACATCTTCCGCTTCTTATGATGGCAGTAGGAGTTTTTCAAATATTGTCAGGTTATTCGTAACCCGGAAATGTTTGTCTTACTTAAAAAAAAAAAAAGTACTGATGTTTAAAATTATCAAATTAAAAAAATAATCTTTTCGAATTCCTACCCATTATGTATTGTAACAGACACTATTCTGTATTTGAAATGGGTGGATTGAAGCAAAAAAAAAATAACAAAGGATTTTTATGGGTAATTGATTTTTTAGTCTATAAATACACTGAAGAAATGTTTGAACTAATTTGTAATGAAGAAGATTTTTCTATTCCTACAATGTCCCATGGGATGTTCGCAAGGTTTCAGATGTGGGGAAACCTGATATTTACACCTTTACACATTTAACTAAACAGTCGATAACATCCCTTGTGGATACGAACAATGTCTATGGATTTAAAAATAATTCTTTGGTCCGATTGTTAGTTTTTTTGTTTCTTAAATGAAAAAAATCCTCTGAAAGTAAAATTTGATACAAAAAAATACCACTTTACGGGGAAAATGCGATACTTGGGGTCGGAAACTAGATGCTGTTTTCCACGGCTCTATATGACCGAATGATGTGTTTTTTGTAATTCTTTTAGTGTAATTTATATAAAAAAATTATTTATGGTTTCAAAGTTTATTTTGTAGAACTCCATTTTAATTTTTAGGTTTTTAAATTTTATTTAAACAATAATTATTATTATTTTTTTTTTTTAACAATTTTTAGTTAAAAGCTCTGCGATGTAATTATTTTTACGCGTGACAGCTGTTTTGCCTTCTGAGGGCATTATCAAACTGTGCCCTCAGAAGGCGAAACAGCTGTCACGCTTAAAAATAATTACATCGCAGAGCTTTTAACTAAAAATTGTTAAAAAAAATATATTATGATAATAATTATTGTTTAAATAAAATTTAAAACCTAAAAAATTAAAATGGAGTTCTACAAAATAAACTTTGAAACCATAAATAATTATTTTTATATAAATTACACTTTACGAGCAAAATGCGAGACTTTTGGTCTGAAATTAGATGCTGATTTCTATGGCTCTATAAGACCGAATGATTGGGATTTTCGGAATTCTGTAAGAATGATAACCTTAAGACGATTAAATGAAAAAAATCGTCAAAAGTAACATTTCATAAAAAAATACCACTTTACGGGCAAAATGCGAGACTTGGGATCGGAAATTAGATGTTATATTCTTAGATTTTATGAAACCGAATGAAGTAAATCTTTGAGATTCTACTAAAAAGCATAGATTTAAGACGATTGAATGAAAAAATCCTTCAAAAGTAATATTTGCTAAAAAAAAATCCACTTTACAGGCAAACTACGAGACTTGGGGTCGGGTATATTAGATGCCGTTTTCTTAGCCCATGGAAAACCGAGTGAAATGTTTTTTTTCGGATTAGTCTCAAAAGCATACACTTAAGACGATGAAATGAAAAAATCCTCCGAAGTATTTTTTTTTCATAAATACCACTTTACGGGCAAAATGCGAGACTTGGAGTCAGAAATAAGATGTCGTTTTCTTAGGCTCTTTGGAACCGAATGAATTTAATCTTTGGCATTCAGCTAAAAAGTATAGACTTAAGACGATATAAAACCTAGGGAACTGTATTATAGTGGGAACAATATAAAAATAATATGTGTTTTAAAAACATGTAATATATTATGTTCTCTAATTTTAACACAAAAAATAGAAATGTGACGTAGGCATCAATCCATGATTTAGAAAAATGAAAGTTGATTAATATCCTGATCAATACATTTTCTTGGGAGATTCTGGCTTGTTTGTGACATACAAATATATGTTAAGAAAAAGTACTTACCTCACTATACGTTTATACGCGTCCCATCCCTACTACGGATGGCATCTCTAGTACGAAGCGGCGCATAAGTCCCGAATGCGCAGGGAGTCTAAAAACAAGTGAACGGCTTGCAAAGTTTTTTTTCACACCCGCAGGGGAATCGACGGCCGACGGACTCACGGAGTGAGTGAGGACTATTAACGGGTCCGATCCAGTGGATCGGAGCCCCGACATTACCTGAACGTTTGAAGAGAGAGATAAGCGTGTTTTTTTAAAGTTCTACGCCTAGGTGCCCGATTTACCCGACTAGGATCATACTCCGCCATTATGCATATGCATGATGTCATCCTTGACCATCCTACATTGCCAGCCGCTGCAATATAAGCTGTTCCACGGCACGAGTCAGGTAACCATTGTCAGGGAAGTGTTCTGCAAAACATCCCGGCCGAGTCTTCGTCGTACTAGAGTACTGAACATAAACAGTACGTTTTTACCAAACCAAATTAGTGAAATAATGTTCTCTCCCTCTCACATTAAAAACTCTTTCCTTAATGCTGTTACGTATATATATTATTATCATTATTTACATCCACGAATCCCTCCCAATATGATCCCACTACCCAAGATAAAGATGCTAGGCTATATTTGACGCAAAAATTATATTTGGTATCACATTTAACATTCGGCACACAACAATACTTTTTAAAATCTTACATGTTTTCAACATACGTAGGACTTAGTTCACCGGAAGCTCCGGCTTTCTGAAGTTGTTTCCCAGGTTATCTCGGCAGAGCTGCTATCAGTTAAAATTATATGACCTTTTTTATTACGTTGCTGTCGAAGTTTTCTTGCTCATGCAAATATTTAAAAGATTTAAGAAAAGTTTTTGGTAAGCTTCTCATTTTCACGGAAAATATTTTTTACTTTTTATGACTTCTGGCACCTCGTCTTTCTGTTGGTTCGTGTTTAAAAAAAAAACATAAAACCTAAGTCTTATCACAGATAAGTAATCCTTCCGAATCTCATCTTTCGGAAATGATAAATGATACTACAAAGCAGTTTGGATAATTTGAAAGCAAAACAATTATTTATAGTTGACTAGTTTAGTCTTTATACACACGTCAAAAAGCACATTGTCAGTAAATCGTGAAGTAGTGTGGTCGGAAGAAAACTTTAAACTTTTTTACGTGTGAGCGAAATAACCAGTATTGTTTTTGCTTTACGCGGCAATCTAACAAATCGTGTACAGAAGACGGCTTAGCATATTAATACTCTCAGATGTCGGCTGTGTAATGGTTGCAACTAACATAATGTTCTTTGGGTATAGGGGCGCTTTTACTTCGTGGACGATGAATAAATCACTGTTCTCGCTCTAATACTTGTAATGGGAAATAAATATATCAGTTAGCTCTGGTTAACTCTAGTTAACCAGAGCGAACTGATGACACTAACAACAAGGGTTTATAATAAAAGAGTAACTGCACAGCAATTGTATTTGGAATTATTTAACTGATGGGCACTGGTTTTATCCTTTACAGTCTGTGGGGATAACACAATCTAGATAAAAACATTGTGACAAGATTTGACAACAACATATTAAGGGTCAGCACCTAAAAATACACACTTTTTGACTTTCTAGTACAAGCAAAACTACATATATCTGTTAATTCTATACAGGTAGTTGAAAAATATCTAAGGTTTCCAGCGAATACAATTCTTAAACAGTAATCTTATAAATTATTTATGAAATGCATACTTGAATTTAAGGTAAAACGTTAAAAAATGCCTCTGCTGGTTTTCAAACTGCACCCATTATTGTTTGTTTTTTCATTTTTTCTTTATTGTTTTTCATAAAATTTAAAGGATTACAGTTTAAAAATGATATTCGCTGGAAACCTCATTTCATTTTTCTTATTACCAAATTTATTTTCTAATTATCGATTAATCGAATCTCAGTAGATACTGTCATAAATTCAGAAAGCCCATTATAAAATTTGCTTTCGTGCATTAAAATCTAATACTAAAAAATATGAATAGTTAAAATAAATTAATACTTATTTTGTCAATATCATGATGTTATTCTGATTGCAAAACTGTACCTTTCTCCAAACTGGAAATAAATAAAATGATTGTGTTTTTCTGAAGTGACCTGCCGAGTAACTATGCTTCTGTGTAATAAATCTTTTCAAAATATAAATAAATATCAATGTGCTATGGATTATATGTCGTAATAAGATGGAACCTAGGAATTAAGAATTATACAACGCCCTTGAGGTGACTTTTTACAAAAACGGCGGTGTACATATTATCCCTGTAATATTATTATAATAATATTAAATTGCAACGATCTTTTATAACATCGCAACAGACAGACAGGCAGGCAGGCAGGCAATGTAGCGCTTTCGATTCATTTAGGGAACCCCCTTCTAAATACAATCTTGTTTAGAAACCGATGTTTACCTCAATTAATACTTAATACTTCCTTAGATTATACAAATCGGGAATCTTACTAAACGCGCGCCTAACATTTGTACACGGTTAACATTTGACACATGCGAACGGGTCGCTTCTACGACTCGTTGTTGTGTTCAATAGCTCGACTACGGAATGATTTGTCCGCCTTGGGGGTCTAACCATGGGCCTCTTCAAGACCCAGGTTCACTCCTTCCTTTCCTTAAAAGGCCCCTCCACACAGCATCTCCAAAGATGACACTCCTGTGTGAAATTAATCTTAAAAAAATAATCTAACCTTACAATACCATATTTTGAATAACATCACCTAAAATACTACTATCATACTTTGTGCTTCATTAGTTCCACTGAACAGATGATCCCTAGAAGTGTGACCTATACATATTTGAAAGAATACTGATATCTCCAATTTGCATAAGAATTTTTGAATCGTAGGCTCCAGACACGCTAATGAAATTGATTATCTGCTAAAGAAATAAATTTTATGTTTCAAAATATCGGCAAGAAGAAAAATGAGCTTACTTGGGGCACATGGACACCCCCACAACAAATTCATATCGGTTTATCTCTTCAGTGCTCAGTACCTAGATACAGAATTGATGACTGTTTTACTTGATTCATTTAACAATAACTAATGCTTCTTCACTATTTCGTTTTATATTCAATGTTCTTTCTTTGTTTACAATGTTTTATGTAATATGGTAATTATTTACTAAGGTAATATAATACTCGCGCAAGGACTGTCAGATACCTGCCATTATTAGATTATTCAACCGAATTGCAATCGTAGTAATACGTAGTAAATGAAATAATAATATAAACGGCCATGAGTTTCGAATCAAATCCAATTATAAGTCGTAATATGGTTTAATGCCTTTTTTGCATTACACTCTAACAATACCTTTTGTACGTAACAAATAATCATTTAGTGATTATCTGTAAATCGAGGTGGCATTTAAAAAAACCTTATAAATAAATAACATAATACGTCACTGGAGAGGCAAAGGGGCTTAAGCGACACTTTGGTCAAATATGAGTTAAATGCACAGTATTTGTCGGTTCTTTATAAATAACATAGGACCTAAGACTGTTCCTTGAGGAAATTCGAATTCTTAAAAGGTTCCATTCTTTGACCGTTCCTTGTATACCTATATTTTAAATTTTTTTGATTAGTTTCCTATGACATATGCTATCAAAAGCTTTTCTTAATTCTATTAATATGCTTAAAAAATTATTTCCCGAGTCAAGAGAATTATAAATTATCGTTAAACATGCAGTTTTAGTCGGTTATTTTTTCTGCATCGAATGCCCTGACTATAGTTTAATTCTAAGATTTTTGTGGCCCTTCACCCATCTAAAATATATTCACTATTTAGGAGAAGGCTCAACTCAAGCGACACAAGTTTGAGACTTTTAAAAAATCTTTCTATCGCGTCAGGTAACTCAGTGAGAGCAAACTAACCGAGTTAACTTATTTTTTTTCAAATTCAACCAGGTACTGAAGACTTATGAAGTTTGTTTTAAAACAAATTTAAAAAATCAAGTGCCCTAGTGTAAACTTCCCAAAATGGCGCTTCAGCCTTTTTGCCTTTCCGGCGCCGATATATCGACTGTGTTTTGGTCAAAGGCGTTGCCTTTATCAGTTTACTAAGTTTAATGCATAATAAGACAATGTGTATATTTAAAATAAAATAACCATTAAAAAGTTAATGAATAAAATGTATACACTGCATGATATACCCTGGATTTAATTTGACCCATGCATATCGTTTATGTGACTAAATATATGTATGCCAGTTAAGTATTAAACAAAGATGACACGATAAATCAATTTAAAAAAAAAATAATCTGTCAATCATATCAAGCTAATATTGTAATGATGCCCTTTAGTTATGTACTGGTTATATTAAGTACCAAGTACTAAACGGCTAATAGGCATCTCTTCAGTACAGGTGCCAATAATCCATGAATTTATGTTCTACCTTGTATAATATTATTCTTTTGATTTTGTTTGTTATTCATTTACTTTTGCATTTTTCATAAACTTTTACTTGATTACCCACTGTTATAAATATTACAACTAAATAACCACTCATCTATATATGTTTTGAGCATCATGCCTGTTATATGTACTAAAATAAAATAAAATAAAGATACCTTTCTATATTTCTTGGTGGAGGGATTATTTACCCGTCATACTAAATAATATGTTGTAAATTATAGTAAATATTTAAATGGTGATTCAAATTGAATCCCTTTGAATTGATAATTGATAAATAATTGGTGGAGTAATCGATCATTTGTTGGTGTTATTTCCGGATCGAGAAGTGCGGTTAAACCAAGCGTAGAACTTCATAAATAAGCCAATTATAAACATTTATCAATTCTAGGTAGTGTATCCATTTTATTGTGGGATCATTAAAAAATAGTGAACAAACAACCGTAGTCAAACGAAATTTACTTATGTTTTATTTTGCGACCAATTGTGAAAGCACGCTTTGTCAATTTAAATCTTAGAGTACGTAGAGTGGTACCTATCTAAGGCAGTGTAGTCAGTTGTTGATGATTTTTGCCGGACTCGGCAGATCTGGGTGTGGCAAAGACTAGGGCTAGGGTATTTATACATCCATTAATAGCACATGTCGACATAATGTTTTTGTTTATTCGTAAAACCACTTTTTCACAGTATTGTTATAAACAAAAATAAATCATATAACCTAAAAAACCGTTGACTTATGTCCATTTATGTCTTATATGAAAACGTGTGAGCGGAGTCAACGGAGACGCGGGACACGAAGAACATTCTAACAATGCTTTAAAGCGGTGAGATAATTTGGGAGATTTTGTTGTCTTTCTTTTTCATGGTGTACGACTGAAAAACCCGGAGAAAGTGATTTATCCCAAATTTGTATAGGTTGAGTAAAAATAATTAGCTCTCTCTTCTTATATTGTTTTCCCAGGGTATTACCAATCTAACTGTAATTTGTAAAGCTGTTTTTGACAATTTACTTGGGTTCACGGACGGCCAACGATCAAATGTATGTTATATTATTTAATTTGAATTTTCGATGTCTGAATTGAAACCATATAAATTTATTAAAGCGGGCAGGCACGTAGGTACTGATGAAAATATGATAAGATCAAGGACGTTGAATAAAACGCAATAACCTTAAGTCATTTGAGCACGAATAATAAAAAATCATTACGTAATAATGCGGTTATCACTCTCCTAACTATTTATTGGTCTGTATCAGTTTTGACAAGGTTTTAATAACGTATAGTTCTACGACATATATGACTACCAGTATGTACTAAAACGATAAAAAATGTAATCTTTTAATTTTAATTGACGTCTTCTCGCGATAAAAAAAGTTAAATTCAATATTATTACTATTTAGTTCTGCTATTTTTAGTAACAGCTGTTTCGGCGTTTAATTCTATTATTAAACTGTGAATAGGCCACATAGATTCATAGAACATATGCGTTGCTATAAAAATAATAATGTACATTCTAAATTTGCAGCCCATCTCTTTGAGAAAAACCACGTCCCGCAGGCTAATAACTCCACTTTAATAATACCAAATTTTAACTTTATTCTACTATTTTTTATTTGAGACCTGACCGGTTTCACCTTATGACGGGCATTTTCAAACTGGTTTTAAGTAAATCTATGACATATATACTATTTAGTGTCCGGAATGGACGTTTATTGAGTCTCATAGTAATAATCATATTTGGATAATTTGTATAGCGCCGTTTTTGTGAAAAATCACCTCAAGGGCGCTGTAACATCTGTTCACTATCGGGGAAAATGCATAAAAATAAATGTATTAATTTATTTGCGGTCAGTTCTCATGTGATTTCCTTGTCGTTAAAGTAATTCGATTCACCACATTGATATATTGCACAGATAAACGGGAATTCGCCATAGTTTTAAATATATTTTTTAATTTATTGCTTTTAGGATACTTCAAAAACAATCGAACAGGCCCCAAAATTTAATAATTACTAATTACCATGGACCAAGTATATCAGATCGATAACTATAGATATGGTGTTGTTCTGCGGAGTGTGCTAATTTATTATTACCATAATAACATCTAAAAAAAAATATATATACAAGTTGAATCCGTAAAAAAAAATAGAAAGGGTCACGATATCTCTACATTAACAATCAAAACTATTGATCAATTTTTAAATGTCAAATAGTGCATATTTTTTATTAAATCTGGGGGTAATGCTAGAAGTGCCTATGTTACAATAAAGTGTCCCTTACTTTGGTGCTATATTTGCTTATGTTAACCCCTCAAGATGTGAAATTATAAAATCTAATGTGAATGCCACAATAATGTTTTGCCATTTTTCACATCTACAAATCGACAAACAATCGCTTTTCCTTAACAATTAACCCCCAGAAACATACCTACGGATTTAACCTCTCATAATCAACAATAGCCTGTGACTAAGAATACAAAGACCCTAAAAACGTTTTACAGCTGGTTAGTTCGCCCTCATCTAAAATATGCCAGTGTGATTTGGTCTCCTTTCTATAATGTTCATATTGATCGCATTAAATCCGTACAACATCGCTTCTTATGCGGAATTGCATGAAAATCAGGGCGAGAAAGAGTAAATTATTCATATGACGAAATTGAACAAACATTCAAAATGTCTTCATTAGAAAAGCGCAGGAAAGACTTCGATTTAATTTGCACTTTCAAAATTATTAATTGTATTATCGGCTCACCTTCTTTGTTGCAACTCATCCAGTTCAACATTCCTTGCCATAGACTCAGAAATAATGAATTGCTGTTCCTCAATCATCACTCTACTAATTATGAGTATCATTCTCCACTGTCCAGAATGTCGAGACTTCTTAACTGAAGCCACCGTCTTGAAATTTTTGGTACCAGTCTAAATGATTTTTGTACTTTTTTGAAATAATAATCTTCGAAGAATACAATTTATTATGTCTAACATAATTTACTCTGCCAAAACCTGGTTCGGGTCTTGACTTGAATGTTCTATCAAATGTATATATTGTCATTGCTTCATTTAAAAATTATGTAAGTGCTTTTCTTTATCTGTTGCTCTTTTTTTTCATTTCGTGTTGTGTATTTTTGTAATTGGAATTCCGTTAATATAAAAATAACTTAATAATAATAATAACAGTGAATTTATTACGTATGGCGCAGTTTTGTGATAGTTCACATCAAGTGCGCTTCATACTAAATTACCTGACCTAATATAACAACAACAAAAATTAAAACTCACGACTACCAACATAAAAATCTGACTAACTTCATACTTTTTTGAAGTTTAGGAAAATTCGCTGGCTGCCATTATAAATTATTAGTGAGTTTAGCTGTTAATTAGGCGCGAACTGTTTGCTCTGTTGCCTCTGTCTAAAATATTATTGTGTCATGTGAGAGATGGATGATTATGTCTGCTTCTTTGGAATTGGATAATTACTCTGTCGGGACTTTAAACGACTTGTAACGAATCGTCATGTATAATTGGTGCTGCAGTATAGTTCAGAGCACATTCGGCTGATTGATTGATTGTTTTATTTTGACAGAGGCAATGTTTATTGCAGATGGGACACTGAAATGACAGAGGTGATTTCTATTGGGAGACAAGTGTGCCAGGTTACGCGGTGACAGGGTAATCTAAGTATCTGAATAATTATTAATAATCCGCCAATTGATTAATCCGTTTGGGTAAAATTCACAGTCACTAAACAAGTTTATTAACAAGTTAAAAGTCAGAGTCTATAAAATCGACCTGCTTGAAGATGCAGGTAGCAGAGTGAAATCGAGCCTGTCTAAAATAGTGGAATAATAAAGTCATAAAAATGAAGTTAGAATGGAATTCCACAAACCTTTGAAAATGGAGCCATAAATGTTTTGTTAAAGTCGAGAATATATCTCAAAACTCAAAGTTCTCGTCTTCTTTTATAATTTTAATTCGTAGGAAATGAGATCCCTTAAAAGCAACATTTTTTTTTTCAATCGTATATTTTTTAGATCATTTGAATTCGTAAATATAATTGTAAAGACCAGTGGTTGAAATCTGTCAATATAGGTATAATTCTCCATGAAAAAGAGTAGTCCATTTTTTGTCAAAAAATATAAATAAATTTTAGCATTGTGTTAGATAATGTGAAAATAATTTAAATCTGTTGAAAAGATTACTTATTATCAACACATAATAACAAATAAAGTCAGTTTATACAACACCGTGTCATAAAAAAAAGTTGTAGGTCACGTATCTTGTCAATTACCATAGTTACTTTCATGAATAGAATAGATTTAAATAAAACATTAAAAGAAGGGTAAAATACTAATAATTTGACAGTGACATCAAATTATTATTATTATTTCATTGACCTTAACGGCTTTAATAAAATATATATTAGAAGTTATTTATTAATGCATTAAAAAGGCTACAAATTATATTGTAGCCTTTTTAATGCATCATTTAAAATTATATCGTAATATTATACAGTTAGTTAGTTAGTTACTCGCAAAATATTAAAATAAAATTTTGTCGCAAATGTTCCTCCATAAAAGTGATTCAAGACTGTAAAGAAGTATTACTCTATTCTCCGTATTGGACAATTTGCACTGAATAATTAAAGCAATTAATCATATTCTTCAGCTTTCCGCCGTCTACTGCAATTTAATTAATTCCAATAAATGGGCATAACCTGCTTCACAAATATATTCATGATTTTTCCATTCAAGATAGTAAACCTTGTCTAGTGTGGTATAGATGTGGTTTCATATTGTTATAGATAGGAGGACAAACACTGACTGACTATTGAAGCTGAAATGAAGTCAAAGAGGTTTTTATGTTTATTTTTCAAAACTATACTAAACAAAAGTAAATATTAATGATTTAGTTATGCTATGTGAATTGTTATTTATTACTAGTTGTTGTTTGTTACCCGTAAAAAATTACGGAGTGTAACTTGACTTGTTAAGAAAATATTAGTTGCTTTAAGCTGGATTCACACCAACGTCCGGATCCGCTCAGTGACGATATTGTACCGCATGAGAGCTTATTGATATGGTTTGAATATCAATCAAGGAGTATGTGCCAAGACAACGTTGTGTGGCAGTATTTCCTTCTACCCACCCTTGTGATATTTAACTACATAGTTAGTTAAATAATTATTTTAATGTGTAAAAATACTTACATCGCAGATTTTTTTTTATTAAAAATCATTTTTTTATCACTAAATAACATTTTTATTAATTATTAAAAAATATTATTTGGTGATAAAAAAATGGTTTAAAAAAAAAAATCTGCGATGTAAGTATTTTTACACTTCAAAATAATTATTTAACTAACTAAGTAGTTAAATATCACAAGGGTAGGTAGAAGGATATACTGCCACACAAATTTGTCTTGGTACATACTCCTTGATTGATATTCATACCATATCAACAAGCTCTCTTGCGGAACAATATCGTCACTGAGCGGATCCGGACGTTGGTGTGAATCGACACTTAACCTCTAGTATGCCGGAGGTGCCAATAGTCACCGGGCATTCATCATTTTCTTTTCAGATATGTTTTTCCATTAAAACCTGTTGTTCGCATATTTAAATGAACCGTAATCGCTTGTCAACAAACTGATTAATCCATAGAGGTATATAATACCGATATATAATGCATAAGCTTTGCGTTGAATTCGGTACAAGTCAAGTAATAAATATTTGAAGTTTGCTTACGTCAGTGCAGTAAAAAAAAAACGATTTTCAAAGTGACATTACTATTTGTAGAAATTGTACCTTACGGGAATTCGGCATTCTAAAGATCAATCTACCCATTTCAAATATAGAATAATATTTACTAAAACCCCCTTTATAGGTTGGTATTTTATTAAGTAGGTAGGAATTTGAAAAGATTCTTTTTAAAATTTGATAATTTTAATTAACATCAGTTCAAAATTTGAAAAGTTCACTCTCGTACGTACTCACAAAGGAAATTATAATATTCTATACAGATGATGGCCTTCGGAGGTCAAAACGGCTTCCACGTGTGAAAATAATCACCGGAACACAATAGACCTTATCAAAATGACATCAAACAGTTTGGCGGTGCATTCGAAGGTCAAAAAGGCTGCCAGGTGGAAAATAATAACCTAGATATAAAAAAATGTATAATTTATCTAAGTACTAAACAAATGTTTTCTAGCGGGGAAGGGAAATAAATGGAAATAAAGTTTTTTTATGATGGAAATAAAAATACAGTGGAACCTAGGTTTACGAGCATAATTCGTTCCGAAAACGTCTTCAACATGATTTATACAAAATATGTTACGTTATTATATATATCGGGAAGCCATAACACGATCAAGTGAATGAAATACTTGAGTCGGGCCACGTGAAGAGTCAGAATAACAGAAGAGTATTTATGAGACGATGTATGAATGTGAATGAAGCAAGGAGTGTGTGTCGAGACAGAGTTGTATGGCGGTCCGTCCTCTCTGCATACCCCTGCGGGGAAACGGCATGATGGTTGGTTTGTTAGTTAGTTATTTTTATTATATTATTAAGATATAATTTATTTATAAAGTACATACCTGTAATCGTCTCAATTAATTATTCACTAGCGGAATCACTCTTGCCTCCTTTTGAGGATTTCGCGTAAATGTGACATTGCATTGTCGTTGAACAGTTTCATTGCTCGCACTGCTACAGCCTACAGCTTTACACTCGGCTGGTGCCTTTTTACGAAATGTTCACTGTTTCCCACATTTTACAGATATATTGCTCGTGTATCAAGACACCGCTCGTTTATCAAGTTGAAACTAATTAAAGAAATTTACTCGTTTTGCAAAACACTCGCAAAACAAGATGCTCGCAATTCGAGTTTCCACTGTATAATATAATTTATATTAGTAGGTACAAACAATCTATCTTTCTTTGTAATTTTGGGCATAATTCACATTTTGCCTGCTTGTCATTGTCATGTTATTTAACATATTTTTGTAAAGCAGAACTCCAGTAAACTTTTTGTTGTTGTTTGACAATGTTCACCGTCTAACTTCCAAGGCGGGTTCTAATGTCACCCCAAACGAAAGTTTTATGCAATATCTTAAAGAAATCTCTTGCAATAAGATAAAGATAACTGAAATATTATGATCAAGGTAACTACGTTACCCCTCTTCGGAACGTATGTTTGATTTTTACTTTCAGGTACAGAAAGGTTAATGTCAGTTTTTAACGTTTTTATAGTAGAATAATTTTTAGTTTTTTTCTTTGCCTCGTGAAAACCATTTAAAGTGTAAGTGCATGAAACGATTTTAAACCATATTACGTCATAGTCATTTGTGAATAATTGTCTTTCTAAAATGCTGCAATCGTGGTAGGATGACGTCAGGTGCGTTATATTTTGTTGTTATTTTTATATTTTTTATAGTTTTATTAATTGTAGGATATGTACAATACTGTTTATATACATATATTCAGAAACCTGTGATTCATTGAATTACCTGAATCAGGGGAAAACCGTACTCATTCAAGGCTAATTGTAATTCTAGCATTTCTAAATCTGCGTTAGATCTGCTTGATTTCCTTATGACAAGATACTAAGTTGTCATTGAAAATACATAATTATTTAAAAATAAAGATTTGATAAAAGCGGCGCAGTAACCAATGATTTACAAACATTATTGTCAACATTTATTTATTTTTATTTTTATTAATTTTAAAAGAAAGACAAACATTCCCGGGTTACGAATAACCTGACAATATTTTAAAAACTCCTACTACCATCATAAAAAGCGGAAAATGTTGCTTGTATAATGATGGAGGACTTAGCCAGCAGAGGAATTGAACCCACGACGCCCGGATGGGAATTCGACGCGTTTGTCCACTCAGCTACCAACCGATATATGAAATGGTTTAACCACCAAAGAAGCGAGGAAGCTCTTTTTAGGTTGTAAAAGCGACGGACCGAGGTTAAACGAGTGTATTAAATTACACGAGATATAATATTATGGTTATGCAGATTTTATTTGCCATTTATTGAAATGTTTTTGATATTTTGAAATATCAAGTGTGCCAGTTACTATCGTCCATTGTGACATTTTCACATGACGTAGAAGGCTTAAATAAATACGAATTTATGATTAAAAAAGCTTCGTAACTTATTTCCACTTATTTATTTTTGACCGGACCGGTTTTACCTTGCAACAGACATCTTGAGACTAGTACAATTTAAAGTAAATCTATGGTATATGTAACATATATGTCCAAAATTTTTGCTATTGGCTCTACATAAAATTGAACATTGTGACTTGGTATTTTGTTTTATTGCTGAGAGGGGTAGCTTTACAATAACATTTTGATATTTTCGGGTTGATTAATTTCCTTCTGGGAGACGGATTACATAGTGACATTAGTGACGAGTGATAATGAGGGTGGGTTTCATAAATGTAATATCTATTGTTGTCAGCTTTATTTTGAACAGTTTTTTGTTATATTTTTTATGTGAATACCCCATAATAATCACATCTGATTCCAACCGTCTAAAGCCAGTGAGACTATGGCATTCCCAATTGTGGTATGTTGTGAGGTTGAAGGTAGTGGGGAAGGGAAGGAGATTGGGAAGAGGAACGTGGAAAAGTACCTGGCTATTTAGATCTGGTCACCAAACACGGCTGAAGCCATTTCAAGCATAATATACTCTAAGTATCGCCCTGGTGAAAGACAACAATTCAGAATTGAAACGTTGCTTGAAATGGCTTTAGCCGTGTTTGGTGAGCAGATCTGAATAGCCAGGTACTTCCCAACTTTCATCTTCTCCATCTCCTTTCCCTTTCCAGTACCTTTAACTTCACAACATTCCCCGAAGAGGATGCTGTACTCTCACTGGCTCCCGACGGTTGGGAGTAGTTGGAACTCTGGTGCAATATTCACTATTGAAATAAATTATATATATTTTTTTTTTTTCGCGTTTCTTGACATTTCATCAGAATAATAAGGTATTTGTAACCGTTCCCACTTAAATACAGCCTGTTAATCTCGGATGACGAAAACATGTTTTTGTTTAATTCTTGGAAAGGATAAATTAATCTCCCGGTATCCATTATCAAACACAACACCTGTCGCCTAGTAACTTAAATTTAACATGTTCATATTTATACGAAAAAGTAGGAACCCTAGAATTATTACCCACGTATGTGTAACTTACCTACCTAAAATTGTTTAGGTTCATTGGGTGCATGACTAAGTCTAAATCCAATCTAGGCATAACAATAACAGCTAACAAACATGGCTTAGATAAGGTAAATTAAAATTATGCGTAGCTTTACCGACACCTAAATTCGGATAAATTGTTTACACTTTGGCGTGACTCAAACTCGTTTCTTTTATTTTTTACTGTTATTTTATTTTATTGTTACTTTTTATTAATGTATAACATTTAATATTCTTTCATGTATGTACTCTTCGTCTGTCTCAACACAGGTTTATCCTAGCGAGACAGACTTGGACTGAACCCTTATTTTTATATTTCTTAATAAGAATAAAGAATAAAAAAATAAAAATAAAATTTAAAAAAAATTTAAAAAAATGTAACGATGGATCTTGGTGACAATATTATCGTACACAATATTATCTTCAAACTAGTTGTTATCCGTGAAAAATCGCGGGATGTAACTTGACTTGCCAATAAAAATATTAGTCGATTTATTTCGCCCATTAAAAATATAGAATAATGTTTGTTGAAATGCATTATTGGTAGGTACTTTATTAGGCAGGTCCGGATTGGAAAATATTATTTTTAATTTGATTACTTCAATTAACATCAGTTTCAAAGTTGAAAAGTTCACGTTCAAGTTAATACTTTGGGTAATGTATTCACTATTAATAATTGTAGGTTTGTTACGATGTAAAATGTTTGTATTTATGTTTCGTATCCACGGTCATCAATTATAGGATTTAGTGCCTTGCAACTTTACCTACTGTCAATGTATCTTATATGGTATCAAGAGAGTTTTTCGGTCAGTATCTGTTGCATCATCTAGCATTGTGTAACAAATATCAACATATTTTATATTATTCTACTTTTACTAACTGTCACCTAACTTAGAACAAATTTTAAACACCTAGTGAGGTAGGTAATGTAAAAAAATAATGTAAGAAACAAAAAGTTAATAAATAAAAAATAAAATTAAAAATGTACCTTCTTCTTGGTTGTCATATTTTTCCGCGGCAAATTTTCAACAAACAACACTTTACCGCGTATCAACGTTATATATTTTTGATTTCTCATTACTTGTTGTCAACTTCCGTGGCCGAGCGGATAAGATCCTCGGCTACAAATCCGGAGGTCACCGGTTCGAGGTAAATCGTAACAAATAAATTTAACATATTATGTTATTTACTTAGAGTATATAGAGTGGTATCTATCGAAGGCAGTGTAGTCAGTTTTTTATTATTTACTGAACTCGGCAGACCTGGGCGTGGCTAAGACTAAGGCTAAGGTATTTATAGATCCATTCATAGCACATCTCGAAATTATGTTTTTGTTTATTCGTACAACCACTTTTTCACAGTATTGTTATCAACAAAAATATAGCATATAACCTAAAAAACCGTTTAGTCGTGTCAAGTTTAGTGGCATAATAAAAAATGTGGGCGGAGTCACGCGCTGATCCAGGAGCCCAAGTTCATCGCGACAGTACATAGAAGCGGTGTATTATATTTGTTGTCTCTTTCTCTCTCATGGTGTACGACGTAAAAACTGGAGAAAGTGATTTATCGGAAGTTTGTATGGGTTAAGTAAAAATATTTAGATCTCTCTTCATGCATTGTTACTCCAAGGTTATTTCACATATTCCTTCAATGAAAATATAGTACAGTATTTTAGAGGCACGTTCTAGAGTGATAGATACTCAAAATATTGCCCTGGTGAAAGACCACCATTCAGAAGTGAAACGTTGCTTGAAACGTCAATAGCAGTGTTAAGTGATTATATTTGAATAGCCAGGTACTTCCCGACCTTCCTCTTCCCCATCTCCTTCCCATCCCATTTCTCTTAAGCCTCACAAACATAGCCCTCACTGGCTCTGGACAGTTTAAATAAAAAGTCAAAATTACCCACTGTATTTAGTGCTTTATGATTTTGATTGTCCATTCCCCTATATTTTTATATTCTTGTCACGTCATTTTGATCAGTTGCTCGATCTATCCGTGGAATTCTCAGCTTGCTAAGATATTCTCAGAGTACAGAGGTTTCTAGTCTATTACCTTGCCAAAGTTTCCTTATGTATCCATTTGAAGCTACTATATAAACGTTTGAAGAGATATTTTTGAACTGGAAAGAGGTCATGGGCATTTTTTTTGTAGTTGTTTTTTTTTATATGAATACCGCACAAGAGTCTCAACTGCTCTTAACCGTCTAGAGCCAGTAATACTATGGCATCCCCAAATAGGGTATGTTGTGAGGCTGAAGGTATTGCGAAGGGGAAGGAGATTGGGAAGAGGAAGATTAGGAAGTACCTGGCTATTCAAATCTGGTCACCAAACACGGCTAAAGCCATTTTAAGCAACGTTTCAATTCTGAATGGTGGTCTTTCATCAGGGAGTATCTACCACTCTGTAACGTGCCGCAAATATACTTTTTTTATTATTTTTATATGATTCAATTGTGTTATGACTCATATTGAGTAAATAAAAGTTATTGGCGCACGCTGGGGTTTGAACCCGCGACCTTTGGATTCGTAGTCGAGCGTCTTACCACTAGACTATTTACCAGTACACTCTTTAAAAAATACACAATTGAAAAAGTAATTAGTTAGCACCGTTCTCCAGGAATTAAAGGGAAATAGAATGCTAGGTAGAATTTATGTATTTATTTATTTAGGTAACAACTTTAAATATTATTGATTTTCTTATATAATACAAGGGTTCCTAACTACGACAACTGCGGGGTTCTGTTGAACGATTTAAAATAAATATTTTTCATAAACTATTTTGATTTTTTATAAGTTTACTTATTTATTCATCAAGTGGGCTTTTACGTATAAAAGTGGGTACATTTAATAAAGAAAAATTTAAAATTATTAAAACTATTAAAAATCTATATATTTTTTTATAGTACATACCGCACAAGAGTCCCATCTGCTCTCAACCGTCTAGAGACAGTGAAACTATGGCATCCCCAATTGGGATATGTCATGAGGCTGGAGGTAGTGGGAGGGGAAGGAGATGGGGAACAGGAAGAGGAAGGTTGGGATGTACCTGGCTATTCAGATCTGGTCACAAACTGCTAAAGAAATCAAGCAACGTTCCGATTCTGAATGGTTGTCTTTCATCAGGGCGATATTTAGAGTATCTACCACTATGAAACATGTCGCAAATATACTTTTTTTTATATTACTTAATATGAATTTAATGTGTAATGACACATATTAATACACTCACCTTCTCTGTTGCAACTTATCCAGTTCAACATTCCTTGCCGAAGACTCAGAAACAACGAATTGCTGTTCCTCAATCATCACTATACTAATTATGGGTATAATTATCCAATGTCCAGAATGTCAAGACTTGTTAACTCAACCCATGGTCTTGAAATTTTTGGTAGCAGTCTAAATGATTTTTGTCATTCTTTACGACTCTATCAAAACTTTGACTAGACCATGGCTTGAATGTTCTCTCTTATGTTTATTTTGTCATCGCTTCCTTTATTGATTATTTATCTGTGTTGCTCTTTTTTCCATTTCGTGTTTTATATTTCTTTTTTGTAATTGAAATTTAGTCCGTTAATTTATAAATAAATATTCATTAAATAAAAGTTATTTGCACACCCGGGTTTGAACCCACGACCTTTGGATTCATAGTCAAGCGTCTTACCACTCGACCATGGAGGCCGTTATTTGCTCAAATGAAAAGAAAGAATAGTTGTAAAATAGTAAAGAATATGGTTTGATCACATTAAATTGAAATTGATTGAATATATATTACATAATAGCCTTCTTGTAACTACATTCTGTGCAGTTGAATAAATACGTTTACGCTAAATGGTGAATATATTTATTCCATTTTAACACTACACTCAATCAAAAGCTCTATGTACGTTTGGAATAAATTACTATAATCTTCCATTTAGAAAAACACCATCCGAATCTCCGGGTCGCTGCAAGATTAGTGGAAATGCAGTGTTCTGAATCCAGAATTCTGCCTGTATCCTTCAAATCTTTGGGGACCACCATTTGACGGTTACAATTTATTTGTAAAAAAAAAAACACTTCAAAAAGCTCGAAATAAATCATGTATATTTATAATTCTTGTAAACAGATCATTGCCTGTATCGTGTAGTTGCTTCTCGAAATGAATTTAGTTCTTTTGATGAAATAGCTCATTTGTATTTTTAATTTTAGTAACGTTTCTTCGTTTTTTCTCTTAGATATGCAATAATCCTTGATCAGTTAAGGATTGTGTGTAAAAGCCTCGGGCGTCTAAATAAATAAAAAAGAACAAAACGATTAACCTTGTACAATATGCGTTAACTCAAATAGCTTTAATGTGTTATATAGTAGGAAAACAAAATTTTCTGTGACAAGTGACAATTTCAAAACAATTTTACTGTTTACGCGTACTGCTTTTCCTGGCAGAACTAATTGGTGCACTTACCCATCGCGATTTTTCCGCTTTTAGGCACCACAATTTCCTTGTTTATTATTTTCCCATAGAAGGGTATTATTAACCTTGAATCACTCCATTTTACTCATATTGTATTTTGTAATTCATCGAGGTATGTTTTATTTAAGTCCTGATATTATGTCACTATCGAATGGCCTTTCCACTATTGACTTTACACGCGAATAAACCAGTAACCAGTAATATTTCGATTTTTTTACAAAATAGTGCAGATTTCAAGTTTTCGCCTCCTTGGTCCTTGAATGATATTTTTTTGCGTTGCCAGTATTCAAAAAGATAACCTTAAGTATATTATAAGTGTTTAAATATAATCATTTAAAAAATTCCTTTTCATTAAAAAAGCCAATCTCATCTCATTCGCACTCAAATTTTGACAGGGAGCTAAGATTGACATCATGATGATCACAAAAAAATACTTTTTACTCCATGTAACGTCATCTCTATGTCAGTTATAATAATAATACCAAATTTCAAACTTTATTCCACTATTTTTTTTAAGACCAGACTGGTTTCACCTTGTAACGGGCATCTTCAGACTGGTACAATTTTAAGTTAATCTATGGCATATATAAAATTAGTATCTGGAATGAATTCTTATTGAGTCTCATAGTGAACATCTGTGACTTAGGGTTTTGTTTTATTGCTGACAGAGGCGGCTTTACAATAACATTAAAAAATACTTTCGGGTAGTTTTATTACCTTTTGAGAGACAGGTTATATGGTGATGCGTTTGTGGGTTTTAAAAATAAATAAATAGTTTTATAATCTATAGTTATCACCTTTATTTTTAACAGTTAGCTATTTTTGAATTTACTCTTTGATTTTCCCGTCTCTGTTTAGTTAATGTATCTCTGTGTTCTGGGAACTTTTTGAACTCCTCTTGAATGTCACAAAAAATTATCATTTTGCCAAGTTTTAATATATTTTAAAATGTCCTAAATTTCTTAACTTAATGGTCAAATCTCATGACACACTAAAATTGACAAAAATGAGTAGGTACATGACATTATTTCAACGCGCTAAATATTGTGAATTTGCCAAGTTTCGCAAAAAACTTCTCTGATTTGATGTTTTGGAACAAAACTATTTCCGTCTGATTTTTTAGAATGTGCATCTTCTCCGTGTCATCGATTCAGTCAATTCTAGAAGTTTCCAGAAATTCTAATTGCATGTTTCCAAAACTACGCAGAATTCTTGCAATTATATTCCCCAACGTCATTAGTTGTTGGGCCATTAGTTCCATTAAATAATCATTAGGACGCTGTACTGTTATCAATTGATTCAAAGGGGCTAAATAATTCGCACTCGTTGAGTTTATTAGTCATGTGATGCTTTGGAGGAAAGTTGCCCTAGGGTCGAATGCCGAGTGCCGAATGCCAAGTGACGCCATCTATGCACCGGGAAAAGCCGGTCATAAGACTAACGCCTTTTAATTAGCTTACTATTTTGTAATTATAATTATTTTTACTTGTAATATTCGTGTATTCAATATATTTTTATGTTATGCCACGTGTTGTTCAGCGGTTGTTTCCTCGAGGTGATATTTCACAAAAATTGCGCTATATAAATTAGTCGAGTATTGATTGCTCTGAGCCAGTGGGACTACGGTATATGCAATTGTATTTAATATCTCGTAGCGAAACAAAATGGGAAAGTGAAATGCGAGAGGAGGGAAAGGTGAAGGTTGAGTAGTACCTGACTTTCCAGATCTAGTAAGTCGAATTACTAAATGTAACAAAAACAATTTCAAGACATGTTTCTGTTTCCAGTTGTGGTATTTATCTTCCACTCTTTTTCCGTTGTTGTAAGGCTGGAGTGGTAGTGGATGGGAAAGATGAAGGTGAGGAAGTGCCTGGTTATTCAGATCTAGTCACCAAACACGGCTAAAACCACTTCAAACAACGTTTCGATTCTGAATGGTGGTCTTTCACCAGGGTGATAATAAATATCTGTTTATAATGCTCATTTTAATGCACGTCACCAGGCTTGGAACCGGTACCCTTTGTGCCAGAGACTTTCCTTACCACTCTGCCATTTATAGGTATTTCACCGCAGTAAACTGATGAATAACTACTCGTCAAGTAACTCTAATAATTAGATCAACGTGTATGTAAAAACAGAGATTTACCTGACGGGTAGCTTACTCAGCTTAAGTTAAACGTATAATATATGCTACTCGACGAATAGCGCTAATCGACAGTTAACTCAGAGGCGGTGAAATACCCACTTAGGGGCTATTTCACCACCTCTCAATAAACTACTATTCATTAGATAACTCTAATCATCGGAATATTCGTTAGTTATCTCCTTCCGCAAGTTTGGCTGGCAACGCCGCTTTTTTTCAAACCTTATCCTGTCTGCTGTCACGTCTGTCAATACAATGCCGTTATTTCTATCATAAACATAAACTAACTTTCACAACACAACATTCGCGCGCGAAGCTCATTACATCCCTCTCACCAAATAGTTAAACGCGTCTCTATATTTAAATAAAACATATTTCTATTTTATAACTTTATTATTAAATTATATTAGTGAAGTGCATTGAGGAGTGTCTATTATTGCTTGGTGAAGGTTGATAGTTTGTAAGCATGAACATGTTGTATGTGGGTATATTGTACTGCCAAAGATTGTTGTTATTTCATAGTAAATTCCGTGATATATTGTGAAGGCGTATATTAGAATTACATACCGTGTGCTTCTTGGAGAGATTTTATCCTTGATTTTGTATCTCCTTTACGGCATTTTTTGTCAAGCGAAATCTTGACCTAAACTCAATGTCATCTAAGACGTATAAAAAAATTGACTCTTGGTCTAAAAACACGCGGTCTACGTCTTTCCGCCATGTCCTGTTCGTCCAAGATATTTAAATCTTCAACCACTTCCATAATTACAGTAAAAAATCAACTTCAACAGAAAACTCGCCTACTAGACCAGCCAGCTGTCAAAACAGTACGCCGCCATTTTAAATCAGAAGATAGATACTAACTACTGGGGTGCACTTTACATTGACAGCTTCTTGAGAAGTGGTGAAATAGCCCCTGAATAATACAATGAAGTTATAAAATAGAAATATGTTTTATTTAAATATAGAGACGCGTTTAACTATTTGGTGAGAGGGATGTAATGAGCTTCGCGCGCGAATGTTTTGTTGTGAAAGTTAGTTTATGTTTATGATAGAAATAACGGCAATCGGCATTGTATTGACAGACGTGACAGCAGACGGGATAAGGTTTGAAAAAAAAGTGGCGTTGCCAGCCAAACTTGCGGAAGGAGATAACTAACGAATATTCCGATGATTAGAGTTATCTAATGAATAGTAGTTTATTGAGAGGTGGTGAAATAGCCCCTTAATGTGACAATGTTTTTCTGCAGTACGTGTCGTAACGCACATCTTTGAACGCAATAAATAATCCAATAAACCCACCAAAACAATCAATCAACTGAATAATTGAATCATGGGCTCAATATTGTTTCGATTATTGGTTTGTGCGTAACCAAACAACGGTCGATTATTAGTTTGTGCGTAGCTCCAATACTAATTTCATTGGTTCGGTCAATTTAATCGATACAGCATGGTTTATTGACAACAATACTTTGATGATATTGTTTATCAACCATTGCGTATTTGATTTTTAGCTTGAATTGAATTGAATAATAAACGCACGGAGATGAGTAGAGGAAAGCCTTCGGATTCGATTATATCCATCACATTCGATTGAATTTTCATGGGAAAATACAGGCGGTCATCGAATTTCATGCGTAATTGGTCTCTGAAATATGTGCGAAAGTTGAAATGAACGAAACGAATGAGGTGCATTAGCATATCGTCGCTGGAAAGGCAAAAGGGCTTGAGCGACACTTTGGTAAAAAATGAGTTAAATATGCAGTTTTGATCAGTTTTTTTTTCTGCATGCAATGCTCTGCTGAATCTCGCTCGATTCTGAAGACTTTTGTGGCCCTTCAGCCATCTAAAATATATTTATCATTTGGGAGAAGGCTTGACTCAAGCGACACAAGTTAGGACATTTTAGCTTTTTGTCGCTTCAGATAACTCAGTAAGAGCATTGAGTGACCTGAGTAAACTTTTTATCAAATTCCAACCAGGCACTGGAGACTTATTTATTTATCTTAAGTTAGATCACATCATTGTGTGTTCTAATATAAAAGATTTAATGTATGAGTATATACGGACATGATTCTTATTAATGATATATTATGTTTAATATTAAAATGTTGATATATTATGACAATATATCAACATTGATGGTTATGGAAAACTTTTTTTTTAAATTATTTTTTAAATTGATGAATATTATCTATTGTAGTGATTTCTGATGGAATTTTATTATACAGTTGGACAGCCCGGTACATGAGAGATTTCTGTGTGCTTGATTTTTTCCTTGTTGGCAATGTAATTAATTTTGCGTTTCTCGTCCCATGTTCGTGTATCTCATAATTATAATGTATTCTACCTTTAAATTCCTTAGACATCATCCCTATAATATTTCATGTGTGAAAAAATAAACAAGAATTTAATTGTAAAATAAAAAACACTTCCCAAAATGAATGGAAGCTTCCTAAAATGGCGCTTCAGTCCTTTTGCCTTTCCGGCGACGATATATAAGCAAGCGGCACTTTACTGATTTAGTATCTGTTGTTTTCTTTATAAATTTATCAACAGTTGAAAAGTACTTAATTTGTTGATAAACAATTCTGTAACTCGCTTTGTCTTATTCTATTGCCCTTCGCACATGAGATGCACGCTCTCCATTGGGATCACATTCGTGATGATGCTCAACAATTTGTCATGATGCTGAAGGCTTCGTTCGTATTCTTGGTTGTCAAAGTCTTAACAGTGAGTTCGTTATCAGCTTCTTCTTTTTCTTCTCCTTCATTTCGTGGTTCATTTACGTTTTGCTGATTAATCAAATCTTCATCTGACAAAGGTTCTCAGCTTGGAGTAACAATATATGGAGACAGAGCTAATTCTTGTTACTCAACATATACAAACTTGGGATAATCACTTTCTCAGGGTTTTACGTGGTACACCATGAGAAAGAAAGAGACAACAAAATTTCTAAATTATCACACCGCTTTAAAGCATGTTAGAGTGTTATTTGTGTCCCGCGTCTCCGTTGACTCCGCCCACACGTTTTGATATGCGACATAAATTGACATAACTCAACGGTTTTTTAGGTTATACATGGACTGTTCGAAAGAAAAGGTGAATTTTGAATTTTCGCGGGCTGTGTACATTCGATTATCGTTTTTTTTGTTATGTTGGAACACATATGTTTATCATATGTTAGCATTGTCAGCCATTTTAGATTAGTGGTTTGTTTTTGACAACTGAAAAGGTTAGTCACGTTTTTGTGTGTTCTTCGATTTTTTACTTTTGAAAAAAATGGATTGACTTTGGCTTTGAATTTGAATGTTCTTTCTAATGTATATTTTTGTCATTGCTTCATTCAAATACTATGTACGAGTATGTTATGTGCTATTCTTTCTCTGTTGCTTTTTTCCCCATTTCGTGTTGTGATTTTTTTCGTAATTGGACAATAGTCCGTTCGTATATAAATAAATAAATACATTATTATATTTGAATAAATAGAATGTCAAATAAGAATAAAAAAATATATAATGCCTTATGAATGTAATTACAAATATCCGTTTGCGTAAGTTTCGACTTTTATGTTTTTTGTCTACAAAAATCCCAGTGCTTTTTATAATATTATTATCAACACTCTGTAGGCATATATGTTGATAAAAGTAACTACCAAAACACTTAATCTCCACATAATACGTGCTTTTATTACTGTTAATCGATCTACTAATGAAACGTCTGCTTTTTACAAACACGTTTTATTTTATTGATGGCCACCAATCATGCAATTTAAGACTAATAATAATTTGTATTTTTCTACAAATAATAATAAATAATAAATGGATAATTTTTATAGCGCCGTTTTTGTGAGAAAATCACCTCAAGGGCACACACATTTATAAATATAATAACTTAGGTAATAATAAAAATAAATTAATAAAATTTCGGTTGTGATGTGAGCATGTAACATTCTAAAATTTGAAAATATATAATAATTATTTTCAGTTCATATAAAATTAATTTATGCCGCCGTCCTCACAATATTTGGTAGTGTAATGGTCAGTATAGTCCCCTTTCGTAGAGTTGATCAGGGTTCTGATTCTCAGCCGTGGCAATTTCATTAAAAAATATTTTTTAAATTTAATTTAATTAAAAATAAATAAATTATATTCTATCTGAAAAGAAGGGTGAAACATTCAGCTTCATAAATCCTACAATTATAATATCGCGTGATTTTTCACGGGTCTGTGCTAGTACAAAATAAAATTGATAGCACAATCATAATCGAATCATCCAGATGAACAAAAGTAAAGCAGAATATTAGATTTCCCCGACCGATAGTATTATGTTGACCTATTTTACTGTTGGGGTATATTCCTTGAAGATGAGCAAGGTTGTCTGAAACCTTAGTTTAGGGAGGAGGAGGAATTGCAACATTGTTTATCACTCTTAAAGGCAATCAACATAAAATGATAAAGCACATTTAAAACGTGTCATACGAGTATGACTCCAATTAAAGACAGATTCCAAGGATGTAAATTGTAAACAAAGCATTTCTGATAACCAAGTGACTCTTCCTGACTCCAAACTTGACTGCAATCAAACAATTGTTTACTATAATTGTAAACAATAATTAAAAGTAACGCTTGAATCATTTAAATGGCTTTTAATTATGGAAATATGAAGACGACGCAACTCTGGAATTTCATTTTTATTTTTTTTAAATTTATTTTTTTATAATTACAATATAACATTTTGAAAAACAGATATGATGAAAAACAGACATGTTGAAAAACAAATAACATTTTATTCACAGTCCTCCTCACTAGGGATTCCTGTTCCGAGGGGGAATGTAGGTTGCTGCGCTGGTGTCGCTGGTTCTACGATTACTGCATAATCTTTATAATTTCCTTCGTCTTCATTGATCCACATTTTTATGTTGCTCTTGAACATTTGCATCTCGGTGGCATCTTTAATATGTTTTGGGAGAGCATTATATAATTTGACAGCATGAAACTTGTAGTTTTTCTGTCCAAAAGATGTGTTCAATCTTGGAATGTTGATTTTATTTAAGGTTTTTGTTCTTGTAGTGTGAGCGTGTTGGTCAGTAAGGTACTCACTCTTTCCTTTTAAATTAAGTAGAGCATTTTTGTGTATATTTTTGTGATGCTGGGAACATTAAAACTAAAAATATTTATTTTTGACGGAGGTCTTATAGGTACCTTTAGGATTGTTTTTATAATACTTTTTTGTGCTTTCACGAGCTGCTTCATATGGGTGTTTGAGGCAGATCCCCATCCAATAATTCCATATTTAGTCATCACAGTTTCGAAAAATTTTGCATTTACCGCAATTCATGGCAGAACGTAATTAAGGCATTGTTTTGTTTATCGATTTCTTCAGATGAACAATGATACACATTTGATATGCGTCATCTGTCATCAGACTTCAATTGAAGACAGATTTCCGGATGTAAACAGACATTTCTGATAATTGAGTGACTCTTCCTGACTCCAAAGTGCAAGCCTTGACTCAGATGGTGGCGACATCAACAGCAAAATATTCAGCTACTGAGTAGACCAAAGCAATCGCAGCTGTTTGTATCACTACCCCGGCTAGTTCCAGATAATTTTCTTATGATATTTATGCGAGTCTCGGTCTTCTCGCTAACGTTTTCCATGTGGGGGCTTTACGCCAGGCTTTTATCCAGCGTTACGCCTTGTAGCGAGGCCTAGTATCATGAATAATTGTGTCAATCAGAAAAACAGCTGCAACTGTTATTGTTGTGTTTGATTTTAATTTCCAGAAATGTTTTTCCATGACATAGGTCGGCATTAATTCAGCGGAGTCGAAGGACATATGCTGGACTGTTATAGGCAGTCCCGCATAATTCCCTTCTCCATCATAAGTGGTGATGCCCGCCTAGAAGGATTCCACAAGACTCACGCTACACCTAATCGTATTTTTTTAGAACAAACTTTCGAATTGCATTTGAAAAATCTTTTAGTTTTTTGGGGCTCCCAGGGCTAGCCGGGTGGCTTTATTTTAAATGTATTTATTGTATTTTGGAGGAACTTTGACTACCTTTCGAACGCCAATTCGTTTGTTTTTATTTGGCCAACTATATCATATCGCATACAATTTGACCATAGACGTTTTTTTGTTAAATTAATATATTTTCACTTGCGTGTGACAAAAAAATAAGCACGCTTGAATCAGTAACTTCTAATTTAGCGACGGTTGAAATGCCTAATTCGAAATACAAAATCTAGATATTTAATACCTGAAAATAGATTTTTTTTTAATTACAAATTTTCCAAACTTTAATCTACTCGTAAAAATAGTTATTAACTTTGTCCAATTTTGTTATTTTCAGCGGAAATATCAAATTATTGCAGCTACCATATTATAGTTGAAAAATACGTTTATATCTGAAAATTAAATAACTAACTAACCATAACGCCGTTTCACCGCAAGGGTAGGCAGAGAGGACGGACTGCCATGTAACCCTGTCTTGGCACACACTCCTTGCTTCATTCACATTCATACATCGTCTCATACATACTCTTCTGTTATTCTGACTCTTCACATGACCCGATTCAAGTATTTGATTTACTTTATCGTGCCATGTCTTTATCGGGCGTCCTCGACTTCTTCTTCCATGCACTTTCGCATCATATATTCTTTTCACACTCCTTTCTTCGTTCATTTGCTCTACATGCCCAAACCATCTAAGCATCCCTTTCTTGATCTTATTCATTACGCTGAAAATTATGTTGCTTTACAAATTTGGAGCATAAAATTAAGGAAGAAAATCGTATCGCTGGATTTTTTTGGTATTTATTTCCACAACTTATTATATGGATCCGCTTTTATTATTATTTGTATTACAGACTGTGTCCATTTAGAATACACATGCACAGTAACATAAACAGCAAATTAAGAGATATTGTTAACATGTCTCTTGAAATCTTTAAGGTTTATGTTGAAGATATCAAGAGACATGTTATTTAGTAGTACCATACCCCGTGTCATGCTGAGCTGAGCCAACACGTCTTTTCTGCCATGTGGAATGCACAGCAGATCGTGATGTCGCCCCTGGCAGTAGTTGTTTGGCACAAACAACTTATAGCATTCCAGAAGGTGTGAATTGTCAATCAAATAATGTAATATTTATACACTGTTCTTTGTTTGCTATCCACTGTCTCTTTTCTGTTTAATTCATAATGCTGCTTTCACCCTACGTTCACGTTCTATTTTTATCATAGAAAGTGAATGATGCAGGTTAATGCGTAGATTTGTGAAAAGAAAATCTAAATTGGTTTGTTATCGCCTTAGAGTACACAGAGTGGTGTCTATCCAAGGCAGTGTAGTCTGTTTTTGATGATTTTTACCGGACTCGACAGACCTGGGCGTGGCTAAGACTAAGGCTAGGGTATTTATACATCCATTCATAGCACATATCGACATAATGTTTTTATAAATTTAATGGATACGGTAAGTAATCGTAATCTAGGCATTCTATAGGATTACCGACTCTAAAACTTCTTTGTTTTCTATTTACCGATTCTCATTTCTATGGCCTAATGCCAGAAGTACCAAAATCGAAAAATGAAAAACGATTTAAGACTGTGAATCTTATGTAACATAAGCGTTGTCGTCTTGTGTTTAATTAAATCGGGTTATGTTAAGAGTTGTTTCTTTTAGGAATGAAAATTCATACTCTTTTAAGAACTTTTGTCACAACTCATTAACTCATTACTAATTACTGATCATAGAGTACATAGAGTGGTACCTATCCAAGGCGGTGCAGACTCGTCAGAACTGGGCATGGCTAGGACCAGAGCTAGGGTATTTATACATTCATATCAAATGTCGACATAATGTTTTTATTTATTCGTATAACCACTTTTTCACAGTATTGTTATCAACAACAATATAGCATATAACCTAAAAAACCGTTTAGTTGTGTCGAGCTTAGTCACATATGAAAACATGTGGGTGGAGTCCCCGGAGACGCGGAAGACCAAGATCATCCTTACAGTACATAAAAGCGGTGTGTTATATTTGTTGTCCCTTTCTCTCTCATGGTGTAAGACGTAAAAACCCGCAGAAAGTGATTTATCGCAAGCTTTGTATAGGTTGGGTAAAAATAATTAGCTCTCTCTCCATACATTATTACATTATGTCACTTTATCAGAAAGTTTGCATTAAATGCCTATTCTAAGAGACTAAATAACACGTGCTCGGGGAATACGCTATCAATGAGCACTGCACTGACGCGGGTGAAATATAATAAAGATGATTCAATGTGTTTGTTATTTGGGCAAGTGGAAAGTTCAAGGAATGAACTCCAGCTTATTGTCTGGGCCACAGACTCGTGACCACACACCATTCGTTTCTCATCAACTAATAAACATAACCACTATTTACACAGCACAACCATTGATCGATCTCATTAATTATGATCTGACGCACGACTAGGTCGCTAGAAAAGCCTCTGCCGGAGAACACAATAATTGAATTAAATAAGGTCCAAAGTTTTTTTGCTGACGGATAGCTTATAATCATGATTGGTGAACTTCCCGTATTGAATGCTTTATGTGATAGCTGGGTATCAGGTTTACACAGGCAGGTAGAGACTTGGACCCAGACCCGGCTTTGAGCCAAATGGCGCCTGGCGCAGGTTGGCACACTTTGTCAAAACCTTAATTTAAGCACCAAAATTTTCGAATAAGATAACTGTGGAATTGTAATAATATGTATTATCACTATTTTTCACGTGGACCCATGAGTATTCTATACAAAAAGCGTTGCTGTTTTACTGAATGTCTGCCCTGAAAATAACTAAATATAAACTAATAGATTTGAAAAAATACCTATTTAAATAATGACTTCAATAAGAACCATTATATAATAACTTTGTATAAGACCACAGATTTAATTTTATTTTTTATGATCGATTAGTTTCGCTTAGCCTAAGCATCATCAGGGTATAAAATTAAACAAAACAAAAAATACTTAGTGTGTGTATACTCATACATTCAGAGGGAGAACACAATGTAAATTAAATAAAAAAGAGAAATGTTAATATTTTGTTCTGATAAATTTTCACCAACATTACATTATTAAAACATCGTATTCTTCAAGAATATACACATTTTTAATACGGTCAATGTATCGAAAGAGTCCCAACTGTCTGGAGTCAGCAGGACTATGACATCTCCAACTGGGGTATGTTGTGAGGCTGAAGGTAGTGAGGAGCGGAAGGAGATGGGAAAAAGGAAGGTTGGGAAGTACCGGGCTATTCAGATCTGGTCACCAAACACGGTTAAGGATATTTTAAGCACCGTCTCGATTCTGAATGGTGGTCTTTCACCAGGGCGATACTTTGAGTATCTACCACTCTGGAACGTGACGCAAATATTTAATATATTATTTTATATGAATTAAATGTGAAGTAATGTACATTGATAAAATAACATTTTTTTGCGCACGCCGAGATTTGAACCCGCGACCTTTGGATCCGCAATCAAGCGTCTTAAACACTCGATCATGGAGGCTGTCAAACATTGTTTTTCCACATACGAGTATATGCCTCGCGGATCTAATTTCTATAGCATTCAGTCTACTTTGATCCTTCCTCTGCCACATACATGCCTCACTGCCATACATCAGGGTTGGTATAAGCACTCCATTGTAGAGTGCTAGCTTCGCTTTGGTTAATTAGACAGACTACATCATTCCAGATTCCAATATACAGCTATCCTTTTTAATGTCAATTTTAATTAACGATCCCGCATATTATTTGACTCTATTGTTTTGTTTTCGTAAACAAAACAATTTTATAAAAACAATAAAAAAATTACGGCGAATTATGTCATTGTCAAAATATTTAACTCGTGACTTGAGAGCATGGCATAAGGGCCCTGTCAATACTAGCATTATCGTCGTTGAATTATTGCAGGAAATACAAAATAATATCATACACCGTGCAACTAACGGCCAACACAGCCTTGGAACACTTAAAGGTATCTGATTGACATTGTTAAAAACCTAAAAAACTCACTTTATAGTGAATTAATAGGTCAATGAAAATATGTCGTTCCTGATTAAATCATCAATTGATAATAATAATAAAAATGTTTTTGTTACGGGCTAAATGCAGGGGTTGTGCAATGCAATGTAATGCATATTGGCATTGTTGAAATGCAGTAGAAAAATTCAAATGAATTAATTAACAAATAATACTCCATTATGGGACTGAACGCTGTTGCCGAAAAACAAAAAAATGCCCATAACACATTTAATTCATATAAAATAATAAAAAGCATAACATATTTGCGGTACGTTCCAGAGTGGTACTTTAAGTATCGCCCTGGCGAAAGACCACCATTCAGAATCGAAACGTTGCTTTGTTGAAATGCCTTTAGCCGTGTTTGTGACCAGATCTGAATAGCCAGGTACTTCCCAACCTTGCTCTTTCCCATCTCCTTCCGCTCCCCACTACCTTCAGCCTCACAACATACCCCGATTGGGGATGCCATATTCTCACTGGCTCCAGACGGTTGGGAGCTGTTGAGACTCTTGTGCGGTATTCACGTAAAAATATAAATTTATACTAACAATTATTTGAGCTTCAATAATTTGATTGAGTCATCATCGACTATTATATCGTAGGTGCGTACACTGCCCCCTATATTACCCAGATAACTTAATTAGGATAAAATACAGGAATATATCGATGGACCAATTTCGAATGTGCCGCAAACATAATTTATATTATTTTATATGATCTAAATGTGTTATGACGAATCCGCGACCTCTAGGTTCGTAGTCGAGCGTCTTACCACTCGACCACGCAGGCCGTCACATCTATGACGATGATGAAACATTCGATTTAGTTTAGTTTCAATGATCTAGTTTGGGTGCAGTCGGGTCATGGATAGATATGGTCGATATTCCCGTCCCGGTTAAAAGGAACCGGTTCCTAGCCGGTCACTGGAACCGTCGATATTATTTTTCGAGGAACCGGTTCCAAATTTTCGCAAATAAAAATATCGATATCCTTTGGCCGTTCTTTTCGTGTTTTTTTTTTTGGCGAGTTCCAACCAGTTCCAGGATAAATAACCGGTAACTGGAACCGCAGGTACACCCAGTTTCCGACCATCTCTAGTCATGGATTTGATTTTTGTTTAATATTATATATTGTTGAGTTAAAGATGTCGATGTGGTAAGAATTAATATTTGACGAATTTGTGAACCTGTAAATGAAAGTGTTTTATATAATAAATGAACATCATAATCCAAATAATTAGGAAATTAGAGCCGTCGTGACCCAGAGAGCGAAAGCAATAGTGACTGCAATATCTAAGACCTGTTTGCCAACCTTAGCATTGATTGTTTAATCGTCTCGGAGAAGTGTGTTAAGGTCTATATTGCCTCAGCAGTGATGACATTTTTTATGGCTGCATTCAGTGTTATAGAAAAGCATAATTAATTCTCAATAAAAAGCAATCATAATATTTCATATGCTGCATGCAACAGTTCGTCAAAGGGCAACGGTGTCAAAATAATGAGAAAATATTCAATTATAAAATAAACATCACTCATAGAATGTAAGAGCAACATCTGTAAAATGTTTTTTTTTTTTTAATTATTAATATTATTTATAATGATGGTGATGTAGGTCGTATTTGCCTGTAAAACAAGTGAATGGTATAACAAGCTTAAATTTGTACACGGTTAACATTAAAACATGAGAATGGGTCGCTTTTACGACTCGTTCTTATGTTCAACAGCTCGGCTATGGAACGAATTGTCAGCCTTTGCGTTTCCTCCTTTCTTCAACATGGGACTCTACACTCCTTCCTTTCCTCAAAAGGACCCTCCACACAGCATCCCCAAAGATGACATAGGCTCTGAGAGAAATAATTTTTCTCAAGGCCTCCTGTATGGATTTATTAGCGTTTTTAGGAATGTAAGCATGTTCTCCGCTCCCGCTTTCCGGCGGCTCCGCACAGTACGTTTTGTTATGCGTCATAACAGGACAGAACTCAACGGTTTTTTAGGTTATATCCTATATTTTTGTTTATAACAACACAGTGAAAAAGTCGTTATACAAATAAACAAAAACATTATGTCGACATGTGCTATGAATGGATGTATAAATAACCTAGCCCTTACCCTAGCCGCGCCCCGGTCAGGCAAAAATCATCAATACTGACTATACTAGCGCTCCCTCCTGGTATCTTATTGCTCTGAGGTAATAACAATATATTTATATTAAAATACAGGTATCTAGATTCTTTGTATGTATAACAACTACACTGAATAGAGAATCTCCAGAAATGTAATCTATACCGGTTTGAAAGATAATGTAAGTGTAACAATACTTAAATTTGGTGTTTATAATGAATACCGCACAAGAGTCCCAACTGCTCCCAACTGTCCACAGCCATCTAGACTATAGCATCCCCAGTTGGCGCATGCTGTGAGGCCGAAAGCAGTGGGGAGGGGAATTATATGGGGAAGAGGAGGGTTGGGATGTTCCTGGCTATTTAGCTCTGGTCAACAAACACGGCTAAAGCCATTTCAAGCAACGTTTCGATTCTGAATGGTGGTATTTCACCAGGGCGATACTTAGAGTATCTACCACTCTGGAACGTTCCGCAAATATTTATTTATTTATTCTTGCTAAAATATAAAAAAGTACATGGGTTTAGTCCCTGTCTGTCTCACTAGGATATTCCTGTGTCGAGACAGACGTAGTGTACATAAATTATAAAATATTAAATGTAAATATTAATAAAGATAAAATAAAAATAAATAAAAAGGAGAAAGAAGAAAAGAAATGAAAGATGAAATTAAATGAAAATTAGAACAAAGTTATTACATGGAGGTTGCATTTTATAGATATTGTTTAGGTTGTGCACAATAATAAAAAGTATATATATTTTTATATGGATTAAATGGATTGAAGTATTGATCAAATATTCATTTATAAAATTCAGTCTCTGGAAAACGAATTTTTCAAGTAAGCCAGGAAATTTGTTCCGAGAAAATTTCTCGATGTTTCTATCCTTATGGCTGTATTTTTCACGGTCGGTGTGTGCTAATCACGGGTAATTATATTCATGATTTATGAGGAAAGGTGGCTTATAAGTTATGTAAAAGAACTGTTATGGGTACCTTCGGCCTGTCTCGTGACTGTGATGACATTATCTCATTACCTGCGCGGCTTCTGCGGTCCTTGGATCAGCTATGTGGGTAAACTCGTCTTGCGATGTTGTTTTGTTGTCATTATGTTGGCACTATTGTGGGATTTCCCTTAATATGACTCACCACAACTGTAGTAGGTATATTATTGATATTAGTACATACAATACATTAGTAGGCTAATACCTGTTGATTGAGGAAATGTATGGTAAAAGCCCAGAATCTCAGAGCAATAATATACAGGGGGGAGCGCTTCTGTGGTCAGTATTGACGATTTTTTCCTGACTCGGGAGTGGCCATGACTAAGGCTAGGATATTTATACATCTATTCATAGCACATATCGACACCATGTTTTTGTTTATTTATATAACTACTTTTTCACAATATTGTTGTAAACGAAAATATAGAATATAACCTAAAAAGCCGTTGAGTTATGTCCTGTTATTTTGCATAACACAACGTAGTGGGCGGAGTCGCCGGAGACGCGGGAGACGGAAAACATGCTTACATACCGAATGGTGGTACTATATTATGTGAGAACTTGTATTGTCTCTTTCTCTCTCACGGTTTACGACGTAAAAACTCGGAAAAAGTGATTTATCGCATTTGTATAGGTTGGCAAAAATATGTAGCTCTCTCTCCATATATATTCTTGCTCTGAGGCCAGAATATTTGTGTTGGCTGGAAGGTGTCTGACCTGAGGCAAATGACGTAGGTGAAATTCGAGTAATTGTAAACCGGAATAAGCTAAATACCTCATAGTTATTGGCGTTATACACGGCCGAGTCAGGAAAAAATCATCAATACTGACTACAGAAGCGCTCCCTCATGTATATTATTGCTCTGAGCTAACCAGTTACCTTACTTTAGATGACGGAGAATAGGAGGCATTAGCTCCCCATAACTCCAAAAAATTAGAATGAATGAACTATGTATCTAATTTACAAAATTGTGATATTACTAGTCTGTGTTTACAAAATAACACATATTAGATAAGGTATGCTAGGGCGACTCATCACCGCCTGATTAAATCATGAGGTGATGAACAACAGGGATCATAAATTATATAGATTAAAATACCTGCTTACCTGTATTTTAATTTTCATTCTACAAATACCGTTCTAAGAATTGGTAGGCACGAATACTTCTCAAATGGTAGTTTTCAGCACGTTTTTTGCGAATGGCGGCTTATTTGACAGTCTAATGTATTTTACATAGCTCCATAGCTCGTGACGGATTTTTATTTTATTTATTTGAATAACAATAATAATAATATTTTGATATTTTGTGTGGCGCTGTTTTTTGTGAAAAATCACCTCAAGAGCGCTGCACTGATCTTAATTTCTAGTTAATATTAATTCCTTGTTTATTTATTTACAAACTAACGGACTGAAAAGCAATCACAAAAAAAATTCAAAATACGAAATAGGAAAAAAGAGCAACAGAGAAAGAACAGCACATACATTAATATTAAATGAAGCAATGACAAAAATAGGACAAAATATACATTAGAAAGTACATTCAAATCAAATCCAAGGTCAAGTCAAAGTTTTGGTAGAGTCGTAAAGAATGACAAAATCATTTATACTGCTACCAAAAATTTCAAGACCATGGCTTGAGTTAACAAGTATTTATTTAAATTAAGAATACCGCACAAGAGTCCTAACTGTCCGGAGTCAGTGAGACTAAGGCATCCTCGATCGGAGTATGTTGTGAGGCTAAAGTGAGTGGGTAAGGGAAGGAGATGGAAAGAGGAAGGATGGGAAGTACCTGGCTATTCAGATCCGTTTTTTAATAATAAATACCGCACAAGAGTCTCAACTGTCCGGAGACAGTGGGACTGCAGCATCCCCAATTTGGGAAGGGAAGGAAGTACCTGGCTATTCAAGTCTTTTAAAAATATACGAGTATATAGTTAATACTGCACAAAAGTCCCAACTGCTCCCAACTAGTACTATGACATCCCCAATTGCGGTGTGTTGTTAAGCTGAAGGTAGTGTAGAGGGGAAAATAAAGGTTGGGAAGTACTTTGCTGTTCAGATCTTGTCACAAAACACGACTAAAGCCATTTCAAACAAGGTTTTACTGAGAGTATCTACCATTCTACCAGTGATTTGTTTGTTGTGAAAGTTTTTTTCTGTTTATGCTAAGTATGTTTTTTATTCCTATTTTCTTTTCAATCAACCAATTACTGAAGTCAAGGCTGTCCAAACATTATCAACAGAACTGTACTTATTGTAACATGAATATTCATGATGGCGAAATCTGTTACAAGTTATAAGTAGTTACCAATGAAACAGCAAAAACTGGCTGAGCAAAAATAATAATTAGGTAATTTATATAGCGCCGTTTTTGTGAAATATCACCTCAAGGGCGCAATGGCCCTGTTGATCAGAATCGCAAGCCAAAAATGATGCATTATCAGATCTTGACAGTGAATCTTTATCTTTGTTTCTTGCATATGTAGATATTCGCAAGCTAAGAATTAATATGTAAAAATATTAAAATCCGATCCGTACAGCGCCCTCGAGGTGATTTTTTACAAAAAAAACGGCGCTGTACAAATCATTTAAATATTATTATTATTACTGCCCTGGTGAAAGACCACTATTCAGAATCGAAACGTTCCTTGAAATGGCTTTAGCCGTGGTTGATGACCAGATCTGAATAGCCAGGTACTTTCTAACCTTCCTTTTACCCATCTATTTCCTCTCCCCTCTACCTTCAGCCTCACAACATACCCCAAGGGGATGCCATAGTCCCACTGGCCCCAGACGGTTGGGAATAGTTAAGACTCTTGTGCGGTATCTACATTAACATTTTTTTAAAGATCTGAATTTACCAACCTTAATCTTACCCATTTCCTTCCCCTCTCCGCTATCTTCAGCTACACAACATACTCAATTGGGGATGCCGTAATCCCACTGGCTCCAGGCGGTTGGGACTCTTGGGAAGAATTCAGTATAACATTTTTAATGACCAGATTCTTCCCAACCTTCCTCTTCCCATCTCTTTCCCCTCCTCACTACTTTCAGCCTCACAACACACCCCAATTGAGGATGCTGTAGTCACACTGACTCCAGACGGTTAGGAGTAGTTGAAACTCTCGTGCAATATTCACTTAAAAAAAAAATTAAAAACGTACTCCGACTATCAGAAGAACATGAAATTAGAGTATTTATTTTTTAATAAATATAGCTGGGTGAAACCGGTCCAGTTCTATACTAATTATAAATTTTGTAAATCATATTATTATATGCAGTGGGATTTTTACCACTAATTCGCTGTTCGAACGTTCACAATTCGATATGGGGTCACATTTGGTATCGCAAAAGTCAACCTAGTGTATTCTATATCGTTTGTCTACGATAGATGTCAAATATCTGCCAAATGTTTCAGGTTACTTTCTATCGTTAGCTGCGAATATTTTCAACCCAGTGACAGGTATCAGTTTGACTTTGACCGAACAATACACAATAAATGACTGTCCGGAAAAGGCAGACGGCCCAGATTGAATGACTCGTTCATTTAAAATTAAAAATATTTATTGATTTGTGGTGTCTTTTTTGCAGAAAAAGAAAGAGAGAGAGTTGATGAAGATGTATATAGTAGAGATGGTCGATATTCCTGTCCCGGCTACAAGGAACCGGTTCCAAGTCGGTCACTGGATGCGTCGATATTATTTCTCCGAGGAATCGGTTATTTTTTGCAAATAAAAATAAAGAATATCCTTTTAATGATTTTCGTCGGAAGGGTGCGGTTATCCAGAATTTACCAGACTATCGCTAGCAACCCCCACCCCCATGAAATATAAAATTCATAGGAATCCTTTCTTGATAGCATAAACATGGTGTAAAATTCTTCTTCTTCGAACCTTTCTGGCACCAGGAACCGGTTCACCGGTCACCGGTAACTGGAACCGCAGTCACTTCCGATTTCCATTATCAACCATTCCTAGTAGATAGGTGCTTAAAATAAGATTTTATCCGAATCCTGAAACAACTCAAATACAGGATTGTGTATATTGGTGCACATGTATTCACTTCCGAAAGTTATGTCCTATCCAAACGTCACTGAGAAACAGCCTGATTATTGTTTTAAGCGAGAAAATAAACATCAGGTGTACGTTAAAAATACAATATTCGGAAAGTTTTTACATTTACTCGAAAACTTTTCGGTGTTTTCTATTGATTAAATCAAAATTGTATTATTTTTCAATTTAACTGGAATTTTGGTGAGTAGGTACTGTGTTAGAGTCAACTATATGTGATAACACTGATAACTATACCTACAACCGATGAATGTTGTTTTGAGTCGTTCCGCAGGGCACAGGGAAACCTGTCACTGTTCGTCAGTTTGAATTGATCGATCGCATGGCAACAATATGTATGCATTTTTGGTACCAATTAACGTGTTAAAAATTATCAAATAAGAAACGTTAAATTAAAAAATGATTTGTTTATAAACTTATTTTTGCTGTTATATTTCCCATTGGATTAAATATCTGTTGTATAATCAATGAAAATAATAATAAAAAATACAACCCAGAAAGTTATATACAGTTTCAGAAAATTCTAGAAAAACGTTTGAATTATAATCCACAAAAAAAATATGAGCTCTCTTTCAAGAAAGAATTGTTCGCAAAGAACGGTCATTATTGTAATTATGTATCAGATAAGTTTGATTCGATGAAGACTTGAAAATGACGATGTATTCTCGCACGCAATTACACTATCAATTCTTCAGAGCATTTTACATACGAGATTCATTTCTTCCCAAGAAGCATGTTTTCAGTTTGCAGAAATTCACACTGTATTATTGGAATATTGGAATTCGCAAACAGATACCGTTATCATATTTATAGCGTAGAATTATAATTTATGGGGTCACGTGGAAATTAGTTCATTTTTGAAAATGAAACTACGGTTTTACCAATCTTATTCTATAATCGAATCAAACAACTTTGACCAGGTCAAATTCAACACCTTTCAAAAATAACTTTATAAATACTTTCAGGTCGTTGAACGTTACTCGTAAAAAATAAACTAAAAAGTAAATTAACCAGCGGTTCGTTATAAAGACTATTCTATAAGAAACGTTATAAAAAAATCCACTAGTTTTAAAAATAAATCTAGAATACCCTCAAATTATTATTTTCTTTCAAATGTGGTTTTTTTGTTTTTTCGGTATGTAATTACTGTTTGATTTCTGAATGTTTTTGATATTGCACACGTTTTCTTTATAAAACAATTTACTATTATTATTTAAGAATTTGTTTTATAAATATTTGAATTTTATTTAAGAAAGTGTTAATATATGGGATATATACACAATGTTTTTGTTCTAAAAACCAAATTCAGCTTAATTTACAGAGAAATAACATCTGAAATATGATGTTTCTTGCGAAAACCGTCACCTCCACTCACTGCTATCTTGATTATGATTCGACCAGCAGCAAAAAAGTGATAAATTTCCGACCATACTCTTTTTTTAGATACTCTAAATTTAGGCAGATCTAAATAACCAGGTACTTCTCAACCTTTCTCTACACCACCTCCTTCCCTTCTCCACTCCTCTCAGCCTCACAACATACCCTAATTGTGGGTACCATAGTCTCACTAGCTCCGGATAGTAGGAACTTAATTATCTATTTTAAAAAGAACTCAAAAATGCAGTTTTACAAACAATAAATTTAAGAGATGAAATTAATGTAGATAAACATAGTATAGCAAAAAAGAATACTAGATAATTAAACAAATGCATGTAAATCTTATGCATGGAATAAAGTAAGGTAAAAAAAACGTGTAGGTACATGCATATTGTAACATTGTGTAGGTACGTACCTAGTATTATGCACATTTTCATAGGATCGTTGACAAATAAATAGTATGTGACTAACCGATCATTATAACGTTCTCTGTAACTCGAGAAAATTTCCCTATTCGGAATAAACGGAAAATAAAACTTAAGGTGATGTTATAATATTGTCATATTTTACCTGAAGCATCAAGGTCACGCGAAATACCTGTAAACTTATAAGCTGCACTGTTGCTCTGGGAAATTATTCTCTTTGCGAATATTTAATCGAAACTGGTTTCGAAAGTCATACTTCATAGATCTAAATTGTAAAAACTCTGAAATTTTAAGAGTAATTTTTTTTAAAATTTTAATTTTGCCAACTGTTGGCATAAAGTCACATCGAAATAGAGGGAATACTAATTGAATTGTTTAATCATAGCAGATTATTATGTCATGTTTGTTGGAAATCACAAAAAATATCGTATTGATATACCTAGATCAATGTTCATGTTGTTTCGTTTAATTTTTTTAGTATTTGTTTTAATTCACTAGCTAGATATTATATTATTCTTATTTATATATTATAAACTTCACGTTTTTACCTATACGCAGACTAAAATCTATTGTTTATCAAAAGTTCATGCTTTCTCAAAAACATCTTTGACCGAATGTATCCGCAAAAATACATCCACAGATGATGCAGATTCGGGTCCATCTATTTTAATGCTGGAACGAGTTTGCTGGAACAAGGCAAGGGGTGGGGAGATGGGTTAGTGGGGGGAGTTTGTACCACCCCCCTCCCGATCCACGTGATGTTGTATAAATTGATTTGTTTTTATTTCTTAAATTCCTCCGCGTGACTCGACCCAAATCTTCGCCAACACCACCAACCATACAAGCTTCATACAAAGTATGAATATGGACATCTCCTCATCTCGTGGGTGTATTCAATATTATATTATGACAGTTTGCAGTAAGCCTGAAAACTCCAAAACTTAAAACCAAAATTTACCATCTATGTGTCTTAATTAGTATCTCTACAGCAAAGCACAACGATATGCAAATACTTTTAAAAAAATCATATTGTCGCTGGAAATGCAAAAGGGCTTAAGCGACACTTTGGTCAAAAATGAGTCAAATATGCAGTTTTTTTTGCATCGAATGCTCTGACTCTCGTTTGATTCTGAAGACTTTCGTGGTCTTTCAGCCATCTAAAATACATTTACCACTTGAGAGAAGGCTTGAATTAAGTGACACAAATTTGGGACTTTTTTAGCTTTTTGTCGCTTTAAGTAACTCAGTGAAAGCATTAAGTTACCTTTTTTTTCAAAATCCAACTAATTAACTAATAAAGACTTTTAAATGAATTTTATTGTAAAACAAAAACAAAAACTTCAAAGTGATCTGGTGTAAGTTTCCCAAAATAGCGTTCAGCCTTTTTGCCTTTCCGGCGATGATATGAAGCAAACACTTTATGGTGTAACATTATAATTAAAGTAAAACCATTCCTTAGTTTTACATCGCTTTTGTTTATACTAATGCCGACCACGTCCCGCTACCTATAACACTAACTTAGTCTACAGATTACAATGTTCGATATACTATTATTACAAACAGAGAGAGACAAAAGACAGAATGAAGCACTAGAAAAATGGGTAAATAAAGGAATGGTAAGGCAGGTGTCTGTCTTTCGTCTATTTAAAGCTACTAGAGTTTATTATCGCAAGCAGTGCAGTATCAGATAGAACCTTGTTATTCCAAGTGGTCGATATGGTAAAAATAAAATGACATGACTAGTTTCAGATGCATGGAATTTACTAATGATGACGATGGATGCTGTGTACGCGAAACATGTGTAGTGAGATGAAATTAAATATAAGGACTACGCAAACTTTTATTTTACACTGGTATAATAATTACGGGTTTCCGCAAGGGCTCATCACCAACCGCCAGTATTTAAATTTAAGTCTTGACTCGGTCAAATAAACTCGGGTTCGAATTTATTTGTTAATTTAACACAAAGTTACAGTTTCACGCACAATAGTCTAGACATTGTGAATTATTATGATATATCTCCGTAAGAATAGCAAACTATCTACCTCGAGGCATTGGATTGGCAACACAACAAAAATAACAACATCAAAATAATAATAGCCAGGAAACCAACAGTAAAAAATATATTACAATACTCGGTACAAGAAAAACATAATAGCTATAAATATCTTTGTTAAATAATTGCATGGGTGACTGCCAACATACACATAAAAAACTTTTCCAAGCCAATGCATTCACCTAATTATTTCAGAGAGGAAATAATGTTTGAGGAGTAGACCGCCAAAAGTATTTTCAGATTTGGACGTAAAGCTGACGTAATACAATTTTGTTGTATTTTGGTAGGAGATATTAACAGGTGGCCCAACAAAATGTCTCTTCACCGTGGTTGATGCTGTTATTAGTGGTGGAATTCCAGTGTAATATCATAAAACACACCTTAATTTTTTTTTTTGCACTTTTTACCGAAATTGTTTACTTTCGACCAGACCAGTATCACCCTGCTACAGTCGTCTTGAGACTGGTTCATTTATTTTCCGAAAGCGAGGATGTTCAAAATAATATCTGAGTCAGGGGTAAATAACATTGATTTTTACAATAACTAACTAACTAACCATCACGCAGGGGTATGCAGATAGGACGGGCCGCCATACAACTCTGTATTGGCACACACTTCTTGCTTCATTCACATTCATACATCGTCACATACATACTCTTCTGTTATTCTGACCCTTCACACGATCCGATTCTAGTATTTGATTTACTTGATCGTGCCATGTCTTCTTCGGGCGTCCTCGACTTCTTCTTTCATTCAATTTCGCATCATATATTCTTTTCACACTTCTTTCTTCGTTCATTCGCTCTACATGCCCAAACCATCTAAGCGTCCCTTTCTTGATCCTATTCATTACGCTTCCATCAGTCTTGCGTTCTTTCCGGCTAACCGCATTTTTAATACGGTCAAACATGGTTTTACGCTCATACATCTCAGGGATCTCATTTCCACAGCATTCAGTCTACTTTCATCCTTCCTCTGTCAGTTCCATGCCTCACTGCCATACTGGGTTGTTATAAGCACTCCATTGTGGACTGCTAGCTTTGCCTCTTTGGACAATTTCTTATTTGCGCCAACAGCGTTCAGTCCTCCACTAATAGAGTTTCCTGCATTCACCCTTCCTTCAATATCCTTACCAGCCTTTCCGTCTCTCTAGAACATCCTTCCTAAATACACAAACTCATCCACTTGCTCCAAGATTCATCATTCACAACTATATTGCACTCTGTTTGCGTACTCTCTCTTTCAAACATATGTTATTTAATATGTAAACAAAAAGAGTTTTTTTTCAAGTTGTAACAACACCCTTATTTTTCGTTTACGCAAGCCTCCCTCAAATATTCGTGTTTTGTCAATTTCCATCCGAAGTCGACAGTTCTCTTTAGGTCGTCAGACCATCTTATTTATGGGTGACCTCTGATTCTCTTTCCCAACCAATGATGTCATCCGATGATATTGGAATTTTAAACGGATTATAACAATATAATGTCACTTCCTCTATGCGGACTATTTCCATTTACCATTTTCAATTCATTATATTCAAATGATATTATACATAGGGTTATATTGCCTTCAGTTGTCAGATATATGGAAAACAGGTAATGAAGCAGACAGCCAGTGGAGAAATTTACGATACGATTTTAATATGAATATCTACTCCTTTTACTAAAACTTTTTTGATATTTTTTCATAAATTTATACAATAAATATTATTTACCCCTGACCCAAATGTAATGAACACAATTAACTAAAAACTCACCAATCTAAAGGGTAAACTGGTCTGGACAAAAAAAAAACTGGAAAAAATATTTAAAAGGCTTTCAGCATTTAAACGAAACGATAGTTAAGTTAAAATTTGGCTCATCGGTACACGTATTAAGGTACATTCACACCAACATCCGGATCCGCTCAGTGACGATATTGTTCCGCATGAGAGCTTATTGATATGGTATGAATATCGATCAAGGAGTATGTGCCAAGACAAAGTTGTGTGGCAGTATATCCTTCTACCCACCCTTGTGATATTTGACTACTTAGTAAGTCAAATAATTATTTTGAAGTATAAAAATACTTACATCGCAGATTTTTTTTTTTAGATATTATTTAGTGATAAAAAAATGATTTAAAAAAAATCTGTGATGTAAGTATTTTTACTGTTTAAAATAATTATTTAACTAACTAAGTAGTTAAATATCACAAGGGTGGGCAGAAGGATATACTGCCACACAACTTTTACTCTTGTTACTCTTGTCTCAAGCTCTCTTGCGGAACAATATCGTCACTGAGCGGATCCGGACGTTGGTGTGAATCTACAATTATTGTTAAGCCATCTATTTACATGGGACTAATTATCGCCTCGCTAAGCGTCTAAACTGTCAAAGTTGCGTTTCGGCCGCACTGACAACAAAGTCAAAATTGGACGTAGTTATGTAGAAAGGGTCTAACTCACAATTTGTCAAAATCGAGTTTTACATGTTTTCCTATAGACAAATACGAGATTTGTATCTGCTGAAAACATCCAAGCTCCAAATACAATAGATTTGTGATAATTATTTTTTTTTACTAACGCACATTGCAAATATTTGACTTAAATTGAAGTTTGAAAACATTATAAAAACGTAAGAAATACATTTTTTTAGAAAAAATTAAAAGGTTTTAAATTACCTATTTAAAATAATGCTCATAAAGTAAAAAAAATAAAAACACTGATATTAACTTTACAAATGCCTATTGCGCATATTGATGTTTTATATCGTCATATTTTCAAACGCCTTTTTCTCAGTTTCATATTTTTGGAGTTGGACGCTTTCTACATAAGTACGTCCAATTATAATCTTTGTGTTCTAATATTTGAATTTTTTTAATGATGTATTGAAATTTACTATGGCTTGGTGTCTGGCTAAGGGTATTTGTTTAACAAGTGTTCGTTTAGTTTTCATTGGGGAAAGTAGCCGTAGGGTTTTTATTATATTATTACGAGATGATGTTCGGATACACTTTTGTCCGTTTTGTTGAGGTTATGCAGAGAAAAGACACTAACATAACTTTAGTATCGATCGTCTTATAAAGTCCTGTGCTTATTTGATTCTCGTCTACAAACATCAGAAAGTAATTTGTCTTTTTGATTGTTTTTTTTACTGCCTAAACATTAACGTGGTTTTATTTGTTGAATTTAATTACCTTTACCAGCTTGTTTATTTGAACACGGTTAGTTAGTTTATGATCTACGTGCATCAAACTATTGTTTGACGTCTTCTAAGAGTGAAAAAATATCATAAATTTTCTAAATATGTATTTAACTGCTGGTATAATAATTAGTATTTTTTAAACATAGATAACTTTGAAAAACGGAAAAAATGATTAAAAAGTCGGGAAAGATTGTTTTGCTGTGCATAATCTTTCACGTTTTAATTAACATTAATTAGCATTAACTTTAAGAATTCATTCGCACCTTCAGAGGCCTGTTCAAATTAAAAATCCATCGGAATCTATCAAAAAAGTTCAAAGAAAAAATTGAAGAACAGACAAAAACGTGACTAACCTTTCCAGTTGTCAAAAACAAACCACTAATCCAAAATGGTTGATAATGCTAAAATATGATAAACATTTGTGTACCAACATAACAACAACAACAAAAAATCGATAATCGAATGTACACAGCCCGCGTAAATTCAAAATTCACCTTTTCTTTTGAACAGGCTTCGCACAACAGTTTTTGCATGAGACAGGATGCTTTTTGATCAGTTTTTTTGGCGATTTAATATGATAGTCACCATCGGCGTTACAACTCTTGGAGTGTCCTTACCGTCGCTGTGAAATGTCTCCACTCTTTCCAGCCTCTGTTTTCCTCCAGTTGTTTAGGCTTAAGTATACACCATTGACCTCCACACCATCCTGTGTTTAGGACTTCCAATACTTCTTCGTCCTGCAGGCTTACTGTAGAGAAGCCACTTTAGTGGTCGACTATCTTCCATCTCTGCTACATATCCTGTCCATGTTATTGATGGCTCTTCAAACAATTGGTATGTATCACGGCTGTGGGTACCGCACCAACCGGACCCAATGTTCTTTTTCGGCCTTCGAAGATTCTTCTTAAGACCCTTAAAAATCTAATAATGTTCTTACAAAAAACAAATTAATGAAATTTCGCAACATTAACGAATGGGTTCGTTGGCATCAAACTGCGATCAATAAGCTATGTATGCCAAGAAAATATTATGAATATTTCGAAAGTAGGTACTCTTCCAGCGAAATGTTGGCCCACGCTTATGGTGGAAAAACCGACCATTGATTTAATGACGGCGATGGTGGTATCGCTTAGTGGAACCTCGAGGTAAAAAAATAACCAGGTGAACACGTCCCACGCACTGGCGGCATGCAAAAATTTATACCGGTTTTTAAAACTATTTCAATGGTTTATTTTTTATGGCATTGATCAAAAATTAACGGGCTCCGCGAGAGTAATGTTAAGGCCAAAGACATAACCTACAAATTTTGGTAATATGCTTAAAACACACACGTTATAATAAATTTAATCAATTATTTCAATATATTTTCCCGATACTCACAGGAAATAGAGTACAAATAGTTTTGTCGCCCGTGTTATTTATTTATATGGGTTTTTACAGATGTTTTCACTTACATGAAAACAATCCAGTTATAAAAACTCAGTGTACAATAATTGTTAAAAAAAAATACAAATACAAAGGATGCATCACACATAAAATTACAAAAACGCAATTATTTATTTATTTATAAACTAACGGACTAAAGTCCAGTTACAAAAGAAAATACAAAAAATGGGAAAAAAGAGCAACGAAGAAAGAACAGCACATACATAATATTAATTGAAGCAATGCCAAAATATACATTACAAAGAACATTCAAATCAAAGCCAAGGTTAAGTCAAAGATTTGGTAGAGTCGTGAAGAATGTCAAAAATCATTTAGACTGGTACCAAAAATTTCAAGACCGTGGCTTAAGTTAATATTTCATTGATATCGTATACCGCCAGTCATGAGAACTTGGGAATAACGTGCAAAGTGCTTCAATGGACTCCAGTTTATTATATGAAAGGGGTGAAAATTGTTTGTTTACTACGGATAGATTTAATAAATGTGCCTGCTGTGACCGCTTGATAAACCATCAATCTTGAAAAAACGTCATCACCTAAGAGACAAAGATAAAAGTACCTCCCAGATTCGAAAAGCCTTACTTTGAGGCGCTGCAGTAATGGATTAAGCTTTCCAGGAAACTGTGCAATACTATCAAGACCCCATACACTAAAAAAATACAGATTACCAACTTCGAAAATCCCGACGCCATATAGCAGCGATTTCGTATCAATGTACATATCGTCGATGGAAAGGCAAAAGGACTTAAACGACACTTTGGTCAAAAATGAGTTAAGTATGTAGTTTTGATCAGTTTTGTTTTCTGCATCGAATGCTCTGACTCTTGTTTGATTCTGAAGACTTTTGTGGCCCTTTAGCCATTTAAAATATATTTACCATTCGGGAGAAGGTTTGACTCAAGCGGTACAAGTTTGGGACCTTTTTTAGCTTTTTGTCGTGAGAGCATTGAGTTGCCTGAGTTAACTTTTTTTTTTTAATCCAACCAGGCACTAAAGACTTATGAATTTTATTGTAAAAAAAAAAACTTTAAAGTGCGATCGAAAACGGATGAATATTTCTATGAGACGAAATTGAAATAGTAACAAATATTAATTATTACATATTCGTATTGGCTTTAGAATTAGAAAGTAAGTCAAACAAATCAAAACTAGTTACCCACCGATAATAATTATGAATCATCCACTACGACGTAGGAAGACAATGGCAAACATGTATTTGATATCTCCAACACTACATACTATAAATAAATAATTGATTTGTATTCGGAGACGATGAAAAAATTCGGGCCACCTGTGCAAGATATTCGCCAAAGCGAAGTCGAGGATCAAACCGGATTAAAGACTTACGTGACTTGCTTTTTATGCCAGCAAAAAATAATAACATGGAGGTAGGCATCCATCGAACACATTCACATTCCTGTTCCTTTGACTCCGAGCTGCAATGATGGAAAGTTGGTCACTACACCTTTGTCCTCACACTTTTCTCTGGGACTTTTTGTGCTTCAAAAAGCTTTAAACGAAAACCTGATTTCGAAACTCTCATTGGTGAGCGTCAAGTTGTTTGCAAATCAAATTTGAATATCAACGTAGTGATGGTATGTTTAACAATCGAATGTCAAATTTCTACCTATCCATCAATTGGAGAATCAAGAATCCGAAGTAACAAATTATTAACACGATCAATTATTTGCGTCTCAGCGTTTATTTATTGTTTTTTTCTGCCTGTACAGGTTGAGATTGACAACTTTAAAACGTATTGCTCTAATTTCTATGGGGCTACTGGCAGTAGACGCGGAATATTGTTTCACCCAAAAAATAAGAAATTTATTAGCAACGTCTTAACTTTAACGCAGAATCAATATTCATCTGTTTTCTAAATATTGTATGAGCAATACGTTTTTTTATTATTATCTATATATTAATATTTATAATAATGAGTGAATGAATAAAAGAATGGGGGTTATACCAATACCTTTTTAAATTTTTATGTTATATATATTTTATCAACTCCACCAAACTGAAATATGGAAATACCTCTCAAACATTTTTTCAAGAAAATAAATGAAAATAGCACATACGATACATTAAAGTTCCTCTCAGCATTTTGTGTCTTATTAAGACTTTTAACATTCTTACATACTTAGAAGTGCTGCATTATTATGTGAAGACTTTTCTTGTCTCTTTCTCTCTCATGGTATACGACGTGAAAAACCCGGAAAAAGTGATTTATTGCAAATTTGTATTGGTTGGGTAAAAATATTTAGCTCTCTCTTCATATATATTCTTACTCCAAAGTTGTGAGGCAATAGGTGGATGTAACAACCTCCAACAAAGTGGAGCCACTTTTTTCGTTTAGTTTATCATCTAATCACAATACATCTATGATCCTAGCCTCTCTTTCAATAATAATTATAATGAAAGTCCATTCATTTTGTGTAAATCATTTTTTTACCGAGTCTTTGTACATTATAGAATAAGTGATGTACACAAAGTAATTATTTTTCAATATTATTCTTTCATCACAGAGTTAATAAATAATTGGTTAATAGTTTGGGTTGTATCCTCAGCATTTTTAATATCTCTGGCTATCCTTTTATTTTATACTAACTACAAAAAAGCGGTTTCTATTGTTTAGAGTAATAAGTTATAAAAAATAGTTCTTTGACCTTCCATTTTAATGTGATTAATTCTTTTCTGCGGACATTCACTCCTTTGCAGTGACATTTTCTGTCTGGTTTTTCTAATCAATACTGGTCGTAAACAAAATTAGTTCGCTTCTTTTTCTTTTTGTTGCGGTTTAGTTTTTATACGGTTGAAGGAATAAAAAAAACATACTTCAAAACGCCAATTAAAGCGTTTATTAACATATTTTTCTACGTTTTTTTTTCTTCTCAATTCACACATTCGCGTTTCTTTGTTGTGGCGGATACAGCGTAGGAACATCCTGAGTCTTTGTTTATTGTAAAAATAACCATTATATGTCACGGTTGAATGAAATAGAACACTCTTCTAATGTTTCCCAAAAAAGTCGTATCCTGTGATGCAAATAGAGATAGGTACAAACAATCTTAAAACTCTGCTTCCTGCCCAAATCGATAAACTACCAAGAGTTGAGAATTCAGCAATGAAATAGAATAGGCTAGATTTATAAAGAATTGATATGGAATTTTGGGAATGGAGGCTGAAGGGAATTTGGGAATGGATAGAATAAGCGGATAGAAAAAAGACCGGGCTACTCAGAGTAACCTAACCTTACCTAATAATATATCTAAATCCACTTAGGAATCTGTCTCGACACAGGAATCTCCTAGTGAGACAGACATGAACCAAACCCATGTATTTTTTTTATATTTTAGCAAGAATAAATTTAAAAAATAACTTACCGACTAAGAATGCGGCGTTTTCACACCTATTGTTTTAAGATATTTTAACACTATTTAAGTAGATACTTATGTGTTTTGTTTTGGGTTTTGGATTTGCTTTGGGTCCACAGCCAAAGATTTGAGAAAGAGGAGTGTGAAAAGAATATATGATTCTAAAGTGAATGGAAGAAGAAGTCGGAGACGCCCAGGGAAAACATGGCACGATAAAGTGAATCATAATACTTGAGTCGGGCCATGTTAATGATCAGAATAACAGAAGAGTGTGAATGAAACGTTGTATGAATGAGAATGAAGAAAGGAGTGTGTGCCAAGACAGAGTTGTATGGCGGTCCGTCCTCTCTGCCTACCCCTGCGGAGGAACGGCGTGATGGTTAGTTAGTTAGCCAAAGATTTTTTCCTGCTGTCACCCATCCAACAATGTTAATTTTTAGTCTTCTGATTCGTTTTTTGAAACTCAACGATAGAAAAAAGTTATAAAATAAGGTATCATATAACTAGTCTTTATTTTAAAAACAATATGGTGTCTTCAAATCTCAAATAGATATTGGTTGAAATAACATTGCGACCTGAAAATAGTTGCAGTTTCCTATAAATATTTTAAAAATCTTTAGCGGTTTAGTTTTTACTGAATTTCTGCTTTAAAGCCAAGATATGATTATAAATGCAATAATGTGCATGTATTTAAATGAACGATACAGATGACGTCATAATCATACCGCTTTTGGGATCAGAATCAGACTGACGCTCTTCTCGCTTTCTAGTCTGGTTTTCTTTGGTTGAAATGGACCATTATTAGCCTTGGTAAGGCCAGTGTAGCGTATTTAGTAGCGTTGGGAAAAACTTCAATGTTTTGTAAATGCTTCACGAATTGCTAGTTCTTTAAAATGAACCCTTCGCAGTGAACACTTCAATTGAAGTCGAACTTGCAAAAAAGAGATTTGAATTTATCCGGTTATTTGTTTAGTTCTTTTTGGAACCGGTTCCTCGCCAAAATAAAACGTACTAGTCGGTAGAAATTTCAAAACGAATAAAACTCCCAAAAAATCACGTTTCTTTAGATCGACGTACTTTGAAGTCGAACTTCCATTGAAGTACTTGTAAAGAAGTACTTCTTTATAGGCTTTGAAGTTCAACTTCACAACTGAACTGCTGCAAATTGAAGTAGTTCTTTGTAATCTAACTTTCATTGAAGTATTTGTTCAATGAAATGAATTGAATGAAATGAATGAACGCTTAAATGAACTACCAACTTCAATTGAAGTATTTGCTCAATGAACAATGAATGAAGTAGGAACTGCTGCCAAAAGAAGTAGTTCTTTGAAGTAGTTCTTTCAGAGCGGTCACAACGCTAATCTTTAGCATTGCGGAGATATCGGGTATTTCGAAGCCCAAGGTGATTTGGAGACTATAAACAAGTATTTTTTTTAACGCTTCGTGTGATTTTTTTAAACCATATTGTTTTGTTACTAAGAAGCGTAATGCGTATTACCTGAGCATGGGTTTATTTACTGATAAATTCTTAGGAGCAAAAAAAAGTATTTCTTATGATTAGCGTCAACAGCTTTCATCGGAAATTCCATTTTTGAATTTTGCCAAATGTAATTATTTTAATTATATTCACCTACCTTAGAACAGGTTATACTTCTATTACGCTTTAGTCTTGGCGGTCAAACTACTCTTCCCCGTATGAAGAATGCTATAAGAATGAAGGATTGGGGGACGGAGAAGGACCACGAAAAAAATTAAGGTTAAGGAACTATTCAGTTTTAGTCATTAAACAAAGCTTTTTATTTTATTTTTTGTTGTGAAAACCGCACAAGAGTCCCAACTACTCTTAACCGTCTAGATCCAGTGAGTTTATGGCATTCCCAATTGGGGTACGTTATGAGGCTTGAAAGTAGTGGATAGAGGAAGATGATGGGGAATAAGAAGGATGGGAAGTACCTGGCCATTCAGATCTGGTCGCCAAACACGGCTAAAGCCATTTCAAGCAATGTTTTGATTCTGAATGGTGGTCTTTCGCCAGAGCGATACTTATAGTGTCTACCACTCTGGAACGTACCGCAAATATACTTTTTTAAATTATCTTATATGAATTTAAATGTGTTGTGACACATATTAATTTAATAGAAGTTATTGGCGCACGCCGAGTTTGAACCTGCGACCTTTAGGTTCGTAGTCGAGCGTCTTACCACTCGACTATGGAGGTTGTCAAAGCTAAAGCCATTTCAAGCAACGTTCTGGTTCTGAATAGCGAGCTATGACCAGGATGATACTGAGAAGATCTTCCAATCTGGAACATGATTCGAATGCACTTTTTCAAAAAAATCTATTCGAGTATGTGAAATAACACATCAAATAAAATAATGTTACAAAACAGTTTGTCCACGCTGCGTCGGGTTTCGAACCCATGACCTCTGGATAAGCCAAAGAGCTTACCACTCTGTTACCGAGATTCTTATACCGACTTCTATCATTTATAAATATTGAAGCTAGTATAAAATATTAAGAGCAGTGGACCTAATTTGGAGCCTTGAGGAACACCTGAGAATTTCAACTTTTTCAATTGACTTATTTTTCCCATTTCGAGGTAAAATGCAGAAGCTTTAGCGAACTTTTATAAAAAACTAACTGAACCCGCGTCTTCTGTGCCTATATTTCCAAAAATATATCAAAAGGTAATCAAATTCACTCTAACCCTTATAGCTATACTTTCATCAAAGAACTGCACATTAAAATCACTACAGTTAAGTCACGCTTCAGTAGTGGCTATACTGTCATAGTCACCTGTCAATACATTATTACGAAACTAATTACATCTTGTTTAAACAAAAAACCTTTAAATGATTAATTTAAAGAAAAAGTACATTTATTTAATTTAAAGAATCAATACTAGACAATAATTAATGTTGGAACATTTTGTTCAGCGTGGGATTTCCCTAATATTTTCTCACTCCTTTATGAACAAGTTTCAGGGTCAGTTTTCACACAATAGATTGATTATCATAATGGCGAGTTGTAAGATTACATAACGTAATACCTACCATATAAATAATAACGAGAATCTACTTTTCTGAATTGAAATGATTTATTTATTTAACAATATTTATGTATTTAACAAAGATCTCGTAAAAAACAGTTGTTCACCAAATAAGAGATGAATGCTTGGAGTAACAATGTATGGAGATGAGAGCTAATTATTTTTACCCAACCTATACAAACTTGCGATAAATCACTCTCTCCCGGTTTTTACGTCGTACACCATGAGAGAGAAAGAGACAACAAAATATCACACCGCTTTTATGTACTGTGAGGATGATATTGGTCTCCCGCGTCTCCAAGGGAGACCCACATGTTTTGATTCGCGACTAAACTGGACACAACTAAACTGTTTTTTAGGTTATACGCTATATTTTTGTTGATAACAATACTGTGAAAAAGTGATTATACGAATAAACAAAAACATTATGTCAGCATTATGAATGGATGTATAAATACCCTAGCCTTAGTCCTAGCCACCCCCAGGTCTGGCGAGTCCGGCAAAAATCATCAATAAAACTGACTACACTGCCTTGGAATAATATAAAAATATTGTACATACATGCATTATGTAATAAAAGAAACTAAACATTTATTTACACCCCACATATAGACAAGATATTATATATGCGAAGGAGTCATACGAGTACAAACTGAAGTAGTGTGACGCATTATATTTTGAAAATGTTTTTATAAATTATATCCCGTGCTTTTCACTGAAAACATAACTTTGCTTGAAATCGCTTTGACGTTATTTAGTAACCAAATCTGAATAACTTAGTACTCCCAACCTTCCTCTACCCCATCCCATCCCTTCACTCCCCATTCCATTTACCCTCAGAGCAATAATATGCAAGAGGGAGCGCTGCTGTAGTCCGTTTTTATGAGGTTTGCCGGACTCGGCTAGACCTGAGCGTGGCTAGGACTAGGGCTAGGGTATTTATACATCCATTCATAGCACATGTCGACATAAGGTTTTTGTTTATTCGTATAAACACTTTTTCACAGTTTTGTTGTAAAGCAAAAATATAGCATATAACCTAAAAAACCGTTGGGTTATGTCAATTTATGTCGCATATCAAAACGTGTGGGCGGAGTCAACGGAGACGTGGGACACGAAGAACATTCTTACAATACTTTAAAGCGGTGTGATAATTGGGAAATTTTGTAGTCTCTTTTTTTCTCATGGTGTACGACGTAAAAACCCGGAGAAAGTGATTAATCTCAAATTTGTTTAGGTTTGGTAAAAAATTAGCTCTCTCTCTCCATATATTGTTACTCCAAGCATTTAACCTCACAGCATGCTCCAATTGGGGATGCCATAGTCACACTGGCTCCAGGTAGATGAGTATCGCCACCATGAGTATAGCCAGTTACTTCCCGAACTTCCTCTTTCCCACCTCCTTTCCCTCCCGAATACCTTCAACCTCACAACATACCCCATTTAGGGATGCCATAGTCTTACTGGCTCCAGGTAGATGAGGTATTCAAAAAAAATTCATCACCTTTTCCCCAAATAGCATTTAAAAATCAATTAATAAATAGCATTTAAAAATCACAAAATTTAACAGATAAATTAAAGAAAATTGTTAGGGCAAGGATTAGCCACGTTTTTAAGGTTATTCCCGTCTTTTTCGATGTCATATTTTAATCAATTCACTATGGAAATAAGTTGTGTAGGTAATCAATATAGAGCTGAAGCATTGTACTTAACGGCTCGACCAATGCCAATTTTCCTCCGACCATAGAAAAGCATTCAGATGTACAAACAGTAATGACCATGACCGTGATGGGGAAGGTGTTAGTAATAATGCCCGAGAGTTATGGTTTTCCATGAAGAAAATGACATGGGTACTTTAGGAAAACTGACCACAACTAAAACCCTGACACGATAAATATAAAACAGTATTGAAACAATATTTGTTAATGAATTAATAACTATTGTTATACTACTTGGCTTAATTTTATTAGCGATATTTTTGTCCCCTCGCGGGCACTGTGCAAAGCATGAAAATGTCATCAAACATTAATCAGTAATCACTTATATTACATTACATACTATTTGTGCAATAGGCATATTGGTCGAGCGGTAGGACGATCGATAACGAATCCAGAGGTCGCGGGCTCAAACCCGGCGTGCGCAAATAACTTTAATTTAAATTTTTAATTTTTTAATTTAATTCATGTAAATTAAAACAAATAGTAGATATATTTACGGCACGTTCCAGAGTGGTGAATATTCTTAGTATCGCCCTGGTAAAAGACCACCATTCAGAATAGAAACGTTGCTTGAAATGACATCAGCCGTTTTGATGACCAGATTTGAACAGCCACTTCCCAACCTTTCTCTTTCCCATCTCCTTTCCCTTCCTATTACCTTCAGCCTCACGACATACCCCAATTGGGGATGCCATCATTTCACTGGCTCTAGATGATTGGGATCAGTTGGGACTCTTGTGCGGAATCCACTATAAAAAAAAAAAAATAGGTATAATGAACTATTTTTGGACAAGTAAAAATAACGAAAAGGGTTAGAGATAACATAAGGTGTGATAAAAATAAAAATAATCTCGAAGAAGAGCTGGTAGGTAAATAATATCTTCAAATAAACTAGATCTACATTTCTATTTTAATAACAAACGTAATAAAAATAGAACATAAGTAAATACTTTTTTTTTCTGAGTAATATTTGTTTTGGAAATAGGTTATTTCATTCTGCTCTGAAACAATGCAACAATATGATAATATTTTCTCATATGGCATAACAAAGTATTAATGACCTATAAAACAATGTGACCTGATTCAAAACAATGTGTTCGATTATTGAACGAATATCAATGGTAGATTTGTGTGGCATTCCTTCTGCCCACCCTTGTGATATTTAACCACTTATTTAGTTAAATAATTAAATAAAAAATACTACATAGCATTTTTTTATTAATTATTAATTATTAAAAATATTATTTAATTATTTAACTAAATAAACCAGCGTACGCAGAAGTGAACAAATTCAAATTTAAAAATTCAGGCTTAACACGTTTAGATATTAATTAACTACAAATAAATAGCTTTTTGAGTTCGTTTGAGTGTACGAGTGTGAAATTATCAAATTTAAAAAATAACTATTTTAAATTTAAATGTGCTTATTTTAGGCGATGTTAACTGTCGTTTATTCGTTGCAACCAGGCCCGGGAACGATTCCAAACTAACGACATTGTCGATAAATCTAGACAAATAATACGGTAATATATACTAGGTGAATTCATAGGTATTACTTAATTAATATAATGATACATGTAACTTGATTGCAATTATTTGAATCACGTGTTTACTAATGCGTATTCACATTAGCATAAATAAACAATTATGTACATAGTAAACCTGATAGATTTCATTCAATGCGGGAAACTGGCGATTTTGTTGTTTTGAGTATTTGTATTATGTAACACGGATTAGACATTTTAAAATTCCTAGTGTCTGTATTAATCCCTCACAGTTTTTTTTCCATCCTTCGCTCCTTTGATCGATTTAAATCTAAATCGTATTTTGCTATGCTAATCTTTTATGTTTTTTTTTAAATTTATAGTGAATACCGCACAAGAGTCCCAACTGCTTCCCAACCGTCTAAAGCCAGTGAGACTATGGCATCCACAATCAAGGTATGTTGTGAGGCTGAATGTGGTTGGGAGGGTAAAGAGATGGGGAAGAGGAAGGTTGGAAAGGTACCTGGCTAGTTAGATCTGGTCACCAAAAACGGCCAAAGCCATTTCAAGCATCGTTTGATTCTGAATGGTGGTATTTCACTAGGGCAGTACCTGCGAGTTTTTACCGCTCTAGACGTAGGTTCAAACGGATATTCAAATGGATATAGCCGTGTTTAATGACCAGATCTGAATAGTCGGGTACTGACAACGCGCAATTTAGTGTAACCAATAGTTTTATAATTTGTGGTTTCCGTATTTTTATAGATAACAATGTACGTAGATGGTTATATCAGCATTAATTTGCATACATACGGCAAGTGCTAATGCTAATACAATACTTGGGTTTAATTGGTAATGATGGTGATAAGAAGTTAATTCCCACTGCAACGCGATTGATTTCTTTAAATGGTGGTTTATCGTATTGTAATTTGAGCAGGGTTTTTTCCATCACGCTTTGTTCATCAATTCTACAGCTGGCTGTTAGGATTGGCCATAGTAAATAGTATAAATATAATATAATCGCGTGGATACCTTATCTTAAGTTATTATTATGATGCCCTGAGAAAAGTAAACATTTAATACATCTTCCATTTAACACGTCGGATTCCTGTAGATTCAGGGTCTCAATCTTCTTTAAAATTAACCATTTTCCAAATAAATCTCTCTAAAATCCAGGGGCGCATCTGTTATGAAACAAACCGTAGCCGAGACTTCAGGGCTCCTAATTCTGGGACCCTAGCACGACAAATCGATATGGATTTTATCGACAATGTCGGTGATTTGGAATCGTTCCCCAGCCCGACTGCACATCGTCATCGTTGGCGATCTACAGTCGGGCTCGGAAAAGATTAAAAATTATTGACATTGTCAATAAAATCTGTATCGATTTTTCGTACTATGGCCCCGCTCCTAATTCTGAAGAATCGAATTGTCTATCTCGGCTGTTGTGAGGCTGAAGGTTGTGTGGAGGGGAGAGGGGAAAAGATGAATAAAATGAAGGTTAGGAAGTGCCTGGCTATTCAGATCTGGTCACCAAACATGGCTAAAGCCATTTCAAGCAACGTTTCGATTCTGAATGATGGTCTTTCACCAAAGTCATACGTACAGAGTATCACCACTCTGAAAAGTATAATATAAAAATCATTATTTTCAATAGTATTTTTTATCGTTGTAAAGTGTTTTTGAGGTGACATTACACTAAAACGGCGCTACAAAAATTAGACAAGTATTATTAAAATTAATGGAACGAGTCTAATCATTGTTTGTACAATGAAACCCTTTCACTGACAATAATTTATCTGTAACCAACGTCGTATATTTTCATGCATACTTGTCTTTAAATCAATTATTACTAATCAGTTCCGTTCATGATAATATCTATAATTATTACTTATAGCTAATGACTTCCAATGATTTAAGAGAAACTATAATCTTACTCGGTACTTGCACGGTTTCTTATAAGTTATAAATGAACAACACTTATTTTCCAAAACCCCATAAATCTTGAACATTTATTTGAAAAAAATATCTCCTCACACATTTAAATTATAATTAAAAGTCAGTACACACTCGTATATGAATCGATTTTGTAATGACACTAATGATTTATTAAATTCATTTAAATAGTATTTTAACGGTTTTTTCTGCATAGAAATGATAAAAAAAAAATTATAATTAAAACATATATTAGCGAAATCGTCATTATTTACAATGTATAAACCATAGTTTTTTTATTTATTTTTAAATTAATCTCATCATCTTTAAAGTGACCCCAGATATTCCTTTTTGGGTTCACTTGCAATATTCCTCCAGCAAATATAGTATTAAACATTTTTTGGCAGCCACCTCTGGTCTGGAGCCCTTAATACCTGAAAAAACACTGTGCAGAAACGGGCGATCCATTTGATGGATTCTCCTATTTTTACTAATGCATTGCAATCTTTGGAGCACAGACGTCAGGTGGGAATGCTGTCCTTGTTCTACCGGTATTTCAATGGAAGATGCTCCGAGAAACTTGCGTCATTGATCCTTTCGGCACTCGTGCATAGTCGGGAAACTCGCCAAACGAGCGCTCAACATTTGTACACGGTTGACATTTAATACACGAGAACGGGTCGTTTCTACGACTCGTTCTTGTGTTCGACAGCTCGACTATGGAATGATTTGCCGGCCTCTGAACGTCCTCCCTCCTACAATATGGGCCTCTTCGAGACCCAGATTCACTCCTTCCTTTCCTCAAAAAGATCCCACATAGCATCCCTAAAGATGTGAAGACAATAATAATTAAAATTTAATTATTTAATAAAACAAATTTATAACTTTATTCCACTTTTTTTATTTTTTGACTGGACCGGTTTCAGCCTATAACGGCCATCTTCAGACTAGTACAGGTTGTTCAGACTAGTCATAGTATATACGCCATAAAGAATAAGAACAACCTGTACTAGTCTGAAGATGGTTGTTATAGGCTGAGACCGGTCCAGTCAAAAAAAAATAAAAAAAAGTGGAATAAAGTTATAAATTTGTTTTATTAAATCATCAAAATGGAATTCCACCATTAATTAACAGTTACAAAATTAGAAATAATAAAATTTAATCCTTAAGTTACGCTTTTGGGTTTTTATTTTCGCAACGGTGGAAAATAGTGTACAGCAAAAAAATAAGCCAATTACTACGAAAGTTCAACATAATACTTCTTTACAGGTATTCTATTATGTGGCTTTACGACCTAAGAATACTTATTAGTGATAATATCTTTACGAGATTGAATTATCCAGGTAATCGTGCTTTGTTATATCGCAGGTGGGTAAACAATATAAATACAATTCAATGCGAAATTCCGTTATGTTTTTTAAATTTTAATATTGCTCATTTTTATTCCTGTTATCGCGTCTACGAGTGCCATAGTTTGCTTTTGAAACTAAGATTTTTTTTCAATACCAATATTCACCAGTCACATATTTTAAACATTGCGAAAGGTGGGAAGTCGCTATGGCAGGAAACTAATGGGAAACGAAATACGCAAAGTGGGTAAACTTTGAGAAAAACACTGTAATGGGCAAAAACTTCCTGGCTAAATAACTTCTTCGAAAGGTAAAATAACCATGTTGTACAATTTAAAAAAATACTTGCTTAGAGTCCAACCTACCCTAGGAGATAATGAAAATGAGGAGATGATGAAAATGAGGAGATGATGAAAATGAGGAGATGATGAAAATCAGGAGATGATGAAAATGAGGAGATGATGAAAATGAGGAGATGATGAAAATGAGGAGATGATGAAAACGAAGAGATGATGAAAATGAGGAGACGATGAAAATGAGGAGATGATGAAAATGAGGAGATGACGTTGATTCCCAATGAGATTTCTTCTGAAGAAAAAATCAATATGTATAAAATATAAAAAACAAGTTTTTTTATAAATAACAAGGCATTTTTTATGACGATGATTGCAACAAGCTAGCCTTACAATATTATTTACAGAATGTTGCAGTAAAAAAAAATCAACCTATACCAAAACGCCATCTCAGGAATCCCCGGTTACAATATGTCGGGTTTGTCCTGCAACACTCTGTATGTATTTATTTTAAGTCGGGAAAATTATGTTTTTTTTAATAAAATAAAACATTATTTTTATAATTCCATAGAAAGCAATCACTTTGTGGTTTGCCATATTTAATGAAAAGGGAATAATAATTTTTTACAAGACCACAGATTTTATTTTAAATTTTATGACCGACTGGTTTCGCTTAGAATAAGCATCGTCAGGTTTATGTTATATGGTTTAATTTTTTACTCTGATGGTGCTTAGGCTAAGCGAAACCGGTCGGTCTTAAAATTTTATTTTTAAATATGTGGTCATATACAAAGTTATTATTTAATTTTCATTAAACTGTTTTAAAATTTCTAATATAAAGATTTATTTTTATTTTTACAATAACTCCACGCAGGAGGCCTTGAGGGAAATAATTTCTGTCAGGGCCTATGTCATCTTTGGGGATGCTGTCTGGAGGGTCTTTTTAATGAAAGGAAGGAGTGAACTTGGGTCTTAAAGAGACCCATGTTGAAAGAGGGAGGAAACACAGAGACCGGCAAATCGTTCCATAGCCGAGCTGTTGAACATAAGAATGAGTCGTAAAAGCGACCCGTTCTCATGTACTGAATTTCACCCTTGTACAAAATAATGTTGGGCGTGCGTTTGGCGAGTTTTCCGACTATGCACCGGTGCCGAAGAGATCAATGACGCAAGATAATCTTAAAAAAAAAAAAAAAATTAGAATTCAAGAACCAAGGGTTATGCTTATTTTACATGCCATTAGAACTATAACGGTTTAGTTGAATCCCCCTATTTCTTTGATGATTTTCAATCTAATTTTGTTATCAGTTTATAATTGCAAACCTGGAACTGCATGGCTTACCTTTAAACCGAGACGATCTCTGTCAAAACAGGCCTTATAGCAATTCTACAGCAGGCAGTCAATTATCATATTGTGTACCTACACACACACACAGATGTCGTTAAGTACTTAAATTTCTTTGTTTGGCATTCAAGCACCCAGGGCTTATCGGTCTGTTCTAAATCTTACGAAGGTTAGGTTATTCCGAAACACTATACAAAGCCACTCATTTTTATTTGATATTATAATGCTTCAGTAACTTTAACATCTGAAAATGATGATAATTCCATCCCACTGAAGAGATAAACAGACAGAAGTGTTGTGTGGGAGTGTTCGTGTGGTCGAAGTAAGCTCTATTTCCTTCACTTCTGGTGAAGTCAATCAAACATTTTCAAATATTTAAATTGAATATAATTCTTCTATCTGGTCCCCTAAGTTTAAAATCCACTCCGACTCCATCAAAAAAGTTCTACAAAAAATAGATATATTGACCATAAACTCAAACAAGCTATTGAAAATATTCACTATAACCACTTGATGGAAGAATTAAACTCGTTAAAACTTACAGATCGAAGAATTATTTTCGACTTGACTTATTTTTTTAACTAACTAACTAACCATCACGCCGTTTCTCCGCAGGGGTAGGCAGAGAGGACAGACCGCCATATAACTCTGTCGTGGCACACACTCTTTGATTCATTTACATTCATACATCGTCTCATACATACTCTTCTGTTATTCTGACTCTTCACATGACCCGATTTAAGTATTTGATTTACTTGATCGTGCCATGTCTTTCTCGGGCGTCCTCGACTTCTTCTTCCATTCACTTTCGCATCATATATTATTTTCACACCCCTTTCTTCGTTCATTCGCTCTACATGCCCAAACCATCTAAGCGTCCCTTTCTTGATTCTATTCATTACGCTCACATCAGCCTTGCATTCTTTCCGGATATCCACATTTTTAATACGGTCATACATGGTTTTACCGCACATACGTCTCAAAGATCTCATTTCCACAGCATTCAGTCTACTTTCATCCTTCCTCTGCCAGTTTCATGCCTCACTGCCATACATCAGGGTTCGTATAAGCACTCCATTGTGGACTGCTAGCTTCGCTTCTTTGGACAATTTCTTATTTGCGCCAACAGCGTTCAGTCCTCCATTAATGGAGTTTCCTGCATTCACCCGTAAACCTTATTGTCTTTCATATACCGACGAGAACTACTCGATCCAAAATTCTATTTATTGTTATAATAATATCAGGACTGAGTTTTTCAGATACTCGCTTGTACCTAGATTTTTAAAAATTTTTTTTACATGAATACCGCACAAGAGTCTCAACTGCTCCCAACCGTCTAGAGCCAGTGAGACTATGGCATCCCCAAATAGGGTATGTTGTGAGGCTGAAGGTAGTGGGGAGGGGAAGCAGATTGGGGAAGAGGAAGGTTGGGAAGTACCTGGCTATTCAGATCTGGTCACCAAACACGGCTTAAGCCATTTCAAGCAACGTTTCGATTCTGAATGGTGGTCTTTCACCAGGGCGATACTTAGAGTATCTACCACTCTGGAACGTGCCGCAAATATACTTGTTATTATTTTTATATGAATTAAATGTGTTATGACACATATTAAATAAATAAAAGTTATTGGCGCACGCCGGGTTTGAACCCGCGACCTTTGGATTCGTAGTCGAGCGTCTTACCACTTGACCATGGAGGCCGTCAAAGATTGATAGATTGCATGTAGTTGGTAATACATACGCAGAGGTGGCTGATGTATTTAACTGCACGGAATGTAGATAAAGAAGGATATGATATCATGTTATATCTTCAATCAATATTAATTTAATGTAATCAAACAAATACAATGAATGGAATATGTTTACTAATAATTCTTACTTTTCGTATGAGCAAATAATTTTCACTTGTATCACAGTTAAATGTACCTTTATATGTTAAAGCCCAGTTGGACGTATACAATGAATAAATAAATTCTTTAGTTAACATTTCATTGTCCTGTCTGGGGCCTAGGAGTCGAAATGTCTTATGCAAATGGCGACATCATTTTTTTTTAAAATCAATAAGTATCACACATCTTCGGCTTTTATGCGATTGCGTTTAAAAAACATCGCTTGATCCAGAATATTTTCCTACGTTCGAAACATTATCGGTTTGAATTGGGATTCACCAGTTATAAGCGTTATTCCACTAGTTAAAAAGTTATTGGGATTTTTTCAGCTTATTCCAATCTCTATATCGTTTTGCCATGTGCAGAGAACAACCATAAAAAGGCCATGGTGGAATTTTTAAATTACACCCAGGTAGGAAAGTGTAACCTGTTTTCAAAAATTACCCACACCAATTTAGGTATCAGAAGTTCAAACAAATAACCTGTTCGTGTAACAGGTAGGTACATATTTCGTAGGTATCTATTTTTATTTAGATTGTCTTCATTGAAAAAGTTAAAAGAATCATCTGCAACTTATCATTCTTACTATGAATTCACAATTTCGTACGAATCCGACAGGGGCGGAGAAAAATGAGCCCATATCACCAGCCAAACCCTTGCATTTTGCCCACTCATTTGATGAAATTTCTAAATATTCTAATCTTTCTTGTTCTTATCTAAGAATCATTTCTAAATAATCAATTTCATTAAAAAAAAATCGCAATAATCCAACACGAAGGGATGGAGAAAAAATTTAAAAAAAAACTTGCATATTTTCCACTCATGTAATGAGATTTCTAAATGTTCTAATTTCTTACGTTTTTATTTAAGAACAATTTGTTACTCATCAATCTCGTTATACATTCACATTTTCCAACAAAAATCTGAACCCGTAGGGACGTAACAGAATGCGCACAGAACCCTTGCATTTTGCCCAATAATTTGATGAAATTTCTAAATATTCCAAAAGCCTTATATTTTTATTTAAGAATCTTCTAAAACTAATAAATATAATCAAAAATAAACAATTTCGTAGGAATCCGACAAGTAGTGACGGCGAAAAATGCGCCTATGGTCATGCGCAAAACCCTTGCATTTTGCCCACTCATTTTATGAAATTTCTAAATATTTTATAATCTGATATTTTTATCCAAAAATCATCTGTAACGTATCAATATTATTATAAATTCACAATTTTGTGCGAACCCAGCCGAAAGAAAATGATAAAATTGCGCCCGTGTCACCAGAAAAACTCTTGCATTTTGCCCACTCATTTGATGAAATTCAAAAATATAATAATTTCTTATGTTTTTAAATGAAAATCATCTGTTTCTTATCGAGGTTAAAATAAATGAACAATTTCGTACAAATCCGACTCGTAGGGACGGAGAAAAATGCGCCCATGTCAGCAGCAAAAGCCTTGCATTTTGCCCACTCATTTTATGAAATTTTTAAACATAAAAATATTCTTAAGTTTTTATTTGAGAATCATCTGCAATATATCGTTCTTATTACAAATTTACAATTTCGTACGAATCCGACACGAAGGTACGGAGAAAAGTTCGCCCACGTCACCAGCCAAACCCTTGAATTTTGCGTACTTTCCGTTTCCGGCAACTATCTGTTAATAATATAAATATCCGGAAACCTGTTATTAAATATTTTAAGCAGTCTTTTCCTTGCCAATAACGGGTTTTTGAATTACTGGCAATATACCATTTTTGAGAAATGAAAAATGCAATATACTCGTAGATGGTAGAATTTTCTTAGACCTCGAAGGAATTTCTATAGTATATTATTGATCTAATTTAATTGTTATTTTGCATGCGTGTTTTACTCGTTTGTGTATCAGCATTAAATAAGATTTTTTCGTTGGAAATCCGTTGTTACGGAAATGAGATCATATCACTGCAACCTATTAACCAACCAGTAAAGGTTTATTGGAAAAACTATGCCGGATCCAGGATTTGGGATTATATGTATTTCTCGGAACACTGTGAACAAATATTAAGTTATGTCATGTTGGTATTTTTACACCGCAAATAAGGATTCAATACAGGAAAGAAGCAAGTTGAAATTACGCACCAAAATAACTGATAGGTAATAGGCAATATAACATATACGAGTATATTAACGAATTATCCAACATGATAATATCATGATCCAGACCAAGTCTTTAATTTTTCGTTTTTAAAATTCCTTAAGCGAACGAGTGTAAAATCATTAGATTCGAACTCAGAGCAATAAGAGCTCTGGTGTAGTCAGTTTTGATGAGTTTTGCCGGACTCGGCTAGACCTGGGCGTGGCTAGGACTATTTATACATCCATTCATAGCACATGTCGACATAATGTTTTTGTTTATTCGTATAATCACTTTTTCACAGTATTGTTATGAACAAAAATATAGCATTTAACCTAAAAAACCGTTGACTTACGTCCATTTATGTCGCATATGAAAACGTGTGGGCGGAGTCAACGGAGACGCGGGACACGAAGAACATCCTTACAATACTTTAAAGCGGTGTGATAATTTGGGAAAATTTGCTGTCTCTTTCTTTCTCATGGTATACGACGTTAAAACCCGGAGAAAGTGATTTATCACAAGTTTGTATAGGTTGGGTAAAAAGAATTAGCTCACTCTCCATATATTGTTACTTTAAGAATACGACCCGTATTATGACAGATGGTCCGAAACGATTGCAAAGCCGTCGAAATCGTAATGGTTAATGTAAGTTTATGGAAAAAATAAATTCCCAATGTTGGCCTAGCATTTTATATTTCTTGTCTATGGTCAATGTTGTGGTTTTGGTAATAGTTTTATTTTGATTACACACCATGAATAAACTTACATTTATACTTTTATTATTAAAATTGTCAATGGTATTATAGACAGCCCCGATTTACTAGACCTTATTGCCTTTCGTATACCAACGCAATGGAAGAGGACGCCTGAGAAAGACATGGCACGATCAAATAAATCAAATACTTGACTCGGGTCATGTGAAGAGTCAGAATAACAGAAGAGTATGTATAAGACGATGTATGAATGTGTATGAAGCAAGGAGTGTGTGCCAAGACAGAGTTGTATGGCGGTCCGTCCTATCTGCCTACCCCTGCGGGGAAACGGCGTGATGGTTAGTTAGTTAGTTATACCAACGCGAAATACTCGATTCAAATTTCTATATAGTTGTAACAATAATAGTATCGAGTCTTTCAGATACTCGCTTGTGCCTAGATTGCATGTAGGTGGTAATACACACTCAGATATGGCTGATGTATTTAACTGCAAGGAATGTAGATAAAGAAGGATATGATATCATTGAATTTCAATCAATATTAATGTTATGTGGTCAAAGAAATACAATGTATGGAATACTTGTTCTACTATTATTACTCTTCATATGAGCACTTGTCACTGTTAAATGTACATTTATATGTAAAAACCACTAAGGGGCTATTTCACCACCTCTCAATAAGCTGTCAATAAGAGCTACCCATATGATAGCGTATGTTATCCGTTTAACCACCACTGCGTAACGCTATCCACCACGTAAAAGTGTCTGTTAAACTATTTGCTGCTACCCAGTAGTTAGTACCTATCTACTGGTTTAAAATGGCGGCGAACTGTTTTGACACTTGACAGCTGGCGGGTCTGGTAGGCGAGTTTTCTGTTGAAGTTGACTTTTTACTATAATTATGGAAGTGGTTGAAGATCCAAATATCATAAACGAACAGGACATGGCGGAAAGACATAGACGACGTGTTTTCAGAGCCAGAGTCAATTTTTTAAACGTTTTTTTAACGGCATTGTATTGACAGACGTGACAGCAGACGGGATAACATAATTAGGAGCTAACTAACGAATGTGAAACGCTCGCCAGCTTAACGCCATGTTATTCCGATGATTAGAGTTATTCAATGAATAGTTATTCAACAGTTTATTGAGAGGTGGTGAAATAGCCCCTAAGGCGAATACAATAAAATAATATTTTTGTAGAAATCAATCACTTTGTGGTTTGACATATTTAAAGAAATTAAAAAAATAACTTTGTAAAAGACCACACATTTTATTCGAATTTTTATGACCGACCGGTTTCCCTATGCCTAAGCATCATCAGGGTACACAATTAAACTATGATTCTTAGGCTAAGCGAAACTGGTCGGTCAAAAAAAATTAAATAATATCCGTGGTCTTATACAAAGTTATTTTTTTCATGCCATTACAATAAAATAAATTAAATTTGTATTCTACTTATAAGGCATTGGCGGAAATGTGTAGAACATCATAATATGATATAAACTACCGAGGAAACATAACATTGATCGAAATCTATTTTTAGTTCACTGGAAATACGGAAACGGCGCTAATTTAGGTGTACCTACTTAGGTTTATGTCACTTCTTAGTAGAAAACTCACCTCACCACATTCCCATCGAAGTGATTCATCCGAACTAATTATCCACATAGCTCTGGTACTGGGCACGATTACATAAATGTAATGTTTGCTTCTTCGATTCTCGATTCGCATTTCACATTTTGTTCCCCGAAGGCGAATTTCATTTGAAACAGCGGTGAGTTATTCTTTGTGCAAATATTTATGTCAGAATGCTCGCCCATTGTTTTTCGTTACGTTTTTTGTTACGTCCAGTTTACGTGTGAATCAGAACATAAAAAAACAAAGAAATATAGATATTCAGATCAATAAACACCGATTATGAATCAGTAAATTTTATTGGTTTAAAATAAGAGAATACTCGTATACATGGCCTGTTCAAAAGAAAAGGTGAATGTTGTATTTTCGCGGGCTGTGTATATTCGATTTTCGATTTTGTTTTTTGTTATGTTGGTACACATATGTTTATTATATGTTAGCATTATCAACCCATTTTGGATTAGTGGTTTGTTTTTGACAACTGGAAAGGTTAGTCGCGTTTTTGTGTGTTCTTCAATTTTTTTAATTTTGAAAAAAAAAAGGTAGTGGGGAGGGGTAAGGAGATTGGGAAGAGGAAGGTTGGGAAGTACCTGGCTGTTCAGATCTGGTAACCAAACACGCCTAAAGCCATTTCAAGCAACGTTTCGATTCTGGATGGTGGTCTTTTATCAGGGCGATACTTTGATTCGGATGAGTATCTGAACGCTTCGGAAATGTTTTGACGTCATCGGTACCGTCCGGGACGTCACTCAATTCTAATTCCTCGTGCAACTTATCGCTTCGACCATTTTAATGGTTTACAAGTTATTAGGTCAATAAAATAATGCTTGTTTTTTAAGATAGACTTTTCTTGTAGATTATGTTTAAAAATGCACGACTTTTCCCAAGACTTCCGCATTAACTTTTCCAAGATAACAATTGAATTTTCCGACTACTTTTTTGTGATTTTTTTTTTGTAACTTCGTTCAGATCTACAGCGTAAACGCCGGTTAGTAGCCTAGTGGATAAACGCGTCGGGTTCCTTCCCGGGCGTCGTGTGTCCAAATCCTCTGCTAGCCAAGTCCTCCATCATTGCACAAGCAGTATAACCACTAGCCGACCTCAGTGGTCGAGTGGTAAGACACTTGACTGCAAAACCATAGGTCGCGGGTTCAAACTCGGCATGGGCAAATAAAATTTAATTTATAAATATGTGTTATAACACATTTAATTCATATAAAATAATATAATTTATATTGCGGCACGTTCCAGATTCGAATACAGCACCATTCAGAATCGAAACGTTCCTTGAAACGGTTTGTTTGGTGACCAGGTCTGAATAACCAGGTACTTCCTCTTCCCCATCTCCTTCCCCTCCCTACTGCCTTCAACCTCACAACATACCCCAGTGAGGGATGCCATAGTCTCACTGCCTCCAGACGGTTGGGATCTTAGAGTAACAATATAGAGAGACCGTCCTAATTATGAGTCAAATCGTTCATACTCGCAAAATATAGCTCTCTCTTTATGCTCGTTTCTATAGACATATGAGAAAAACGAGACAAACAATTGTTATTAAGAACATATGATTTGGGGCGTGCTTAAACCCGTGTAGCCATTTTTTCAATATATTACTAACTTCACAGTAGTGAAATGTCAGTCGAATTGACAGACAAAAAGCTTAAAATATATAATTACTTAAGTGAATTTAGTGCAATATTTAAAAAAAACAATATGGCTATATGTACAGTTGTTGGTTGTTTCAACTGAAGTAACAAAGGACCAAAAAAATCAGTTTCCACAGGTATTTATCCAAGAATTCGTATTTTTTAGTTTGACCTCAAATATTTTAAATGCTAACCTACAAAACAACTTGTTACCTACACCAATATTTAGTCAATCTTTGCATTATTTGTTTCGATATAATAAACTCCCGTTTAAAATGAGTTTGAATGCATTCTCAATATGTTTTACTTCGAGAGTTAAACGGGATTCTGACGTAAATTTGTATAAATGGGGATTCCCTGATTAGTCCAACATCTGAACGTATCCATGTCTCTTTCTTTCTCATGTAGCAACTCAAAATTGTTCGTGAACAGATAAAGACGGAATAATGTTTGTCTTTACGGTTTTCTTCGCATCCGATTGGCTGGAAGCATATACGTCATACCTCCCTTGGTCAATGCTTGGTCAAAAAGCGGCTTCAAAATTTCGCAATGTTAGGTCTCTACGTTACTCTAAGGTTGGGATGAGTTGGGACTCTTGTGCGGTATAAACTATATATATATATTTAATATATATGTATCTATAAAATATATATATAAACATCTATTTTCAAAAACAAACAACATTTTCCGCATGTTATGATGGTAGTAGAAGTTTTTAAATGTTGTCTGGTTATTCGTGACCAATCAATACACAAGCAAAGTTGTTGACTGCTAAGTGTGTGAAGCTGTATCAGGTTTCAGCATATCTGAAGCCTTGCGAATAGCACAAAACAACACCAGCTCAAGTGTGACATTTTAGGAATCAAAAAAATCTTTTTAATTACGAGTAAGTTCAAATATGTTTTCTGTATTATTTACCGAGTTGACTTGCCAAGAAAAAAAAAGTTTTTATTTCAAATATAGAATAATGTCTGCTAAAATACATTATAGGACGGTACTTTATTAGGCAGGAATACTTTTTCATGGTGAATACCGCACCAGACTCCTGATTGCTCCCAACCGTCTGGAACCAGTTGGACTATGGCATTCCCAATTAGGGTATGTTGTGCGGCTGAAGGTGGTGGAGAGATGAAAGATATGGGGAGGAGGAAGGTTGGGAAGTACCTGGCTATTCAGATCTGGTCACCAAACACGGCTTAAGCCATTTCGAGCAAAGTTTCGATTCTGAATGGTGGTATTTTACCAGGGCGATACTTGGAGTATCTACCACTCTGGAACGTGCCGCAAATATACTATATATTATTTTATATGAATAAAATGTAATACGACACATATTAATTAAATTATAATTATTTGCGCACGCCGGGTTTGAACCCGCGACCCCTGGATTCGTAGTCGAACTTCTTACCACTCGACGACGGAAGCCATTTAAAAAGATTTCTTTTTTCAATTTGATCGTTTAAAAAGTCCATCCCTCGTACGGTCGTACGTACTCACAAAGGAAATTATTTATAATTAATGTTTTCAAACAACAAAATTTTAACAAATTTTGTTTTTTTTTATATAATTCGTTTTTTTTGCTATGCGTATAAAAAAGTAAGTATCTACCTACCCGGTGCCTGCATATTTTTACAACAAGCTTATTTTTAACATGCTGTTATTAAAATTGAATGTGATTCTCTGTTTAAAGCCATTAAATTAATATATTTATTGTATTATGAAGGAAACAGGTAATAAATTAGTTCATTCGTCGGTTTCATTATGAAATAATAACAAATTATAACCTCATCCCAATTTATCATATTCTATTTTATCCGGTTATGAGTTCTTATTTATATCGGTATTGTTTGAATCTTCGCCATAATATTGTTGTTTGTTTTTCCACAGCGTAAAGCACATGGCTGCTTCAGATGAGTCAAGTATTCCTAGTGGCAATACTGAAGGTATTAATTAAACAAACTTTCACACTTAGCTAACCTTGGAAATATTGGAAAATTCGGACGCTGATCGAGATTAATACATTTTATCAAACTTTTTGCAGTTACTACGTTTTGGGTTCTGATCGAATCGAGTATAACTAACTAACTAACCATCACGCCGTTTCTCCACAGGGGTAGGCAGAGAGGACGGACTGCCATATAACTCTGTCTTGGCACACACTCCTTGCTTCATTTACATTCATACCCTGTCTCGTACATACTCTTCTGTTATTCTGACTTCACATGACCCGATTCAAGTATTTGATTTACTTGATCGTGCCATGTCTTTCTCAGGCGTCCTCGACTTCTTCTCCCATTCACTTTCGCATCATATATTCTTTTCACACTCCTTTTTTCATTCATTCGCTCTACATACACAATCCAGCTAAGCGTCCCTTTCTTGATTCTATTCATTACGCTTACATCAGCCTTGCATTCTTTCCGGATATCCACATTTTTAATACGGTCATACGTGGTTTTACCGCACATACCTCTCAAAGATCTCATTTTCACAGCATTCAGTCTACTTTCATCCTTCTTCTGCCAGTTCCATCCCTCACTGCCATACATCAGGGTTGGTATAAGCACTTCATTGTGGACTGCTAGCATCGCGTCTTTGGACAATTTCTTATTTACGCAGAGTATTTTTATTCTTATTATTCAAATATTTTTTTTCTTATTATTCGAATATTCTTTTACTTAACACGTTCATTGCCAACTAAAATTCGTACATATTAATGCCATATGAATGACGGATCAATTTAAACTGACGAACAGTGACGGGTTTCCTTGTGCCCTGTGGAACGACTCAAAACCACGTGGCTGCGTCTGTTTTAGATCGGTTCAAAGCGAAGATAGGGCCAACGCGCGTAGCGCGTTGTGCGCATACCGGTCACGTGTATGCCAACGCGCGGTGTCAGTAATTAACGCGATTATTTATAAAATATTATAAAAAATATGTTTGCAATAATGGTGTCTGTATATATATAATATTTAATATTTTACACTAGAGCACACAAATGGTGTGATAATATTTGGATAATTTGTATAGCGCCGTTTTTATGAAAAATCACCTCAAGGGTGATTTAACTTATGATGAATAAATAAATTAATAGATACATATTGGCAGAATATCAAATATTGACCAAAAATCTACACTTAACTTGACTTAACGCCTTTTCCATATTTCATAGCGATTTTTTTTCTATTGACGTTTCAACTTCCAGAAAGTCCATTTTTTTAATTTCGGTTCCCATGCCCTAAATCGTAAAAAAAACATAATTATGCTTTTATGTTAATAAGTGTGTCTATCTGATGGGACCTGTCAGGTAAGTGTGTTCCTGTAATGTTCTTATTTAAACTAGGAATTAATATTTAATAATAGAAAATAAAATCTGTACAGCGCCCTTGAGGTGATTTTAAAAAACGGCGCTATGCAAATCATCCAAATATTATCATTACTATCATAAACTGAGTCGCAGAAGTCAAAAAAATATGATGTTATTTTTATTTGTTGTCAACCGAGTTTTGTTTGTCGCAATTTACATTCATACATTTGAAAACAGGCAACCGTCCCGGCCTGGATTGTTCTGTCGAACAACAGTTTGCGATATCTTTATTGCTGGGGGCTTAAAGATCTCTCTTGCGATGGGCAAGTGGAAAATTTACAGAGATTGCAAGTGTTGATAGATGGATTACTGTACCAACTGACTAACTCGATCGTTCCCCAATCTGCAAACAAGGCGTTGAAAACATTAGCGTTCTGTTCTGCCAGTAACATAACACCTGAAATCTTTTACACTTTGTTTTACATCGATCCATTTCGCACCCTCTGTATTCAATCAACATTCTGACTAACTAACCACCACGCCGTTTCTCCGCAGGGGTAGGCAGAAAGGATGGACCGCCATATAACTCTGTCTTGGCACACCCTCCTTGTTTCTATCATATTCATACATCGTCTTATACATACTCTTCTGTTATTCCGACTCTTGATATGGCCCGACTCAAGCGTTTTTATTTTTTGTTAAAAGAAAGACAAAAATTCCCGGGTAACGAATAGACAATATTTGAAAAACTCCTAGTGCCATCATAATAAACGGAAGATGTAGCTTGATTCCCTCGATCGTGCCATGTCTTCATTGAGCGTCCCCGACTTCTTCTTCCATTCACTTTCGCATCATATATTCCTCTCACACTCCTTCCTTCGTTCATCCGTTCTGCATGTCCAAGCCATCAAAGCGTCCTTTTCTCAATCCTATTCATTACCCTTACATTAGCCTTACATTATTTTCGGATATTTATTTTTATCACATTTTTAACACGGTCTTAAATGGTTTTACCGCACATACGCCTCAGAAATCTCATTTCTACAGCATGCAGTCTACTTTCATCCTTCTTTTGCCATTTCCATGCCTCACTGCCATACATCAGGGGTCGGTATAAGCACTCCATTGTGGACTGCTAGCTTCGCTTCCTTATGTTGCGAAGCCGAAGGTAGTGGAGTAAGGGAATTAGGTGGGGAAGAGGAATATTAGGAAGGACCTGAATATTCAGATCTGGTCATCTTACACGGCTAAAGTCATTTCAAGCAACGTTTCGATTCTGAATGGTAATCTTTCACCAGGAAGATAGAGTATCTACCAATCTGGAACGTGCTGCAAATATACTAAATATTATTTTATATGAATCAAATGTTTTTATGACACATATTGATTGAATTAAATTTATTTGCGCACGCCGGGTTTGAACCCGCGACTTCTGGATTCTTAGTCGAGCGTTTTACCACTCGATCGCGGAGGCCGTCATGACTACCTTGATGAAACACAATTACCTTTCCATTGATACATTTTCTCCGCTTTACATAAACAGAAATTCCCTCGATCGCTAACACATGTCTTTAATCTAAAAATACAAGTGAAACCATTTCTATATTTGCGCACAATTCTCAATGTCTGCTTACACGTATTTCTGGCCAGCGGATCGAGATTCAGCTTTAGATCCAGCCATGTACTCGTATGTGACCATCAAATAAAACACGCATCGCTCTTCACAGAGTTCGGAATGCATAATATGTAAATGGGCAGGTGCTACTAGCTACCTTTGTTTTATCATCAGAAAAACACATATTTCACGTGAATTAAATCTGTAACCTCATGCCAGTAAAAAAACCAAGCACACCTTTGCCTTATTCCTAGGGAATGGCAGAAAAATAATAACTGACCTTATATTTTCATATAAAATAATTCTTTCCGAACTAGACTTTGATGAATAATATGGAATTTTATCAATTTCGAAGAACCCCTGCGTCATTTCCGGTAATACGTATTGATTTGTAGCAACAACTCTGACACAAACTACCGCATGCGTCTGTTCCCGCCTACATATGCTGGGAAACAAAGTAGCCCACTCAATAAATTTTTCAAATTTCATTTCAAAGAATCCCAATAAAAACTAATATTAATATATTATTGAATCTCATTTTTTTTCTACATTAATTCGACACAGGAGGCCTTGAAGGAAATAACTTCCCTCAGGGCCTGTGCCGTCTTTGAGAAGCTGTGTGGACAGACTTTTTGAGGAAGGGAAGAAGTGAACCTGGGTCTTGAAGGGGTCTAGGTTGAAGGAGGGAGGAAACACATAGGTCGGCGAATCGTTCACAGCCGTTGGTCACGAGAACAGTCGTAAAAGCGACCTGTTCTCGTGTATCGAATGTCAACCGTGTACAAATGTTGGGCGCGGGTTTGGCGAGTTTCTAAATTACACCTATTTGATCCCATTATATCTTTTTAAACCTCCTATTTTCTCTATCTGTTGTATGTATCATATATTGCAAATATTTTTTTAATGTAATGTAGGCGAGGCATGCCTACGTAAATATATATTTAATAATACCTGCATGTAAAAAAAAATCCATATTAAAAAGACTCCCCGACAAGGAAATTTTTTAACGTTATTTTTTTAACAGCTACAGATAATCCACCACTCAACGCGCTCTAATTGGTGTATGAGACAATCACAATACCCAGACCGAAATGCTCACAATTGAATAGACTTTATTATTTCAATGTGTTTTGAAAATATTTTTTCTTAAAAAAAACTCTTTTATTTTTCATGAATTTAGATCAAGACTTTTGCTAAGGCGTCGTGGTAATATTATTTTCCTTTTTTTTAAATAACTTTATCAATTTTAAATTCGTTATACGTTTAAAATGAATAATAGCTGTCTACCATCTAATGTCTATATTTTCGACGAACATAGCGAAGCAACTGAAAACATAAAACATGTATTTGTCTTGGGCAAATGAATAATTCAAATGTATGCAAGCAGGACCACATAACAAACATATTTAGAAATATTTGTACGCAAGATGTATTCACATTTTTCCATAGCCTGCAGGAAACTCAATAAAAATACTAAAAAAAAGAAAGCGACCACAAAAACCGAACAGTGTGTTGAAAAAAAATCTTTTTTGGTCTGTGGTTTATACCTAGGAACAGTAACACCTCAGAGCAATAATATACCAGGAGGGAGCGCTAGTTTAGTCGGCATTGATAATTTTTGCCTGACTGGGACGTGGCTAGGGCTAGGGTATTTATATATTCGTTTATAGCATATGTCGTCATAATGGTTTTTGTTTATTTGTATACATAGACATAAAATACAAGACACGTCATATTCATACATATCTTAGGAAAAATGTAACACCACTAATGTTGCACCACTAAATGTTTCACCCGCGCATGAAATGGATAGCCATTTAAAGAATATGTGTGTGCGGAAGATATAGCTATATGAAGCGTGTTTTAAAGGTATGTCTCGTTGACTTGGCTTAGTGCAACCAGGCGCGTTGTCTCAGTAACATATCTACATTATTTAATTCATCTAAGTTTGTATAACCACTTTTTCACAGTATGGTTATCAACAAAAATATAGGATATAACCTAAAAAACCGTTGAGTTCTGTCCTGTTATGCCGCATAACAAAACATAGTGGGCGGAGACGTGGGATCGGAGAACATGCTTACATACCTAAAAGCGGAGCTATGTTGTGTGAGAACTTGTCTTATTTCTTTCTCTTTCACGGTTTACGACGTTAAAACCCGGAGAAAGTGATTTATCGTAAATTTGTATAGGTTGAGTAAAAACGTTCAGCTCTCCTCCGCATATATTCTTGCTCTGAGAGTAACACTAATGATATCATTTTATCCGACATTTTAGCGCGCAGGAATTCAATGTGTCATTGGTCGAACGTTCCGTACGACAATCGTTATCAATATACCTAAATGTCTGAACGAACTGACGAACCTCCCTCGCTCTCGCCATTCAAGTGTAATTATCATTTGTTGACAATGTTCAGGAATTAAGATCGCCTCGTTGATTGGCCCGCATCGCGCCTGCGTCAGAATGAAAGCACGTGCTTTTCCCCGCATTCGTATGAAAAGCGGCTCACAGCCGGCGGAACGGTTTAGTTTACTGTGTGGCTCGACACGTTGTCAACCTCTCAGCAAACGACACTGGTGAAATAAATATACTCCCTCGAATCTCAGTTTTTAATAATTTCGCTTAAATTCGGTACTTGCGTATTTTAATTCAAAATTTTAAAAAATCGGTACCTACCTCCTTATACATCACACTCAACAGCCTTAGAATTTATTTAAAATTCAAACAAAGTGAAAAAGAACGAACCCTTTCAAATCTCGCCCGCTATTGGAAGAAAGCATAAAGTTCTCAGTTGGAACAGTTTTCAGCCATTTGGCGTTCGCTCGCCACGAAGTTAACAGCGTAGCGATACGTTTATCGAATGTTGACAGTTCTCCGGGAATCGTTTTAATTGCACGGTTTCATCTTTCAAATAAATTATTAGAAATGGCAGGAATTGTGCGTCCCGATTTGAATCATCCGTAAGATAAATATTTATCGAATTTCACTATTTGCCGGCGAAAGACATTCGAGTGACTTTGACGTTTTAAAAAGTTTAAATTGTAGTGTTTTAAACTAAAATTAAAAAAAAAAAGTGATTCAGTTCATCGAAAGGAGTAAAGGGACTTCGATTCAAATTTTGCTACCTTTTTTGGTAAGTAACTGTTTATTATTACTACAAATAAAGTAATATTATTATGATCGAAAATTACTTTTTAATGCCGGCGACTGACGTTTCATAATAATTATGCTTATTTTTTTTTTTTAATTAACATTTAAAACTTTACTACTCCGGGGAAATGGCGTGAATCAGTAAATATAGTGAATGTAATGTATAAATTTTATTTACTTGAAAAATATTTAAAACGTTTGAAAATACTGCTGCATTATACATAAAACAACTGGAGTAAACCATTGAAAAACACAGAATACTATATGAAACATTTACCTAATAAGTAAATAAAATTACGCTTATTTTAATAAGTGTGATTTAAAAAAAAAAATACTGCACAAGAGTCCCAATAGCTTCCAACCGTCTGGAGCCGGTAGGACTATGGCATCCCCAATTGAAGTATGTTGTGAAGCTAAAGGGCAGGGGAAGGAGATGTGGAAGAAGAAGATAGAGAAGTACCTTTGTATTCAAATCTGGTCACCAAACACGGTTAAAGCAATTTCAAGCAACTTTTCGTTTCATAATGGTGGTCTTTCACCAGGGCGATACTGAGAGTATCTACCACTCTGTAAGGAAAATCACTCAAATCCAATTGAATTCTTATTAATAAATTAAAGCTTTGAATAATAATTTATTTTTTAAGCGTATTTTCTAGTAGGAATTTAACGGTTTTTTCAATTATAAATTTGCGTTAATTTACTCGTATTGCAAAATGGCTGCACGCTATTACTTTGTTTCAATAAATTGCATCCATTAAGGATAATTTATTATTTTGTACCCTGATGATGCTTAGGCTAAGCGAAACCGGTCGGTCATTAAAAATAAAATTTAATATGTGGCCTTATACAATGTTATTATTTTATTTTTATTAAGTTCAGAGTATTTTTTTAAATATTATTCGCTTATTTAACATTTCGAAACAACTTTACAAACCATGACGCAATACTCTTGCAAAAATAATTAAATATTGAACATTATATCGCGAAATAAACAGAATTTATGAGTGGGATTTTTTCCACAATTATGATACATCGAAATTTATCAAAGAGTGTCTAAATAATATGAAACAATTTAATAATTTAACAACTTAAATATTATAACAACATATCTAATTAAATAATACAAATAATTGTGAATGTTTTTTTTTACATTTTAACGTAATTGAAAGCCTTGTTTTAAATTCATGTCGCGGCTAGGTGCAAAACAATAACTACGTAAAATTTATTTTACAACTAACTTTTTGCTGGACAACATCTACTGTAATATACAAATGATAAGATATAGCACAATCATAAATCATTTTGGTTTTACCGGCTAAACAAGCTAGAAATTTATTATTACCGTATTTAATCGATACACAATGTCAGTAAGATCGTTGATTTTTTTTACAAAAATTACAGAAAAATGTATTTTTGGTCAATATGTACAATGTTTAATATTAATGCATTAAAAACATGCTTAATATTAATGCATTAAAAACATGTTTAATATTGATGCAATAAAAAAACATGTTTAATATTGATGCATTAAAATCATGTTTCATATTAAGGCATTAAAAAACATGTTTAATATGAATGCATTAAAAATATGTTTAATATTAATGCATTAAAAACATGTTTAATATTAATGAATTAAAACATGTTTAATATTAAGGCATTAAAAAACATGTTTAATATTAATGCATTAAAAACATGTTTAATATTAATGCATTAAAAACATGTTCAATATGAATGCATTAAAAACATGTTTAATATTAAGGCATTAAATGGCAATTTCCCATTATGCCTAAAAAATATTATAAGTGCATTAAAATTGTTTCGTATTATTATTTGGAACAACTTTGATTAATTTCGATAGCTAAATTATTATTTTATAAATGTCGGTTTCTAAAAAGGTTCCGGTAGCTCAATTGGCAGACACTTTACCCCTGGATAGAGTTAAGATTTTATTTTCTGTGTCTTCTTCTGTTTCATATTTCGTTAAAAACTATTGATATTGTTTCAATAATTAATATCAAAATAAAACATAGTGCTTTTGAGTTAATTATAATTTAAATAAATTAAAATACTTCTTATTTTTTTAACTCATTTTTTACCAACTCAGCAATAGTTTATTTTACAACATTACATATAGTTAATCAATACATAGTGCCTAACATTCTTACATTATTCATATCCCACCATAAACAAGCCGTGTTTGGTGACCAGATCTGAATAGCCAGGTACTTATCAACCTCTTTTTTCCCCATCTCCTTCCCCTCCCTACTACCTTCAGTCTCACAACACACCCTAATTGGGAATACCCTCGAATACCATAGAACCATTGACTTCACACGGTTGGGACGCTTGTGCGATATACGAGTACTCATAAAAAACGTCAAAAAATTAATCATTATTTAAATTTAAATAATAGTACCTTTATTTTGTTTCAAATCACTTTATAGCTGTGCATATTATGTCAACTAGTTTCGGTTAAATCACTAACATTCTTCAGAACAGTTTATGTTATTATATATTGTCTTCGAGAAGGTTAGTGCTTAAAACAAAATATACTTATTTTGAAATAATAATGTCAGGCCATTGCGTATTCGCTACCTTTGAAATTTAATTAAAATGTCAAAATAATATACGTATTTTATCAATATCAAAATGTTAATAGATGCTTATTTAAAACGGATATATTATGGTCAAATTAAGCATTTTTTTCCTTATGCATGCGCCCGCGTACTTGGCGACGCCGTGCGTCTTGAATAATCAATTAGACGCATAAACAATTATTTTAATTCAAGTCGGAAGTCGGAAGGAAGTTCATCATCTTCACCTTCACACCATGCACAATTCGATAACTGATCACAGTACCGTCAGTACTGCCTGGCTGTCTCGATTCTTGTCTGCGGGGGCATTGGCTTCGAACCAGAGACCTTCTGGCCAATAAACAATAGCGTCGTTTGCTGAAAAACCAACGACAGTTTTTGCATAATGAAACCTAAAAAGAGGCGATTAACTTTTGTGAACGCGTTACGTGCTGCGACATTGCTTTAACATTGTGGCACCTCGCTAACCGATCTGAAGCGGTGTATAATTATCATTATTCCGTTTCCCCGCAGTGGTAGGCAGAGAGGACGGACCGCCATGTAACTCTGTCTTGGCACACATTCACATTGATACATCGTCTCATACATACTCTTCTGTTATTCTGACTCTTCACATGAGTCGATTTAATTATTTGGATATAGTATATGGATCGTGCCATGTCTTTCTTCGACTTATTTTTCTATTCACTTTCGCATCATATATTCTTTTCACACTCCTTTCTCAGTCCATTCGCTCAACATGCCAAACCATCTAAGCGTTCCTTTCTTGATCCTCTTTATTACGCTCACATCAGCCTTGCATTATTTTCGCATATCCACATTTTTAATACGCTGTTTAAAGTGTTTTTTTGTTTTCCAAAAAAATCATCAAGTCAAGTCTAATCAAGTCTTCAGTACCTGGTTAGATTTTGAAAAAAAAACTTACCTCAGTAAGAGCATTGAGTTACCTGATGCGATATAAAGGGAAAAAAGTTCCAAACTCGTATCGCTTGAGTCCCTTTTCCCAAATGGTAAATAATTTTAGAGGACTGAAGGGCCACAAAAGTCTTTAAAATCAAACGAGACTTAAAGCCTTCGATGCAGAAAAAAAAAACTGATCAAAACTGCATATTTAATTCATTTTTAACCAAAATGTCGCTCAAGCCCTTTTGCCTTTCCAGCGACGATGTTGCTTTCTATTTATTAGTTATTGGTGATGGGCATAATCTAAACTTTTTAATAATCGATTGAGATGTGTTCGATGGCTATATTTATTCGATCCGTGTTAATTTTTAGCCATCCAAAAATATTCGAAACATCTTTGGATTGTTAAAATATTTCGATTTTTCTACCACTCTAGTTTCTATTACAAATTTCAAATGACTCAATCAATATAGGCAATATGACGTATCTAGATTTAATTATTTTAAGGTTACCTCTTTGAAGTATTTACCCAGCTGCATCGATTTCAACTTCGTTCTTGACATGGTTCGAAATATCATATACATATTATCTATATATTATTATCTATCTATTATTATTAATAATAATATTTCGTGTCATTTGAAGATTTGGTGTCGACCCTTCATTCTGCTCTGTTAACTTCGTTCATTGATATCTAAACATCGTCACAGATCACAAGATGCGATTAACAATATTACAAAAACTCGGAAACAAAGTGTAAACACTTACAGAAGAATGTGTTACAAGCGACAATTACTTAAACTTGGGTTGAATTATTACTTTTTGTACTGTCAAATGAACCATTCATTGTTACATTTATACAATTTGCTAAACGATAATACGACTTTTGGTTCTATAATGGAATCATAACAGGTATAGTTGACATTATTACTGATAACCTTACGAAATCATTCTGGTACTTTTTCTGCACAAAAGAAATCCATGTCAATGTGATTTTTTTTCTCTTCGACCGGAATCGAACTTGCAGCCTCTGAATCTAAAGTTAAGGTCGTAGTATTGAACTGATTAAAATATCTGTAACACCCGTGTAGAATTAGGTTACTCCTTGATAAGTCGCTTTTCAAGGAAACGATTATAAACGAACTGAAATATTTAAATTTGTAACTATTATACTTTTTTACATAGTAATACAAAAATTCCACCTTGTAAATGTGAGTAACTTGATTATCATTTAAAAGTTAAATTGTGGTTGATTTCAATAACGTTGCCAGTTACCCATTGACAGGTATGTTTTTTCAAAACCTGTCAACACAGCATACATAATTAATGAATTTAAAAGTATGTAGTTTTACTTTGTAATAAAAACATGATGGGGTAAGAAGTCGGGGACGCCTGAGGAAGACATAGCCCGATCGAGTGAATCAAATACTCGAGTCGGGTCATGTCAAGAGTCAGAATAACAGAAGAGTTTGTGTGAGACGATGTATAAATGTGTATGAAGCAAGGAGTGTGTGCCAAGACTGAGTTGTATGGCAGTCTATCCTCTCTGCCTAACCCTGCGGGGAAACGGCGTGATAGTTAGTTAGTTAGCTAACATGATGGTACCCACGTTATCGCGGTTTATTTAGATATACGATGCCTGTTTAAAAGAAAAGGTGGATTTTGAATTTTCACGGGATGTGTACATTCGATTATCGATTTTTTTTGTCATGTTGGTACACATATGTTTATCATATGTTAGTATTATCAGCCATTTTGGATTAGTGGTTTGTTTTTGACAACTAGACAGGTTGGTCACGTTTTTGTGTGTTCTTCAATTTTTTACTTTTGAAAAAAATGGATCAAAGAATATGTATTAAATTTTGCGTTGTAAATGGAATAAAGTGCTCCAACGCACTTAAAATGTTAACTGTGGCATTCAGCGAGTCTACTTTGTCTCAAAAAAGTGGTACAAGCGCTTTACAGAAGGCCGAGAAGATGTTAATGACGATGAGCGTCCTGGAGTTGTGGAAAAACAAATCATGGATTTTATTCTTTGATCCATTTTTTTCAAAAGTAAAAAATCGAAGAACACACAAAAACGTGACTAACCTTTCCAGTTGTCAAAAACAAACCACTTATCCAAAATGGCTGATAAAGCTAACAAATGACAAACATATGTGTACCAACATAACAAAAAAAATCGATAATCGAATGTACACAGCCCGCAAAAATTCAAAATTCACCTTTTCTTTTGAACAGGCCATGTACACTATAGGACCTATCAAAAAAATCCGCACAATAATAAATAAATAAAATAAAACAATTACTCTCAAGGTAGTTTTCAAATTGCGTGTTGTATACCTTGAAGATGGACGGCCGAGGTGAGAGCAACGCACCCAAATTAAACGAAATCAACTACTGTACAAAAGGTATTTTTAATAGTCCCGTTTGAAACCTTCAAATCTCGACAATTTGGCATCATTTCGTGAACCTTTGAGTATCTTATTCACTTTCAGGACGTCTCTGAACCAACACCGACCTTATCGGCTGTGCATACTGCTATAAGATTGTTTCAGGTAACCTTAGTATCTGGCTGCAAGCCACCTATGAGAATCTATATATAAACAAATTAAACATTCATCTCTTTTTGATTATTTGTTATATTGTTGCATGACTTGAAAAACAAACTTTTTTTATTCTCAAATCAAACGCACGATCCAAAGGGGGTGACGTAGTTACCCCATTTGATCTTGCTTATTAAAGCATTTCAATGACAAATTCTTAGGGTATTGGTTTTTGAAAATACAAAGATAAGTATATTCATAATATTTCAGTTTTTTTTTCTAAGACATCGCACAAAACTCTCATCCGGGGTTACAAGAGAACCCCCTTTAGGAATGGGAGCTTTAAGGTTTGGTGGGTAGTTTAGTTAGGTACCTATGGGTAAACGGCTCAATTCTCTAAATTTCATTTTTTAGTAGCACACATTGAAAAATATTAAAAATCAAATAAATGTTCAGCCCAACTTTGCAGCAAAACTATGAACACTTGAATATTGGGTAGTTTTTTTTTAATCATTTATAGCAAACATAAAATATTTAATAAAGGTACCTACCTATTCCTATAGCTTTAAACCAAAATGTAAAATAAAAATAATTCACTTTGATTTATAATCTTTAACTGTGACGCATTTAATAAAACTTCAAAGGCGGTTCTAGTGGTTCAACGGACAGTTATAAAACTTGAAACTGACGCAATATCATCACAAAAAAGGTCCTTGAACATTTAGTTTGGAAATCATCCGATAGGTATTATTTTTATTTCTCAGGTTTATTCGGTAACATCGTTGATAAAGAATAAAACGGATTGGTCTTTGCTCCCCGAAAAAATAGTCCATGAAACTTAGTATAACGCGACATCTATATAATCGTGTGGAACTATTATTTTTTTTTATTCTATACATTTAAAAATAAACAGGGTATAAACAGGACGTACCCGACATACTTTAACTAGCGATTTCTGGGGCCCTAGCACGAAACATCGATATAGATTTTATTGATAATGTCGGTAATTTGGAATCGTTCCCGAGCCCGCCTGCAGATCGCCAACGAACAAACGACAGTCCAAATCGACTAAATTAAGCATCCTTAGTCAACGTAGATATGAACTGCAATTTGTTCGTTGGCGATCTGCAGTCAGGCTCGGGAACGAGTCCAAATTACCGACATTGTTGATAAAATCTATTACGATGTTTCGTGCTAGGGCCCCTGAGCTCATTAAGAGTAAAAAATGGAGATGTCATTTTGTCCTACGATGACATTTTTTTTTCCAAACTAAAAAAAATATTTCTTCCATTACATATTTTCCTATTTAGTGCCATTTTGTAATGATATCACTTCATAGATGGCACTAAATTCAGGACTGTTTTTGGACCCTCTAGTCCCTTCAAACTTGAATTTCTAGTATCGATTGTATCCATAATGCTTAACAAATAGACTTGATGAAAATCATCATAAAAACAAAATTTGAACGTTAGTTTGAAGAATTTATTACTTATCAGTGGGCTCAATTTCATTCGATTTATTGCGAGCGGGGGCCTCTTCTATGTATTCATATCGATGGTTATAAATATCACTGATCGGCCAGGTGCTTTACCCGTGGTATGTATTTTTAATTGCCCAGGATATACCGAATGGTATTATGACAATTATGCAAAAAGTAGCGAGGATTTTTATAATGTACACAATAAACAAGTTTCCTACCGTTGATTTTTTTATAAATAAGTTTTCATTGCCAACATGTGTGTATTAAATTAATTAGTATCTTCTTTTCGTGTTCCCCAGACAACTTAATACAAACATTTTGATAAAGGTGTACAGAAAAGGTGAAGTCTACGAATGCATAAAAGCTTTTATCTGTTTCCTTACTTGCAGGAAATATTGACATTAAAGATTAATAAAGAAATCGTTACAGCTAACCAAATAAACAAATATTGCACGATAGCATAACGTGATTGCGAGGCTGTGTTTAACCTTAATGAATATGTGTATACAATGATACGAGTACGTATAAAGTATAAATTGACTATAAATAAATAATAAGATACAGTTTACCGGTTAGTGTCAAAGTCAAGGACAACCCCACGTCTACCGACAGGTGTGACTGCTAGTCTAGGTGCTAGAACTTGAACGTGCACGTGGTTGAAAAGTGATTGCACTAGCGAAGAGCATAATCGATATAGCATTTTAATTTATTTCATAATCGAGTTACTTCTGCATGTCAAGCGATCGGTGGTAGGGAAGGACAAAAGATTTCTCGACAACTAATTTGTACCATCACTCGATTATTCCATGTTTCCAATATGCCCATCACTACAGTGGACTGTTTGACCCCCAGAGCAATAATATACCAGATGGGAGCGCTAGTGTCGTCAGTATTGATTATGTTTGCCTGACTGGGGCGTGGCTAGGGCTAGGACTAGGGTATTTATACATCCATTCATAGCCCATGTCGACATAATGTTTTTGTTTATTTGTATAACCACTTTTTCACAGTATTGTTATCAACCCAAAATAAAACCTACAAAAACCCGTTGAGTTCTGTCCTGTTATGCCGCATAACAAAACGTTGTGGGTGGAGTCGCCGGAAACGCGGAAGACGGAGAACATGCTTACATACCTAAAAGCGGAGCTTTATTGTTTTTTTTTTTTTAAAGAAAGACAAACATTTCCGGGTTATGAATAACCTGACAATATTTTAAAAACTCCTACTGCCATCATAAGAAGCGGAAGATGTTGCTTGTGCAATGATGGAGGACTTAGCCAGCAGAGGAATTGAACCCACGACGCCCGGGTGGGAATCCGACGCGTTTGTCCACTCAGCTACCGACCGGTCGATATTGTGTGAGAACTTGTCTTGTCTCTTTCTCTCTCACGGTTTACGACGTAAAAATCCGAAGAAAGTGATTTATCGTAAATTTGTTTAGGATGGGAAAAATGTTTTGCTCTCTCTCCATATTTATTCTTGCTCTGAGGTTTGACCGCTCCAGGTCAAAAGTGGTGATTTGCAAAATGTTCACCTTAAAAGTAATTAGTTTTTAGTTTCACGGCTCAGTGAGCCGCTCCCAACTATATTATTATGTAGCCATTCCGCTTCATTTGTCACAAAAAAAAACTGAGTGGTTTCGCTAAAATATTGCCTATTTAACCCTTTGATACCCAGTGTTAAATTAACAAGAACTTTGCGATTTTTTTCTCCGTGACCATAGTGATTTTTAAAAATCGAGTTTTTGTTTTCTAATAGCTGGCAATTTTCTCTATGGTGTGTACTATACAAAAAACTGATATTTTTCTGTGGTGTGGAAACAACAATGCGGGTTTTGGGAGCCGGTATCTAGGGTTAACTAGACATCCATTGTAGAAGATGATAATTCGTTTATAGAACAGACAAGGCCAAAACCGTTTATGTCTAGAACACAATTAAATATGCAATCAATTGTTTTCTTATTAGTTATATAACAATATGTATTTGCAGAATTGATTGACTTATCATCCAAAGTTGTAATGTAGTGTCTGAAACATTGCTTATGTTAAACTGAAAAAAAAACATTTCAATTTATTCTTTCGCTTTTTTGCTTTTTTTGACTTTCGTAGACTACAAGTAAATAATTTAATATTTTATTCAGATCTTTTATACGGGCATTGAGGTATATACAATATATACGGGCTTACGTAGTTGATAAATCTTTTCTGTTCTGAGCCCCCCTGGGTCAGATCGCCAACGAAGAAACGACAACTCACATCGACTAAAAATGCTTAATTTAGTCGATGCGAGCTTTCGTTTGTTCGTTGGCGATCTGCAGTCGGGCTCGGAAACGATTTTAAATTACCGACCAAGTCGATAAAATCTATATCGATGTTTCGCGCTAGGGGGCCCCTGGTCTATTCTACTTCTACTGTCTAGTTAATTATTTATATCCCGCTTGTGGTTTTCTACTTGGTGTATTCTTTCTAACCCCTCTTCTTTCTAATGTCCTTCTGTGTAATTTTTTTAGAAAGTTTATTTGCCATACATAAAATATTTCAAGTGACATCTAAATTATCTCCATTCTAAAAAAGCACCAAAGGACATTAAATATGATAAATTGCTCGTGTGAGAATAAAGGCACATCTTTACACTATTCATAAAACAATAAGTGATTTAAACATAATTTGGGAGTGCTTTCTTGTTTGAACTGCAGAACAATGTCGTATGAACAGACGCGACACTATGGAGCCTGTCTGAAGCGTTTAGATAATATAATTATACCACATAACATAGCACAGTCTACATAGCATAGTCAACATAGCATAGTCAACATAGCATAGCTAATATAGCATGGCACCCCAATGTCTCTCGGCAACCAACCCTGTAGCAAACACTTCACTCTAATAAAGAATATATTCGGCAGAGTTACCGATCACAAATTCTGGCACAGATACAGTTTAATCAATTTTGAATAATGTGTCATCTGCGAATTAACACTTTTGCTGTAAACGTTCGTAACTAATTAATTATTTTATACGGTGAAATGATACTTTCATAAGGGTGCGGATTGTGTATTGCGTCATGGGGTGCGGTTGACCTCTGAAATTAATAATAATACTTTTCAGCTGAGTAATTACGTTTTTTGTAAAATTTTCATGATAAAATATGATACTGCAGAATCCAAGGTTAGTCGTAGGACAATGAATAAATAATATATCCACAGTTTACATACTTATTTATTATTTTATTTCACTGCCTCTCAGTAAACTGACGAGTAACTACTCTTCAAGCAACTTAAATCATTGGAGTAACATGACGGTAAATTAGTTATTCGTAGGATTGAGTGCTGCGAAATTTCAACAGACATATACTTCAACACTCCCGTTCCGAAGGGGGCTCTAATGTCACCCCGAACGAGAGATCTGTGCGATATCTTAAATAAAGAATACTGAAATATTATTATATTTACTAATATACTTCTCTCTAAGTATTATTAAAAAACAAATTACCTAATTTTATGTCATAAAAACGCTTTATTAAGCAAGATCAAATGGGGCAACTACGTCACCCCGCTTCGGATCGTACGTTTGATTTTTACTTTCAGAAATGGAAAGGATAACGGGTAGCGTTACTCAATAATAATAATAATATTTGTATGATTTGTATAGCGCCGTTTTTGTGAAAAATCACCTCAAGGGCTCTGTACAGATCTTATTTTTTATTATTACATATTAATTCCTAGTTTAAATAATAACATATACAGGAACATACTTACCTGGCAGGTCCTATCAGATAGACACCCTTATTAACTTAAAATTGTAATGAAGATTTTTTTTCGATTTAGGGCATGGGAGCGAAATTAAAAAATTGACCTTCTGAATTTGTCGTACAGTACAGTAGTTACTCGACGAGTAGCGCTAATTGACAGTTTACTCAGAGGTTGCGATGAATAAATAACGATGTTGCTCTAGTCACTAGTGCATGCTTTGAACGTTTGTTCCTCGCTGCCACTTCGATGCATTTTTAAATCGATATTGATTATAATTGTGGCGTTGGAGCCATCGATGCACTTAAATAATTAGTGCACTTTCAGGTTCAAGGATTTTGTATTGATTAAATTTAAAATACTACCTCCATAGCAAAAATAAATACATGCTGTTGCCACCTTTCAATAAAAAAACTGGCTCGATTAAACAATACGCCTACCCCAACGAACCACGAGCTGTCTAAAGTTTCATTTCTGATTTTATTTATTTATTTGTTATTTTAATTTTATTCTAATTTGCTTGCGTGGATGCATTATTTCACAATAGACAACCTAATTTATTTTTACATTCATGTTTTTCTAGTTTATTTCATTTGTTGTCTATGGAAAAACAGACAGCCTCCGCGGTCGAGTGGTTAAGACGCTCGACTACGAATCCAGAGGTCGCGGACTCAAATCCCGGCGTGCGCAAATACATTTTATTTAATCAATATGTGTTATATCACATAAAAATAATACATAGTATATTTGAGGCATGTTTCAAAGTGGTATATGCTCTAGGTATCGCCCTGGTGAAAAAACACCATTCAGAATTGAAACGTTCCTTAAAATGGCTATAGCCGTGTAAGGTGACCAGATCTGAACAGCCAAGTACTACCCAACCTTTATTTTACCCATCTCTTTGCTATCCTCATATTCAGCCTTACAACATATCCCAAGAGGGTATGCCCATAGTCCCACTGGCTCCAGACGGTTGAAAGCAGTTAGGTTGAACGGTATTCACTATAAAAAAATAAAAATTGATTAACTGTCAAACTTAATATAAATAAAAGAGTCAATCATTTATTTGTTTCTTATCACAGAACCTTCAAAGCAACAATATTTACCTTTAACATACCGATGTAACGAGCCAGAGCCGAGTTCAGAGCATTTACATTGTTGATATCACAATAACAAATAAAGTGTTTGACCAAGAGTGTTTTCATCTATACTTGAACCACAATAACCCGTTTGCGTAAAATCCTCGATCAATACAATCTATCACAAACTTCTAGATTTACGACCTTAGAACAGGCCGAAGACAGCCCACACACAGAGGGCAAGAAAAATAGCGTTGTTTTGACATTTTGCATAAAACCCTATCTATTTTATCGGGAAAATATTTTATGGCAACTTAAACAGTTCTAATACAAAGTTGACAATTTCTGCTTCCGACTTTAAATGCTCATCTTATATTCATCCGAAGCAGTTCTATCCAAATATTCAGCCCTCTCGTCTTATTTCTGAGCGATCTTCGTTTCTCTTACCAAACAAAATACCCTATTCAATAACGACATTTAAATATCAGACTCTTTAATAAAACGCCGTCGGGAAAATTGCATTTTTATTTTTTTATTATTATTATTTATTTCTGCTGGTTTTTATTATTAGTGGCAGCTGTTTCGGGGTTTAAGGCCATTATCAAACTGTCAAATGAATTATTAAAAATAAATTAAATGGAGGTCTACAAATTGAACACAAAAACTATAAATGCACCTGTTGTGTAAAGTCCACGAGAGATTCGTGACTCAAATAATGCAAAAGAAATTATTTTCTCATTCTGTGCGAATTGCTTCCAGTTTATTTGAGTTCCAACTGAGTAGAGGTGTAGATGTAGCAAAATAAATCTCAAATTAAACTCTTCTCCTCTAAGCTAATGTATTATTTTACCTTTTAACCTTTTAAGCAATAAAACAGCCAAGTTTTTTTTATAATCTCAACGTCGAGATGAATGAACAACACGTGCCTATCAAAACTCGAAATAAAACTCCTTAAAATCTTTGACAGCCATCACTGTCTCTTCAAGTGCCTATGTAAATATAACATCTCTTATCGAGTGAGACCTTCATTTTTTCAATGGCAGCTTACGTCTTTTATGTGTGTGATTTTAACGTACAACGACCTTTACAAGTTCACGGATTTTGCGCCAGGTGGAATAGAAGAAGACATTATGTGCCATCACCAATGGACTTTGTGTTCATAGATTTTTTGTTTTATTCTGTTTGTAAAGGAGCTGTTTCTTTCAGAAAAAATCAAGTGTTACTACTATTGATGACGATATATGATTAAAACTGTATAAAATAGCCTGATTACTGTGTGTTATATAACATTGAGCTACAAAATTTTATTCTAGTCAGATATTATAACAAATTCTACGTGCTTACAAAACGAGATTAAGAAAAAGACGCTACTATGGTTTTAACATATGTTCTTGTATAGCGGATGGACTTAGAAGAGAGTGTTAGGATAACGAAAGACGAGCAAGTCAATGGTTGAAAAAGATGGGGATTTCTTAAAAAGACGAAGCACTATTAAGTGAACCGAAGATGACAGAGAAGAGGAGGCATTAGTTATCCCATAACCCAAAAAAAAAAAAATTTATGAAAACAGAGCAAGGCAAAAATGGCGTTGTAGTAAACATTTTTGCTTTGTTTTGTACGGTTACGTCGTGACTCTGTTTTTTGCAGAAAGATACCTTGTAACATAATAAATTACGTTAAGTACAGGCACTTCCCGCCCTATACCATTATACGTACAAAACTAATACGCACTGACGTTGCTAATAAAAAGCGACGCAGAAGACAGAAACTGGGTGGGACACAGCCTGCCGAAAACAACTGACAAGGGCTTGCGAGGAATTCACGGAGGTGAGCATAGAGTGATTTATTAACGGGTTCGATCCAGTAGATCGGAACTCAGAAATTCCTTGGAGGAAGTCTGAAGAAGAAAGAGAAGTGTCTTCTCTCAGAAAAACGAACGGCTGAAGAATCGCAACTACGTCAAGGTGCTCGAACTGCCCGGCAATACCGCCAGGGACAACAAACGACCAGGATCTTTCTCCCTCTCATGCAGCATACCACCTGCGATGACGAAGAATTCTACCAGCTGCTTCCATAGCATGAACATCGCCAGGGAGGTGTTCTGCCTAACATCACGAACGACCGGGACGTACTCTTTCACCAAAACAAACATTCGTAATTTCTGAATTAGTGTTCTCTCCCTGTCATATAAATAAAACTCATTCCTTAATACTAAAAAATATATTGCGTCTTTTAGTCTTTACAACCAAGGATCCCCCTAAATATGATCGAGATGACACCTTTGAGATAGAGAGGCTAAGTTACATTAAATTTGACGTCCAACATCACATTTGGCATTACAACCTTAAATGCGCTAAAAATATAGAGCCTGACTCAAGTATTCTCCATATCAAAGTAAGACGTATAACATTATGCTCGCATATCGTAATATCGGGTAATTAATTATTATTGAAGTTTGATAATGCGGAGTCGATTTCGGCGTATCGAATTTGAATGGCAAGACGTGGTATTTGTTTATCGGGTCGAGACATCGAGGTGTAATAGACACTAAAGTAAATAAGATTATTGAAATTGAAATTAACCTTCAAGCATTAATGCGTATTTTTTTGAATAGTATCAATAATCAACAACACAAACATGAAACAGAAAAATCCAGAAAATAAAAAGACAATGGTCACAACCGAGACATGACCAGTTGTGATCATTGTCTTTTTATTTTCTGGTCTTTTCTGTTTCATATCTGTGTTGTTGAGTATTGATATTATTTATAAAAGATTAATACCTACAACATTTTTTTGATGTTTTTTGTGTTTGCTTGTAGTGAATAATTTATCGAAGTTAAAATAAGACGCAACGATTGAATAAATCATCTACTCACTTGCAGTAATGTGATTTTGTCTAGTTGGAAGTTATTGACGTTATTTACTTGTCACCATTAAGAATTTTTCTTTAGTGTGGCTCATATATTATCACATTATATGAAATATGTAGAGAGAATACAACATAGTTTTTAACATTTTGATGTATTTCACTCATCAACATATAAACTATAAATACATTTCACAGTAAAAATATTCATACATCAAAAAAAGAAATAAAAATCACTGACCTAACCATTTTATATACCTACGTATTCCATTCTGAGATAGAAATGCTCGACATTTCAATTTCAAGTATCTCTGCGCTATTCCCGGCAATACAATCATTTTGTTTTGTAGCAATAACTCGCATGCGCCTATTTCCCGTTTACGGGCGCTTTGGGCACGAATGTATTATAAACTAATTCAATTTTGAAATATATTTAAATGATTTATTCTAAAAATAAATAATGCACACATACTACAGCCTCCGTGGTCGAATGGTTAAGACGCTCTACTCCGACTCCAGAGATTGTGAGTTCAAACCCGGCGTGCGCAAAACATTTTATTCAATTAATATGTGCTTTTAGCATTTAATTCATATAAAATTATATATAGAATATTTGCGGCACGTTCCGCTCTGTATCGCCCTGGTGAGAGACCACCATTCAGAATCGAAACGTTGCTCGAAATGGCTTTAGCTGTGTTTGATGACCAGATCTGAATAGCCAGTTACTTCCCAACGTACCTCTTTCCCATCCCCTTCCCTTCCCCACTACCTTCAGCCTCACAACATACCTCGATTGGGGATGCCAAAGTCCCTCTGACTCCAGACGGTTGGGAGCAGTTGGGACCCTTGGACAGTTTTCACGCGAACAACTGATTGGTGCGTCGCAAGCACCTTCAGCGATGCCTTGCATGGCTATAACATCGATAATTTCCAACATAAAATACGTAACAGAATAACAAACAACAATACCAACTCGATATCGCAACATTAAACATGCTCTGTCCTTGTCAACCGCGCATTCCGCCTCGAGCGCTGCGATACGACGTCTCCCTCTTATCTGCAACAGCACTAACTGCGCACTTTCATCATAGTAATTGTGTTTTTATGAATTCAAGGTGAAAATAAACCATTGCCAAGTCCAAGATCTGCACAGACCTTGGGCCTTGCGGCATACCCATGCCCCATGCCAGTAGTTGCCTTAGAAGTTCGAAGACACGTTTTTAGTGATTCGTGGATTGGTTTTTAGTTGATTTTTATACTATGGAAAGTCGTGTTTAACCTATAAGTGACTGGAAAGAGTACCCTCTTCGGTTTTCAACATAGATTTCTTTAATGTTCTATTTGAACATAACCCTTGGATATGTGGAGGGTGATATGTTAGCAGAAAACGAAGTATAATTTACAACTTCTGATGACTGAAAGAGTACCCGGGTACCCCATGTGTTTTATATGATTTTTTTAAAGGTTGTCCGTATTTAGTAATCATTTTATCTTATTTTAAATTATAAATATTATGTACTGTTGTTTTTAACGTACATCACCTGTATCCTTAATACTATTTTTAATTTCAGATTAATGCATTAATGTTTTTTTCTTTCTTTATTATTGTTTGCATCTTTTATTTTATTTTATGTATCACTATCAATTATGAAAGGTATTGCATTGCACTACTCCTGCATACCTTCTGGAATAAAACTTTATTATTATTATTTAAAATATTTTTTTAAAGAATTCATAAAATCTTCAACATATTTTAAAGCAATGCGGTACGGAGCCTTTAAATTTGCACTAACTTTTTAGATCAACTTGCACGTAACTATTTTAAGCTCGCAACGTCACTTCCATCATTATCATTAATATAAATATATCCGGTATTTATAGTTTTTGTGTTTAATTAGGAGAACTCCGTTTTTTTGTTGATATAATTCAATTCAATTAAAATTAATATTATTTAGTTCTGATAGTTTGTTTTTGTTTTTAGTGACAGCGGTTTCGACGTTTAGTGCCAATATCAAACAGTATAATATTATTAATAATAATATTATTAAATTTAATTCAATTGAATTATATATAATATCCGCACTACTTTTCCTCGAAAGAGTAACATTCACTTCGTACATTCCATTTCAACAAATTATCCATGTTGTCTTTCATTTGGTATAGTCCCACTATATGACTGTATAATGTTGTAACAAAATTATAATTTTAAATAAATAAACAAAAATATCTTTCGAACTTTTAAATATCTGTCAAAAATAAAATTAGAAAACTATATCTGTGATATAGACTCTGTTTTGGTCAAAGGCGTTACTCCACATTTTTGCAAGGAAATTTACCCCTTAGTGATAACATAACGGTCTGTTATGCTTGAAACTTGATCATAATTTGATCAAATGCTGAAACAGACCGAGAATCGGTGGTTGACGGGGGCGGTTATTTGAAGGGCCAACTTGGCGCTAATCATCGACAATATTTGCGACTGTGTAAAATATGACAGTGGTTCAAACCACTAGGTCTAAGTTTGCTTGCAAAAAATGTGGAATAACGCTTTTGACCTAAAAACAGTCGATATTGTTTCTTAACTAGCTAACCATCACGCCGTTTCCTCGCAAGGGTAGGCAGAGAGTATGAACTGCCATACAACACACTGGCACACACTCACACTCTTTATTCAGATTAATGCATCGTCTCATACATACTCTTCCGTTATTCTGACATCACATGACCCGAATCAAGTATTTGATTCACTTTTGACGCTCACCGGTCGGTAGCTGAGTGGACAAACGCGTCGGATTCCCACCCGGGCGTCGTGCGTTCAATTCCTCTCCTGGCTAAGTCCTCCATCATTCCACAAGCAACATCTTCCGCTTATTATTATGGTAGTATGAGTTTTTCAAATATTGTCTGGTTATTCGTAACCGGGGAATGTTTGTCTTTCTTTTTCAAAGTAAAAAAAAAGCAAATTAAACTTGATCGTGCCATGTCTTCCTCGGGCATCCCCGACTTCTTCTTCCATTCACTTTCACGTCATATATTCTTTTCATTCTTTTCAATTCACACATGTTTCTTATAATTTATAATTATTCTATAAGAAAAGGGGTTGAAATTCAGGAAAGCCATATTTTACAAAACACGGAAAATCCTTTTTGACTGTGATTTTCCGGGCTCTTTGTTTTATTACTATGATGTTCTCACGAAGTACTCTCTGTAAATTCTTATATTTACTATGATTTACCGCTGTTAAATGCCGCCTTCTTGATTATTGATTTATTAAGCATCCCCTTCGCAGATCGTGCGATGAAACTTTGATTCAGAGGAGAGACGTCACGACTCGGCGAGATCAATCTTTATCTTGATATATTTTAGTTTAAAAAAAAATTAATTTAAATGAATAACAATATACTTAATGTAATTAATGTGTCGATGTTTCTTACGTCAGTCAAAAATTATTTTTTGTAAATTCTATGTATGTAAAGACACTCAGCGAGGCGATACTTATAAAAATTCATGCCAATGACTATACTTAGTTTCGAGCCGCGACGGGAATCGGATTTTAATTGATATTTCAGCAGGCCCGTACATTTAATCTGCAATAATATTATCATTGCATATAATATCTGGTTCAATTACTTTACTTTAGTTTAAAAAGAAAGACAAACATGAAACATTCACGCTTACGAATAATCTGTCAATATTTGAATTCCTCCTACTGCCATCATAATAAGCGGAAAACTGTTGCTTGTGCAATAATGGAAGACTTAGGCCCTCTGCGCACGGATATACTCAAAAGAAATTGATCACGGACACGGAGTTTGAACCCTTGTAATTAAATTAAACACTCTGACGGCCTCCATGGTCGAGTGTTAAGACGCTCGACTACGAATCCAAATGTCGCGGGCTCAAACCCGACTTGCACCAATAACTTTTATTCAATTAATATGTGTCATAACATATTTAGTTCATATAAAATAGTGTAAAGTTTATTTGCAGCACGTTCCAGAGTGGTAGATACTCCAAGTATCGCCCTGGTGAAAGACCACCATACAGAATCGAAACTTTGCTTGAAATGGCTTTTGCCGTGTTTGGTGACCAGATCTGAATAGTCAGGTACTTCCCAACCTTCCTCTTTCCAATCTCCTTCCACTCCCCACTACCTTCAGCCTCCCAACATACCCTATTTGGGGATGTCATAGACTCACTGGCTCTAGACGGTTGGGAGCGGTTGAGACTCTTTTGCAATATTCATATAAAAAAATATATTTTTAAAAATGACAGTAATAAAATTATTGTGGTTCAAAAACTGGCTGATTTACAAGGAGGGTAAGCAGGTCCGAACCCTGATTCAAACGGAGCCTGGCGCAGGTAAAATTTTAGTCAAAACCTTTATTAAAAAAATGAATCGCCAAAATTTTAGAAAAACTTGATATAAAATAGCTTATTAGGTGTGTAATTGTCATTCCCCTCCCCACTACGTTCGGCCTCATAACATACCCCAATCGGGGATGCCTAGTCTCACCGACTCTAGACGGTTGATAGCAGTTGGGACTCTGGTGCGGTATTCACTATAAACAAAATAATAATAATAATTAGTAGAAAATGATGCTTGTGCAATTATGGAGGACTTTAGTTAGTAGAGGAATCCACGACGCCCGGGAGAGAATCCGACGCGTTTGTCCACTCAGCTACTAACCTTATTGTAGACATACATGAATGATAGATAGTAGTTGCCTGTCATCAGATGACTCAGTGAGGTGTGAATCTTCGTATACTTTGTGATTGTTTAAAAACTCTTCCCAGTCCTTTGTTCATACACCTTGGACTTAACTGGGAGATAAAGACACAATTATCTGCAATAAATTTAAATAACAAAATATCCACTGCCGATAGTAAAGTTGCAATTTTTTCGTCAAAGAGCTCTTTCATTGTTGCATGCACTTCATTTGCAACATTCGCATACTTTGCACCCGTGAATAATAACGGTTTTTTTTGCACTGAAACATAAATTCATTTCAAATAAACTTACACTTTTTCATTCGGAAATTTGATTGCCTGTTGATTTCGATATGTTACTTGATATTTTGTTTGATAGTTTTATATTGTATTATCGTATTATTTGGTGTGCGAGTATTATTATACGGGTGGGTACATCAAAATAATAAAAAACCTCCCACTAACCATAAATAATTTTCTTTGAGAGTACCTACGTACGAGTGTGAACTTTTAAAAATTGTAGCTGAAAGATGTTTTGTCAAATTTAAAAAAATAATCTTTTTAAATGTAGGCGAGTGACAAAGTACATACATATAATTGTATTCTATATTTGAAATAGGTGGAATAAATCAACTATTATTTTATTCTTAGCAAGTCAAGTTTTACATCCCGTGATTTTTCACAGATAACAAACTGGTGTTGACATTAATTTGCATAAATCGTCACTCGAACTTTTGTAATGGTTTGTAGTTTATTATATGATTAATTTAACTAACTATCCATCACGCGCGCCGTTTTCTCGCAGGGATAGGTAGAGAGGATTAACCGCCATACAACTCTATCTTGGCACACACTCCTTGCTTTATTCACATTCATACATCGTCTCATACAAATATTCTATTATTCTGACTCTTGACATGACCCGACTCAAGTATTTGATTCACCCGATCGTGCCATATCTTCCTCGGGCGTCCCCGACTTCTTCTTTCATTAACTTTCGCGTCATTTATTCGTTTCACACTCCTTTCTTTGTTCATTCGCTCTACATGTCTAAATCCCTTTCTTAATCCTATACATAATGGTTATATCGTCTTTGCATTCTTTCCGGATATCCACATTTTGAACACCGTCATACATGGTTTTACCGCACATACGCCTCAGGGATCTCATTTCTACAGCATTCAGTCTACTTTCATTCTTCCTCTGTCAGTTCCATGCCTCACTGCAATATATCAGGGTTGGTATAAGCACTGCATTGTGGACTGCTAGCTTCGCTTCTTTTGTTTACGCCGATAGCGTTCAGTCCTCCATTAATGGTGTTTCCTGCATTCACCCTACTTTCAACATTCTTATCAGTCTTTCCGTCTCTCGTAAACATACTTCCTAAAAACACACAGCCATTTGTTTAGTATTCATCATTCACAACTATATTGCACGCTGTTCTCGTACTCTCTCTTTCAAACAACATGACTTTGAACTTCTTATATTCATATAAACTCATTCTGCACACATACTTGGCTCATCCCAGTCATGAGAGACTATAGATCTTCCATGCTGTCAGAAATCAGCACCGCGTCGTCAGCATACAATAGGCAACATACTTTCAGATTGTTCATTTTCGCGCCCAAGCCCACACCTTACAATTCTTGCATACAATTATCCATGTACAGATAAAAACTAAATAACGTCACCTGGATACATAATATTGTGCGGTGTTTTATTTGGTGTTATATCTTTATACTTAAATTCTGTATTTATTTTTTCCAGGATCTCGCCAAGAACTCCAGACCCTCCCCGGCCTGAAGATGGTGGTGAAGGGAAGCAACTCCCCTCTGGGGGACTACTCCAACAGCGGATTCAGCGGCTCCACCGTGTCAGTGGGGCCCCAGGAGGTGCACGGGGGCCTTCAGGGCAGCAACGAGCTCATCCGTGAGTCCCTTACCCATTGTAATATTATGTGCTCCTTTCGCTGGGGGATCCGTTGTGCCATCAGAGCAATAATATACAAGAGAGAGCGCTGTAGATAGAGCTGTAGTCAGTTTTTACAAGGTTTGCCAGACTCGGCTAGACCTGGGCGTGGCTAGAACTAGGACTTGGGTATTTATACATCCATTCATAGCACATGTCGACATAATGTTTTTGTTTATTCGTATAGTCACTTTTTCACAGTATTGTTAAAAATATATATGTAACATGTAACCTAATAAACCGTTGAGTTATGTCAATTTATTTCGCGTATCATAACGTGTGGGCGGAGTCAACGGAGACGCGGGACACGAAGAACATTCTAACAATACTTTAAAGCGGTGTGATAATTTGGAAAAATTTGTTGTCTTTTTTTTCTCATGGTGTACGACGTGAGAACCCAAGGAAAGTGATTTATCCCAAATCTGTATAGGTTGGGTAAAATAATCAGCTCTCTCTCCATATATTGTTACTTCAAGGTTGTACCCTATCTTCAGAGATGTTGCAACTGAGCTATCAACTATATGTAACGTACCTGCACGTTCCTGTTTTATAGACGGCCTCCGTGGTCGAATGGTAAGGCGCTCGACTACAAATCCAGAGGTTGCGGGTTAAAATCCGGCCTACGCAAATAAATTTTATTTAATCGATATGTGTCATAACACATTTAAATCATATAAAATAATTTAACATAATATATTTGCGGCGCGTTCCAGATTGGTATATACTCCAAGTATCGCCATGGAGAAAGACCGCCATTCACAATCGAAACGTTGCTTGAAATGGCTTTAGCCGTGTTAGGTGACCAGATCTGAATAGCCAGATATTTCCCAACCTTCCTCTTCCCCATCTCTTTCTCTTCCTCACTACCTTCATCCTCACAACATACCCCGATTGGGAATGCCATAGTCACACTGGCTCTAGACAGTTGAGAACAATTGAGATTCTTCTATTGTGGTATTCACTATTAAAAAAAAAAAAGTTTTTGATTTGATTATAAAATACACGTAGGCCGCAAAATATGATTATTTTTCATAATTTTAGAGGCAATTTTGAATAATTTCTGACTAAATAAAAAAAGACGATTTTGACAAATTCTCGCTCCAGCTTCTTTGAAAATATACTGGAATGTAAAATATCAACTAAAACAATGGTTAGAAGCATTTTGTTATGTCTTAAATCAAAAACAAAAAGTTCTATGAATCACCGCGAGCGCGTGCATTCTTCGGATACATCCTTCCGCAATTTAAAGTACCTATTCAGACGTAGTAACTAAAGATAGCTAAAGCCGTTTTAAATAACGTTTCGATTCAGAATTGTAATTTTCCATTAAGGCTTCCACTCTTGAACGAAGCGTAATAAACTATTCTTAAATTAAACTCTGTAGCTTGTGTAAATCATTTTTATTGATGGGTAGGTGCTTAATACAATACAAATACTTCTACAATGTTAGTGGTTTATTTGATTATGTTCCATCGTAGTTTTTCACAACAAAAGAATTTTAATTAATAATGACAATGAGATAATAACTTCGCATTTAGACCACAGATTTTATTATTTTTTTATGACCGATTGGTTTTGCTTCGCCTAAGCTTCATCAGGGTACAAAATTAAATTACCCTGATGAAGCTTAGGCTAAGCGAAATGGGTCGGTCACAAAAAAATATATTAAAATCTGTGATCTTTTACAAAGTTATTATATAATTTACATTAAATGTATCAAACCACAAAGTGATTTCTTTCTACGAATTAAAAATGATTATTTACCTTGGATTTATAATATTATATAACTAATGCCTTTTGTGTTATTTCCTAAACAGAGAGCCTTTGTACATTTATTTCTGTAGTGTTTTTATGAATCTAAGTACAAACTCATTATCAATTGTCATGTAGATAACTTCCTTAAGATTTAATATAAAAAGTTTTCAATGATATAAATGAAAAATACTGTTAATTTTGCAAAAAAACTCTGTAACAGTTCAACACGTTTTTAAAGTTCATGAAAAAAAGGATATTACCTCATACTACGTGGGCGGAGAATGGAGTTTATGATGGAAATTCGGCGTGGCATGTTTGAGGGACTATTTTGATGTGCGTGGGTGTAGCCTTTGTATATTTCGACGTTTAATGGAAGATAATAAAACCATTCTGACGGCTTTTAATGGCCACATTTTCCAAAGATAATAATTAATACCCTATTTTTGTATGCCGTAAATATTTTTTACAACACCAAGTTAATTATTGACGGGATGACCAGGGATGAATTAAAATAAGACATCACATTTTTAGAAAGATTTGATTTTGGTTTTTACTTTCTACAATGCGAATGGTGTGCGCCAATAGGAGAAACGCGTTAAAATTAGCTCTGACGAAATGAGTACAACCCTTTCTCCTTACAACCTTGTTTTTGCCAAAATACTTAATCGTGTCGATTATATTTTTTTACATTAACTCCACTTTGGAAGCCTGAGGAAAATTATTTCCCTCAGGGCCTATTCCCAGAGTGGTAGATGCTCTAAGTATCGCGCTGGTGAAAGACCACCATTCAGAATCGTAACGTTGCTTGATTGAAATGGCTTTAGCTTTTAACCTTTGTGACTAGATCTGAATATCCAGGTACTTCCCAACCTTCCTCTTCTCCATCTCCTTCCCCACCCCACTTCCTTCAGCCATAGTCCCACTGGCTTTAGATGGTTGAGAGCAGTTAGAACTCTTGTGCGGTATTCATTATAAAAAAAATATTTTAAAAATTATATCTTTGGGGATGCTATGTGGAGGGTCTTTTTGAAGAAAGAAGGCCTACAAATCATTTCAAAGCCGAGCTGTTGAACACAAGAACGAGTCGTAGAAGCGACCCGTTCCCATGTATAGAATATCAAACATTTACAAATGTTGTGCGCGCGTTTGGCGAGTTCCCCGGCTATGCACCGATGCCAAGGGATTAAATGGCGCGAGTTCCTCAGAGCATACTCCATTGAAATACCGGTAGAACAAGAACAGCATTTCCACCTGACGTCTGTGCTCCAAATATTGCAATACGTTTGTTAAGATAGGAGAATCTGTCAAACGGACCGCCCGTTTCTAAACCGAGTCTAGGATTTTTACAGGTATTTTTGGGTAATGTAATTTGCTTCAATGAAACTCCATACATTTCACATTTTGTTTTTTTTTTTTAAATTATTATTTTACATAAGATATATGTAACCAAGAGATGAATTAGCATACTTAAAGGCCTCTCAGACCTGCTACAAAATACTTGTAAAAGTATTATAATCTAAGAAGATTCAAACGAAGATTTAAGCTATAATTCGCAATAAAATGATCGATAATCAGATATCTCTTGAATCATTCGAAATCGTTATACCCTTGGAGTAACAATGTATGGAGAGAGAGCTAATTATTTTTACCCAACCTATACAAACTTGCAATAAATCACTTTCGAGAGAGAAAGAGACAATAAATACACCGCTTCTATGTACTGTTACGATGATCTTGGGCTCCTGGGTCACCGCGGGACTCCGCCCAAATTTTTTATTATGCCACTAAATTTGACACAACCAAACGGTTTTTTAGGTTATATGCTATATTTTTGTTGATAATCGACTACTGTAACGGTATTTACGCCAGCCTTCCTAAATACCAAACTAATAAACTCCAATCAGTTTTTAATGCTGCAGCAAGGCTTATCACCGGGGTATCTAAATATTCGCATATTTCAGAGCACCTTCGGAACCTTCACTGACTCAAGTGCACTGAAAGAATCCAGTACAAGTTGTGCTGGATGGTGTTTAAATCCCTTAACGAAATGGCTCCACTGTACATCACCGAACTATGCGTTCCAAAAAATATTCTTCTAAAGCAGTCGACTCTTAGATCGGCAACGTCATCGGCTATCGGAAGGCTTATAGAACCTAAACGCAATCCAAATACTAAGTTTGGAGATCGCGCTTTCGGAGTTTCGGGGCCGAAGGCTTGGAATGAACTCCCTCTGGAACTAAGATGTATAACGAGCCCAACAGAATTTCGGTCCAAACTGAAAACTTACCTTTTCAGACTCTCATATCCTTAAATTCATTAAAAGAATCTCAACATAATCTGTCTCTCGACGAATCACCTTTAGATATGCAAATTTCAACCAAATCCTGTACTGTATGACAAATTCAGAAAGTCCATTCTTTTAATTTCGCTCCATGCCCTAAATCGGAAAAAAAAAATAAAAATTATAATAATAATAATTAAATAATAATCATAATTTTAAGTTCATAATTGTGTCTATCTGATGGGACCTGCCAGGTAAGTATGTTCCTGTAAATTTTCTTATTTAAACTAGAAATTAATATATAACGATAGAAAGTAAGATCTGTACAGCGCCCTTGAGGTGATTTTTCACAAAAACGGCGCTATACAAATCGTCCAAATATTATTATTATTATTTATTATTAACAATACTGTGAAAAAGTGGTTATACGAATAAACAAAAACATTATGTCGATATGTGATATGATATGAATGGATGTATAAATACCCTAGCCTTAGTCTTATCCCCGCCCAGGTCCGCCGAGTCAGGTAAAAATCATCAAAAACTGACTACACTGCCTTCGATAGGTACCACTCTATATGTTCTAAGGTTATACCCGTACTTTAATTCGTTCGGCCGCTCGTTTCGAAGTATAAAAAACAATGTATCATGCGATCAACATACCTCCATAATTTATGCAATTATTGAGACCAGGGGATTTTTTATTCCATTAAAAGTAGGTTGAGCTCATTCATAGAGTTGATATTCTTAGAACACAGTTTATTTGAGTTAATCCGCGAGTGTTTTCCTTCTTCGCAACACAAAGAAGTCTCGATTTACGGAGGAAAATAATATTTCATTACAATTCAGAACAAATACGCAAATAATTTAGTATTTGGTCATACGAACATTTTTACTTTGGTTTTTATGTTAATTCTGCACAAGAGTCCCAACTGCTCCCAACCGTCTGAAGCCAGTGGGACTATGGCATCCCGCATCGGGGTATTTTGTGAGGCTGAAGGTAGTCGCGAGGAAAATGAGATGGAAAGAGGAAGATATGGAAGCACCAGGCTATTCAGATCGGGTCACTAAACACGTTGTTATGGCTCAACCAGTTCATCACGTGAGCAACTTACCAATAATAATCTGATAGTATTAATACCGTAAGCCGTCTTCTGCCACGTTCGATGGAAAAATTGCTCATACATACAAAAGTTTGAAATTTTTTCCGATCACAGTCCTTCACAATTTACTCACTATATTCATTTTGATGTGTGTGTCGTTGCTAAACCGCGCGAGAGCGTGTTTTTATCTACTAGTAATAATAATTGTGAAATAAAAAATTATTTTATTTGCGCATACCGCGATTTCAACCTCTGGCTTCATATCCGAAGGCCTTAACAGCTTGACTACGAATTTACAGTTAAACATTATATTATTATTGCCGCATGACAATATGTGAAAGACGCCCGTAACCAATAAATCTATCTGCAAAGGTCATTATTCCGTTGAATAAAATATTTAAACAGTTGTTTGTTTTGCATATTTTTCGCAAGAATGAGGGCAGCGTGGGCGCTGAAACCAAATACCAAACTACCTTGAAAAAAATTATTATATCATCAAATCGGTCATTGAATAATGCTTATTGATGAATAAATAATCTAACTTTAATCGTATTTTATTTCAATGAGAACAGCCGCTGTCTAGTGAGGCTGGAAGCGTTAATATACAATGTAAAAATCATATAAATCACAACTAGCTCTACCTACATACTATTTAACAAAGCGTCTGTTTATTTGTTTCTGAAGCAGCAAAAACTCTTGAACGGTGAGCTCTGATTCATGAATTTTGCACTGTTTTACGGTGAAAAATTTTCTACATTTTTTTGTTTGTTTTTAAATATAAGATTAAAAATTTATGCTTTATTGTGATGCTAGCGGTTAGATCAATGGTTATGGAAAGAATATTAGTTGCTTTAATCCACCCATTTCAAATATGGAATTATGTCTGCCAAAATACATTATAGGTAGGTACTTTATTAGGTACGTATGGATTTGAAAAAAAAAGATAATTTCAATTAACATCAGTTCAATATTTGAAATGTTCGCAATCGTACGGACCTACGTATAGCTGGCGCAACGAGAGTTGAAACAAACAATACATGTATAACGTTGGGTTTATTGTGTATCGGTATACGCTCCAGAGGCGATGTATTTACGATGTGTCATAAAGAAAGAGTTCTTTGTCTTGTTTACGCCTACTTATTGTCACTAGTGGAAAAGGGACAGCGAGTGTTTATGTTGATATTGTAAATTCATGTCCTATTCATTCGGTTCGACACGCTGTACGTAAGCTATACATTTGTGTGAGTATTGGCCGGCACCAACTCTCGTGATGAGACCTATACTCACAAAGGAAATTAATTATTGAAACAATGTTTATAATTTCAACGAAATATGAAACCTAATGTGTTTTTGCGTCTTCTTCAAATTTCGTTGAAAATTATTGATATTGTTTAAATAAAAAATTGCACAATTTTTTCGTCTGATTTTGGCCGACCCTTTGTCCAGAGGGACGGACGTATTATGACGTCACTGGCTAGAAAGTCTGGTGTACATTGTTGCACCACGAATGCACCTGCATTATATTGCCCGCGCATAATTATTTCCTCGAAGAAAGACTATGCAAGCAATTGTCGTGATAACCCAATCAGAACAAATACGAGTATGTATTGTCTGCCTAATGACGCGAGTTGACCTTAGTATAACCTTGATTGAACGAACTTCGAAATAATTCTACACGTTTAATCTTGTTACTGATTTGACATTACCAGTTGACAACAAAACACCTGACAAGTTGGGGTGACCCAGCAAATAACCTTGGCCAAAATTACTAATTTGGAATTATTACACTCGTATTATCGCTTTTACTCTAGAGTTTCTTGTAGAAAAACATTATGTTTTTTTACAAGAATAATTTTATTTCACCCGCTAGTGACTAGCAATTCAAACCTGTAAAACGGTTATTTGTGATGTTACCAATGCATATTATGTATGCAATTCGCTTTGCATGTGTGACATTCTACAGATTTTATTAGTTATGCTAACAGAATTTGACACGCATATTTCACAATCATATTATTATTTTTTTTTGTTTTAGTGTGTTATATTTCGTGCATGTAATTGTTTTCGTAAAACAGTGCATTTAGGTGAGACCGTGTCTGAAGGAACAAATGTCCTTTATGTTCCGCATCTTTCAGTGATTTGACTCGAATTTATTTTGAAAAAAATATTATACGCTGATTTATAAAATGTACTGAAAATGAATCTTTGTGAAATTACACGCAGAGGGGAAACCTGCCAAAAACGAGTGGTTAACAGTGGTGACATTTTGTATAAAAGTTATGCGTTTTGTATATAATACTCGTAGGGCTCATGTGGAATATAGCGAAGACTCCTATTATTACAATTACTAAATAATATTACACAATAAGCTATTTTATTAGAAGTTGAAAAAAAGTTTTTCGATTTTTTTTTAAATTTAGGTTTTGACAAAGGGTGGTCAAAAATGTTAGCTGCGCCAGGCACCGTTTGGCTCAGGGCCGGGCCTGATCACTGCGGTTTGTGTCCGATGTAAGCGCAATTAACGAGATTAAGAAAATGACACTTGAATGGTTTAATTACATAGATAATAGAAATTTCTGCGGCTTAAATGTGTTGATCGGATGGACAAAGAGAAGCATGCCGAGAAAGTATATGAATCGCAAGTGGATGGAAGAAGAAGTCGGCGATGCAAAGGAAGATCTCATACGAATCAAGTGAAGGACTGAACGCTGTTGGCGCAAATAAAAAAATATCCAAAGAAGCGAAGCTAGCAGTCTACAATAGAGTAGAGAAATTAATACATGTAGAGCGGATGAACGAAATAAGGAGTGAGAAGAATATATGACGCGAAAGTGAATTGTAAAAGAAGTCGGGGACGCCCAAGGAAGACATGACACAATCAAGTGAGTCAAATAATCATAACGGAAGAGTGGGTATGAGGCGATGTATGAATGAAATAAAGCGAGTTGTATGAGATTGCGAGGAAATACCAGTAACACCAATGTGGTTAGTTACTGAAAACAGTAACCGACGTCATTGACGGACAACCGGTGGGTACATCGCGTCACTCGGTGACGCCCAGAGCCTCCCCTGCCTGCGCGTAATCAGCGATATATACATGTAGGCGGGGGCACGTGGCAGCCCGACGCATGCAACCGATACGCTGAATGGCGAAAACAGCTTGGAGGGGCCTTCACACAGAAGTGGTGACGATGACAACTCGTTATAGCGGTTGTTCTCACATTATATTATATAAATATTATGTTGTTTTCCCTCCTATGAGACAGTCTCGAAAATACAACTTTCTCAACCAGAAGATCGGGAATAGTTGATAGCTCAGTGGTTTCACCATAATTCGTTTCATAATAAAGGTCTAATGAACCAATTATTATAATGGATGTCATCGTGCGCCATGCTCATTGTTGGGCTGCATTAACCGGACTCTTGAACAACTTTCGTAACCTTCCCATTACATCGTCGCAAAAGGGCTGAAGCGCCATTTTGGGAAGTTTACACCAGAGCACTTCAAAGTTTTTTAAAAAACTTCGCTGATTTAATGACGCAAAAGCTCCCCGATCGAAAGATTTTGCTTGTTTAGAACTTTTAATCGATATTATTTCAATAGTCCATAGCTCATGATCGAAATGACGTTGCGAGCTGAAAATAGTTGCTTTATCTATAAATTCTTGACAGAAAAAACTACGCTGTTTTCATGACGCAAAAGCTCCCCGATCGAAAGATTTTGCTTGTTTAGAACTTTTAATCGATATTATTTCAATAGTCCATAGCTCATGATCGAAATGACGTTGCGAGCTGAAAATATTTGCTTTATTTATAAATTCTTGACAGAAAAAACTACGCTGTTTTCATGACGCAAAAGCTCCCCGATCGAAAGATTTTGCTTGTTTAGAACTTTTAATCGATATTATTTCAATAGTCCATAGCTCACGATCGAAATGACGTTGCGGACTCAAAATAGTTGCTTTGATCTATAAATTTGAGACAGAAAAAACTACGCTGATTTAATGACGCAAAAGCTCCCCGATCGAATGTTTTTGCTGAGACAAACAAACAGAGAGTGTCTGCTTCTAAAAATGATCGCTTGCTTAGTAAATCATCAATCAATCTGCGTATCTGTTGCCGATTAGCGTGACGGCATCAATTATCAACGTCTACTGTTTAGTTTCAATTAATCGCCGGGTGATTCACTCAAAAATACGTATTTTTTTGTTAATTCCGTTCATCGTAATAGTTTTCTGGTGAATTAAAACCGGCCAGGTGCGTCAGTGATGGATACTTCGACAGGCGGACCTGGGTATTCTTACTATATCAATAATACTAAGTTAGATTCGGAGGTCAGCCCTAAACTTGTTATTCTTTCGCTAGATAATTAATTTAATGAATGTATAGCAACATAAGAACATTAATAACAATAACTTTATTTGTCGTTACCCATGAAAGATCACAGGATGTAACTTGACTTGCCAGGAAAAAATATTAGTTGCTATCCATCCATTTCAAATGTAGAATAATGTCTGCTAAAATACAGCATAGGAAAGTACTTTATTAGGTAGGTAGGGATTTGAAAAGATTTATTTTTTAAATATGAAAATTTTAATTGACATCACACGAACGCACAAAGGCAATTATTTGTTGTTAATTCGGGGGTCAGCCACTCGTTATTGTTTAATTTGGGCAATTAATTGAATTAGTATAAAAATTATTATATTCTTCATTTCTTGGTACTTATTTCATTTTTTTTATTTTTTGAAGAAAGACAAACATTCCCGGGTTACGAATAACCTGACAATATTTGAAAAACTCCTACTACCATCATAATAAGCGGAAAATGTTGATTGTCCAATGATGGAGGACTTTGAGGAGCAGAGGAATTGAACCCACGACACCCGGTGGGAATCCGACGTTAATTTATTTATTTTTATTTTATTTATTTTTTTATTATTTTACTTAACGACACACTTTTTTTGTTGGTTGGTATAATTGCCCATCCCACTAGGCATAAGCCTGTGTTGGGATGGCAATTTGTAAAAGTGGATTTTAGCTACATAGTAACATGTTAAAATCGAAAATATAGTACATTCATAATATAAGTAAATAACAAATTTGAAGATATAGAATCTGCATAATAAGAACTAAATTAAACTTGGTTTTTAAGGTGAGTAATGAAATTGCTTTTAAAGGAGCTTTTGTTTTGTATGTTTCCGATGGTGCTGGGCAGAGAATTGAATTGCTTAATGGCGTTGTACTAAAACTTTTTTGTCCGTAAGCGGTTTTATAGGCTGTTTAGTTTCAAGTGTAAAGTATAAAGTTAGAGGTACAACGGAATATCGGAATTTCCATGTCTAAAAGCGGACAGAGACAACCTCCGTGCATTAGCTCTTTGGCTTTACACTCAGAGGTCGAGGGTTCAAGTCGTGGCCAAGAAAAAAAAATCACACATAGATTTTTTTATTTTTATTATTCATTTTTCATTTAAGCGTTGCTTGAAATATTTAACGAACAGATCTTAATAGCCAAATACGTCCTAACCGTCCTCTTCTTCTTCTCCTATCTTCTGTTATTCTTTCTGCCTCGCATTATAACAGCAGTATGCAGTAATTAAATAAATTATTTTCGTGATTTTCCAGAACATTAGTTTTTGCTCAGAGCAATAATATACCAGGAGGGATAGCTTGTGTAGTCAGGATCGTTTATTTTTCCTGACTCGGGCGTGGCTAGGGCTCGGGTATTTATACATCCATTCATAGCACATGTCGACATAATGCTTTGTTTATTTGCACAACCACCTTTTCACAGTATTGTTATCAACAAAATATAGGATATAACCTAAACAGTCGCATAACAAAACGTAGTGGGCGGAGTCGCCGGAGACGCGGAAGACGGAAAACATGCTTACATACGAAAAGCGGTGCGATATTATATGACAACTTTCTCTCTCATGGTAAAAATATTTAGCTCTCTCTCCATATATATTCTTGCTCTGAGATTTCTGTTGGTATTTTAATTATTTCTAAAATGCTGAGGCTTTGATAAAAGGCTTTCAATTCATTTCCCTACAAAAAATGCATCTCAAAACTTATGCTAGCAATTTTTTTAAATTTGATTTTTCATTTAGAGATTTTATTTATTGTATTTGAAAATAAAACAAACATTCTTGGGTTACGGATGACCTGATCATATTTGAAAATTTCCTACTGCCATCATAATAAGAGAAATATGTTGCTTGTGTAATGGTGGAAGACTTTTGTAGCAGAAGAATTGAACACATGACGCCCGGGTGGGAATTCAACGAATTTGTCCACTCAGCTACTAACCGATCAGTAATAAGAATACAATCTGTTGTAATCTATAACAGATACAATATGCTCATAAAATAATTTTGGAACCTGCTAAAAACCACCTTAACCAATGATTTTATTTTTCTCCGACAGTGACCGATGATGGGTCTTCCGTCTCCTGGAAGGAGTCCATGAAATCGGTGATCCCCTGGACCCGCGGGAAGGCAGAGAAGTTCTTCACCAAGAAGACGCTCTACAAGAGACTGCCCATTCTCAACTGGTTACCCAAGTAAGTTATACCTTACATAGTTTACCCTGTGCTTTTCTGCACTCCTGGGATAAATAATAATAACACCAAGATTATTTGATGCGTTCAAGCTTTTTTCTTTCTTAATCCGTCGTAATATCATTGTATTGTATAATAATAATAGTATTATAATAATCATATCATAGTATAAATTATTGAAAATAATCTATCAACTGTATAAAACTCATGATAGTACTCCCCTCCTAAACACGAGAATATTCTGAATTAGGAAGGTAATTACTACCTTCTAGAATATTAAGAATTACATGGAAAATATATTATATGTGCAATTGTAAAATCTTGATTACAATAATGAATACTGGAAACTTGAAGGGTTCTAAGTTCCACGGACAAAAAATGAAGTAGACGGGAATTTTAAAATACACCCATCATTATTACAAAATCAACAAATGAAGATATCTGAATGCAGTTTAGTAAACAAATTATAAGAAGGACATATTAAACCAAGTAAAAAATTAAAGGAAAGATTAATTTTAGAAAAAATCTCATGCATTGTGCCTAGTTTGCTTTAATAAGTTCTAAGTACCTTGCTCTCTAAAGCGATAACGAACTTAGTGCTTTAGTGAAAATAAAAAAAAATACTAACTGTTTTATGCAAATGGGATGCGACTGGTGATGGCACTTAGCGCCTATTACAGAGTAACGACGGTTGGTCCTTTCAACCAACGCCATCTTTCGGATTTTTTAAGAATTATTAACGGCTAGCAGTGGCGCTTGAACATTTTTTATGACATTGGCCTTGACACATACTATTCATTTTATAACTTTAATCCAGTAAAGATCTTTTCCCTAAGAAAACACTAATGTAAAAATAAACTCAGTCAAGTAAATAAAACCATTAGATGGTGATAGTAATAAGGCCTAATGAGCCGCAGTACTAGTTAGATAGACATTATGAGGGGTATTTGTATAAGCCCCAGCTAGTTAGTAGAGGATTACGAAAGAATCCATAAAAAAAAAAAAAATAAAAAAATAAAAATAAAAATCATTCATTTTATAAATTGAAAGGTTTTCGTTCTTTTTGGTGCTTACAGCCCTTTAAGTTTACGGTATTCTAATTAAATAAATAAATAGGCCCTCCATTCATATAATACAGAGCAACTAAGGCAGGGAATCTATTAAAGACAGAATTATAGTAGCCTCTCAAAAGCTGGGGGCACTGTATAAGTATACAGAGCCACCTCCCATCTTTTCTCTATCGTCTCTCCTATACTATGAATCTCATTCAGATCCAGGCTCACTTCTTCCTCTCCTTAAAAGACCCTCTGCAGGGCATCCTCAGATATTTCTTTACTCCTCCGTGGACTATTATAGAATAGATGAATGTATTGTTAAATTAATATTGTTGCATTTTTTCTTTGCAGATATAATTCAGAATATGCAATAGGAGATCTAATAGCAGGAATTACAGTCGGATTGACTGTGATTCCTCAATCTCTAGCCTACGCCAATATAGCTGGATTGCCTCCTCAAGTGAGTATTTATCAAGCTAATTAAACTATTTAACCCGCCAACAATCTTAACACATTGTTAACTCAACCTTAAACATAGGTTGCAACTGACAACCGTAACAATCATGCTGTTATGCTTGTCAGCCGATCATAATTTGATGAAAAATGGAGACCGGCAGAGAATTGGAATTTCCTTTTTGACCATGTCATTGTCTATGTCAAAAATTCAAAATGGCGCTGAACATTGATAATATGACTTGTTATAAAATATATTCGATTGAAAATTATTTATGAAATTATTTGAATTAAAGCATAAAACATGTTTGTTAAATTTCACAGGTCTGAGATTATTATAAACGTTTCTGAATAATATAAAGATTAATATTTTAATTGATTTAATCTCCGCTGTGATAGAGGAGCCATAAAAGTGGTGAATATCACAAACAACTTTAATGCCATTATCGCATCATTTCAGCAGTGCATAATTCTTGTTCAAAACATGTGCGATTCCATTATATAAAATACCAAAGATTTAAAAGTCTGCAAAATACTAAACAAACACATTGCATTTACATTGTGTTATGCAAGAATATTCTGATTATAATATGTGCAAAACGGAAAAATCTAGAAGATAAAAATCCTTCCAGAATAAGTGGAAGATCATGAAATCATTACATTGTATTATGAATCCAATTAGTTTAATCAATAATAATATGAATATGTTTATTTATGTATGGGGCATTTCTTCTGAAAATAGGACACAACATAAATCAGACAAAAACTTCCTTCTTGTGCATTATCTCATGCATTTCTACAGTTATTGATTGTCTTTACTTCTTCCTCCTACCCCAGGGAAACCTTCGATAATCCAATTTCATTATAGCTATCGTAGCTCGAGAAAATTTCATTGTACGACTTGCAATCGACAAAGCATGAGACAAACATCTATGTGTAAATGCTGTCACATTATTTTTGTGACAATAATGTTTTCAGTAAGAATATGATGAGGTTCGCACAATGACACACAGTACAACAATAAGAGCATACCAACGTATTGACGCAAACGGAACTTACAAAATTAAGAACTATTCTAATGAAATGTTTGCTTTTCTTCTCCAGTATGGTCTCTACGGTTCTTTCTTCGGCGCCTTTGCCTATATCTTCCTGGGCAGCTGTAAGGACGTGCCCATGGGCCCCACGGCCATCGCCTCTCTGATGACCTTCCAGACCGTTTCCAGCAAAGGCTTCGGAGTGGAGCATGCCATTCTACTGACCTTCATGGCTGGAATCATCGAACTTCTCATGGGAATACTTGGACTTGGTAAGATTGATTAACATTAAATATTCTTATAATTCATTGATTTTTCATTCTGCTCCAGTGTGAAAATGTAGCGAATAAGATCGTACTATGCACTTCACTCACCGCATTGCAATCGGACCAATCATACCAATAATTTAGGATGAATGTGATTATGTTTATGACAGAGACCGTATGTTGAGGCGGTGCGTAAACCATTGCGAAATAAACACAGAACCCGACGAAAAACACAAGTGCGAATATAACGTCACGTGAATGCCCGTTTGGGGATTTTGGCACGGGCGCGAGAGTAACGCCAGTAAAGGGTGAAGTGGTTAATAAAAATTGATTCACTAAAAGCTAAAAACTGTGCTTACTTTTGCTCCTACTTTTGCTTGTGTGTTAAACATGAAACTTTACTTAAATTCAAACTACCGCTCTATTTTCTTTCAAAATACACAGTAACTCGCATACCTTTATCTATTTGCCGATGATGCTTAATTTAAAGTCAGGCAATTCAAATGCCGCAATAACATTTGTAATAAATCTGTGCCCCCCCACACTTGCACACAAATGAAAAGGTTTATGGCAACACATAATAATGATGGCCATTAAAAACTTTTCCATTCGAAGCGGGAGGAGCTGCCTCGTGGCCCAAGAGCGGGTCAATGGATGGTTAAGAAAAGGTCACAGTCATATGACTGAAGCATGTGACTGTTTAACTTGATAAAAATTGAGTGTCCGCTAGTAATTTATACTGCCGCTTATTACTTTGTAAAAACTTAAGCTACCCGAACCGTTTTCACATGGATTTATTTCAATCGTAAATATTAATTGTCAAAATTATTACACAAACAGAAAATACAACATGCTCTAAATCAATTATCTGACACAAAACCTTAAGTGCGTGCAATTGACAATGTCATAAAGAATTGCAGAAGATTGATGTATTACTAAAGGTACAAAATGGTGCTAAATACTATTATATATAATAGTGCTAAGCTGATTGCGTTGGATATTATAGTTATTTGTATTTCCGAAAGAGTTAATCTAGTGTTTACTTTATACGAGTGCATAATCAATAACTTTACCTTGATAAGCTCAATTGGATTATGGATTATATTGTCTTATTCAAAACATTAGCTTGTAAGCATTGTGAAATTAATGTAATTGTTGAGTATATCAGAGCCTTTAAGGCAGATGATTTGAGTCACAAGGCGAACGCCGCAACCTTTGCCCGACGTAAAATAAAGCATTATTGACGCCGTTATCAATAAACTCACTAACTTTGATTCCATCCAAGTGACTTGTATCAATTGAGCATGTCACTTCCAATCAATATCTATTGGTGACGGTATGTGGGTAACTTTATTACATTCTAATGTTTCCTCAGGACTGTGGTATAATAGCCTAAGTATCTACCAATGTCATGAATTTCAAGATTTAATTTGATGAAAGTTAAATATTTTTTATCAATTCAAAAAAATATATGTATCAATCATAATCAATTGTGATAATTGCTGTCATTTCAACAACTTTTTTACTAGCCATATTATTATAATTACAACATTATTCATTCTAAATAACCATTTTTAATGCCGGGATTAAAATTCAGGTCTCTAATTTTCATGGCATACTCCAGTAGTCTCTAAAGGGGATCTTGGGGGTAAGCCAAGTGACCAAGCTTAAGAAAAAAATAGTGTAAAAATTGTTAAATTTTTAAATCACGCAATCATAAACATAAAATGGGTGAAGAATTGACAACGGCGACAATATTGGGTGTCCGTAGAAGAGGCATACAACAAAACTTTGTAAGTTAAATATGGATATAGTGCACCATAAATTTATTCTGTCTTAGAGTATGTTTGTTATAGTTTGGAGGCCACTGGCATACACAATCTCGGCTCTGGCTATCAATGAATAATAAACGCCATCATAAACCATCTTTTTACGTTTCGTACATTGTTTTGATGAAGTAATTTTGTTGTTCCAGGCTTTCTGATTGACTTTGTCTCCGGTCCTGTGTCCTCCGGCTTTACGTCGGCGGTGGCTCTGATCATCCTGACGTCGCAGATGAAGGACATCCTCTGCATCAAGGTGAAGGGCTCCACCTTCCTGCAGCAGTGGGTGTCCATTTTCACGGAGATACACAAGACCATGCCGTGGGACGTGGTGCTCGGGGTGTGCTGCATCATCGTACTGCTGCTCATTCGGGTAAGCAACCTAACCTAATTTTACCTTACCTAACTTATCCTAGCATAATTTAATCTAACCTGACCTGGCCTGACTAATCTGAACCGACTAATTAATGTTAAAATGGTCGCTACCATTTGACAGCCTCCGTGGTCGAGTGGTTAAGACACTCGACTATGAATTCAAAGGTCGCGGGTTCAAACCCCGGCACGCGTAAATAAATTAGTGTTACTTCACAATAAATTCATAGTATATTTGCCGCACGTTCTTGAGTGTATCGCCCTGGTAAAAGACCACCATTCAACGTTGTTTGAAATGGCTTTGGCTGTGTTCGGTGATCAGATCCATGTATGTGATCTGAATAACCAGATACTTCCCAACGTTCTTCTGCCCTATCCCCTTCCGCTCCCCACTACCTTCAAACCTCGCAACATACCCCCATTGGCGATGCCATAGTCCCACTGGCAAAAAACCCATCAATCAGTGAAATCAGGACCAGTCACTTCACAACCGTCATCTTAATCTTCTCCTTTCCTCCACAACTATCTTCAGCCTCACAAAATTTCTCAAGTGGGATTTTTATTGTTAAAATTTCAACCGGATAGTTGGAACTCTTGCCCGGAATCACAATTATCTTCTAATAATAAGACATGTTGTAATCAATTTCAGGTGATTGGAAATATTAAGATTGGTCCCGCTGAAGATGAACTGAAGACTACCAAGCACAAGGTCATCAACAAGATCCTGTGGATCTTCGGAGCTGTGAGGAATGCATTCGTGGTCATCATCTGTGGACTCATCGGATACTCTTTCACAGTGGACGGAAGTGACCCACCTATGAAATTGATTGGTAAGTCAAGCAAAACATTGATCCAATAAAAAGGCAGCATTCCGGCTTACTTCAGTTGAATCCAAGAGTTAGCTTCACTCTTTTGGTGCCAACCTTTTCAGCTTAAAAAAACCTAAATGCTTCACAAATTAATTTATTTGGAAAACAAAAGATTATTCTAATGGACTTTTTCTTGTTTCACTGTGTTTTCTGTCATTGTCTTCTAAATATTACATCAAAGTTTACTGTGACAGATCGGCACTGTGGGGAATTTAGCACAGTCCAGGTAGGGTTAATTCAATTACAACATGTAATTGTTTCTAATTGATAATATACATACATTTATCTCTATCACTTCCCTATGAATTATCATTCTGCTTGTGGTTAGTTTAATTCATTATCTTTACTGAAACTATTGTTAATTATTACTGATTGATGGTTTCTACAAGTGTGACAATTTTAATTTTAAGTGATTCGAAGAAAATATGGTGTTGGCGTGGAATGTCGCTTTTAATGACAACTTTACTGTATTTACATACAAATGAATACTGATAAACCAGTCAGTCATCATTATGATAGGTTTATGGCCTAGCCTTATCCCCTCTTAAAATATCACGTGAAACAATTTAGTGCAGTTTCCATTGGAATAGAATTTTCTAGATGAGCCTCCCCAAAACAAAAAACCACAAAATTATATTGGACCTGCTAGATTTTTTTTGACACTTGAAAAGTGTAAGTGTTAAGTTTATATTGATGTGGAATATCTGCATTGTTTAAGTGGACACAATGACAACAGCATCTATTCAACAAACTGTATTATAGAGAGAAATTGAGTGAAAGGTACTGATGTAGTTTATTTCAGGTCTATTATTCGGATAGCACTCTCCAGAGTTGTAACGCCCTTTAACGTGGATACCGCCCAAGAGTCCCAACTGCTCCCAACCATCGAGAGCCAGTTATAAAAATAATAATAAATTTCTAACTATGATTATGAACTAAACAATTACAGGTTGCACTTTAAAAATCTGTAAGTATGTATCTAAATCGAAGAATTATTTCTTGCAGGCTACATTCCCCCCGGCTTCCCCGAAGTGAAGGCTCCAGCGTTCAGCTACACCAAGGATAACTCCACTTTTGGCTTCTTCGACATGTGCTCCGATCTTGGGTCTGGTCTCATCGTTGTTCCCCTCATCGGACTCCTGGAGAATATCGCCATCTGCAAAGCTTTCTGTAAGTCTCTACTTATTCTGGATTTTCACCTAAGAGTCTTTTTATTTCTTCACCTTCTTTCTCCTTTCCTATAAGGCTGAGCCTCCCAGAGACACAAACATGTTTCCGCTCTTGTCTTGCAATGTCACGTGTTACATTGCAGATGTCGTTGTGTTTTTTGTATTTACGTTTTCAATTCAAATAAAGTAAATGCAATCTAGCCATTCTATAGATTGGCCGTGATAATTCAAACACATGTGCAAAGAATATAATTGTCATTATTTGCACAGTTGTGTCTGAAAAGTAAATTTTATTATTCAGGTCAATAAATGATATACCGTCTTACTTATAAACGCGGTGTAAATTTTAAACGATCGTATAAGATCGGAATAGTGAAAAACGTTACTTATAATAACGGCGTAAAATTCCAGCGGCCTTATGCATTCGTTTAAGTAGCTGTCAGTTTATACCTCCTGTAGGGATAGTTTGGTGTCAGAATAGCCGGGCAAAACGATAAAGATGGCCGACTTTTTAGACATTTTTTCACGAGGTTTAGAAAATATACACGATACGTCCACATCGCGCAGCCAAAGTGTACAAAAAACGGTACGATCCATTTGCAACTTTATCGGAGCAAGAATTTAAATCAAAATATAGATTCAACAAAGTTAATATGAAGCTATTAATCGATTTGTCAGGCCAGATTTGGATGGAGATAGGCGGGGTGGAAAGATATCCGCGGATCTCCGAGTTCTTTGTGCCATAAGATGCTGGGGCCGAAATGAGGTAAGATCGTATTTATATACATAATTTGAAACAAATGTGCGAAATTGATACCCAAATCAGGTTTCAATAATTGGTATTTTTTTACAGATACAGGTGACTGCGCTGACATACACGGATTCAGTCAGCAAACGATGTCTCAGATTTGCAAACGAGTTGCGACTGCTTTTGCAAAAAAAGCTCCACAGTACATAAAAATGCCCCTCAGCTTGGATGAGGAGCAGGCTACTGCCAGAGTTTTTTAAAATAAAACGTTTTCCAGGAGTAATGGGTGCTATTGACTGCACCCATATTAAAATACGAAAAGTCGGAGGTGATGCCGGACAATACTACATAAATAGGAAGGGGTATTACTCCTTAAATGTCCAGGTTTGTAAAGTGAAACATACCTCAACATGGAGTATGTCAGTAGAACCTTTGTTTTAATACCAACATTGAATGTATGAATTCATTTCAGGTGGTGTGTAATGCCAATCTGAGGATCATGGATATAGTTGCTCATTGGAGAGGCAGTACACATGATGCTCGCATTTTCCGAGAGAGTTCCACTAAACAAAGGTTCGAAGATGGAAACTTCAACGGACGACTCTTAGAAGACGGAGGTTATGGCTGTACGCCATTCCTGTTCACCCCGGTCAGGAATCCAACAAACCCCAAAGAAGTGGCGTACAACAGGGCACAGATAGCTACTCGCAACACGGTGGAGAGATGTTTCGGAGTGTGGAAACAGAGGTTTCGTTGCCTACTGCGAGGCATGGCGGGGTCTCTGCCTACCATCAAGACAACTGTTGTTGCCCTTGCAGTACTCCAATGTCTTGCCCTCGATCTGAATGATCCTCATCTAGGTAACTAAACAATTTACAATATTATCTTATGCTTTCACATATGTATAACATTATTGAAGTAGAGGTTACTAGCGATTCCTACAAACCCCTGTGCCGGCCAGCTAGTGTTATGTACAATTCATAAGCATTGTATGGATGAAGCGTCTAGACAATCATTTAAAAAGTGTATAAAAGTCTGTCTTTAGATATTCCTTGGATATTATGAGTTGTGTACATACTAATAAAAGCTTTTAATTTTGAATAGATGACGGTGAGGAATGTGACGAGGGTGCAGTACTGGCTACCGACGCAGAAGTGGAAATACCTGAACACTTTGAAGACAACATGAGTGGAAATGCCTGTAGGCAAGTGTTCATTCGAGAACGTTTTTGAATCATGTATGCCCATGTATTTATTGAATCAATAAATGCTCCATTCAACACCCACCTGTGATTTTAATTATTATGCACTATGTATTATATTTAAAAAAAAAAAAATTTGCAATGGAGGGAAAAATAAAGAAAATTACAATAACAGATTAGAGTAATGAAAAAGATTTAATTCCTATTGGTTTACAGCAAAACATTCAAGACACAAAGACTAACCTTCGTAATAAAGGTAAAAGTAAAAATACAATCCCATAATGATTTTTGTTGATAACTCACTAACATCACTCCTTATATAATAAATAGCAAAGGAATAAAGAAACGAAAACAACTTTAAATTTATTTTGTTTACAGTAAAACATTATAAACAAGACATTAGACACAAATACTAACCCTCCAAATGAAGGGAAAAGTAAAAAAAAAAACAACATATAACATTACTATTTATCAAATTTCTCCTTTAATAATTTCATCTCGGGCAAATGTTTCTCTTCCATGGACCTCTTTGCAAGCTCCGATTCCTCTTCCAACAAACGTTTCTTAGCCGTCATCATCTTCTTGGACTCCTCTTCCAACAAACGTATCTTAGCCGTCATCATCTTCTTGGACTCCTCTTCCAACAAACGTATCTTAGCAGTCATCATCTTCTTGGACTCTTCTTCCATCAGTTCAAACCTCTTTAGATACTCTTTGCAGATCATTTGTTTTGTCTCTTCGTAGAGCATCATTTTCAGATGGTTGTCGTGAGGCAACTTTGCTTTCTGAAAAAAAAAACTTATTGAGAAAAATGTATTACCCATGTAAAACTTTCAACAATCACTTTGTGGTTGGACATAATAATACATACTTGTTTAACTTATAATTTCTCTACAACAATAAAGTGTACTTTATAAATAAATAAATTATCCAGATATACCTACTTTAGTGCATTTATTTGTGGTTGTTGGGTGCGGTGTAGTTGTTATGGTGTGGTGATGTGATAAAGAAGGTAAATCATCAGCTTCACAGTTCGATATGTCCTGTAAAACCTGAAAAGTACACTTATAATATATTATTTATATCAACATGATATGATGCCTAAAAGAATAGACTATTTGAGCATTAACGCAAACGCACCTCAGTATGTGACTTCTTTGTAGTTGAGGTGGGGGTTGGATCATCTGCATCTGCTGTTTGGCTGCTTGATTCTGTCTCCTGCTAATATAAGATAATGATTATGTCTAACTGAAAAGTTACTGCTTTCGAAATTACTAATAATTTGATCCCAAAACAATGTTTATTTAACTTACAAGTACGTTTATTATCTCAAAAGATAACATCCTAGGTATGGAGTGTGGCAATTGTTTCTCAGATGATTCCTTCTGTAATAATATAACAAACCATTAACTAATTCATGTGCAGGCTTAAAGCAAGCTTTTACAACTTTTATAAAGTAATCTCCACTAACTTTAGCCTCATAACATACCCTAATTAGGGATGCCATAGTTCCACTGGATTCGGACAGTTAGGACTCCTATGCGATATACAGATACATATTTATATATATTTTTTAAATCATGCCAACTTAGTTAAAGAATATTGTTTTAAAACATATGCTAGGATATTTACCTTGGATTGGTTTTTGAAAATTGCATCACTGTCGAATACGTTTTCGTCAACGGTGAATTCGTTTAGCAGCATTTCAATGAGATCATAGACCTCTTGCGATGGACTTACTGGTTTCGGCCCACCGCCTGTCGCTGTCATCTCTCTCCTGTATTGGCTCACTTTATATTTACATGCCAACTTCATTGTCTTCCACTGTCCTTGAAGTTGGCTCAAGTCTCCTTCGCTAACGTTTAACGCATTGAATCTGAAAAATAGTACATCATTAATGAAGTGGCATACCAGTGACCATTGTCATAATGTAACCGCGTGTCGAATACTTAACCTAATATACTGTAATGTCGGTAAACTCACTTTATCCAAATAGATTTCCAAGCTTCTCTCTTGGCATTTAAGTTGTTGGTTTTAGAGCTCTTGTCTTCCACAATACACAATATGGAGATTCTCCATTACGCACTGTCTTAACAACGCCTTGAATAAAAACAAGCATTATCAAATAAATATAGGTACTAATTTCAAACAAACATAAGAAAACATTACAGCCAAGGTGAAAGACCAACAAACCTTTTCAACGTCACCCCAATTCTTGTTTCTTATCCTCTTCTTTTGGCTTTTCATGTTAATTTGAACACTGTTATCATTGTTAGCCATTGCGCGCGGCAATAATATTATGACATCTGAAGAAACGTGAAGTTAGCAACGGGACGCAAAATGCGAAAGTTACCGCGATTTTCAGTTTTGGAGCAAAGTGATGCCAGTGAAAAAAAATCATAACTGTTAAACCATCGGAATAGTTATGCTCGGCCTAAATATTTTTATAAGTAAAGATTTTTACGGTAGTAGTGTTAAGCTCTACTCCCGGACTAACTATACGAATGGTTAGGAGTCGCTTAAGCAAATCTAATAAGTAAGACGGATAGAGTCTGTCTAGCAGGAGCGTGCCTCAATTATTTTTCAGATTTTCCAGATTGAACTTCCCAGAATAAGTTGTTTTTTTTAACTCCTTGGGACTAATATACCAAATGTATTTTGTGCATTAACATTTTAAAATAAATAAATAAACCTTCTTTAGTTGGCATTTTTAAAGAAATTTAACTACTACAAGTCTCTTTCCTGGAAGAGCAATCTCCAATCACCTTTTTCAATACAAAAAGTTTGAATAAAAAAATCATATAAAATTTAAAAATACAAAATCTGGAAAAAGCAAAATGGAAAGAAAAGTCACGGCACACCACTGTCTTCAAGTGTTATTTTAATGTAATTCCTGCAATTTTTTTAATTCATTTGGTTATGACGTAATTGTTATTAAGTGACAATAAATATTGGAATACAATATGAAGTTAGACAGTAAAGATTAATTAGTATTATTTAATGATTAATTATAATATTTTCAAGGTTAAGTAACCAGCGGCCACTAGATTTTATTATTGAGCTCTTGATGGCCTGTTTTATTTTGAGTACAGGGATCTTCTGATAGTCAATATTTGTCAGCTTAAAACTCGCAAGATCTTTATCTTTACTGGAGATAATGACACACACATTATATATTTATTGGAAATAAAAACTTATAATAATAAAGATTTATTCTGGGCGATATGCAGGGCTTGTCCAATGAAATTTAATCCCTATTGTCATTGTAGTGTACAATAGATAATTTAAAAAAAAAGGAAATGCTACGCACATACATGGATGCGCGTACAAACCGTGCCTCCAGCACTATGCGTATTCATTTATGTGTTCTAACCAATCTGTCATGTACACCGTAAACACGTCACGAATTTAGCCGATAAGTGAACAAAAAAATAGTTCAATCCTTCATCTTATCGTCATCTTCGGGTGACTAGTGAAAACTTCTGATTTCTTTACATAAAGTGGATTGAAACCAAAGATGGTTCGAAATGCCGGTCCAATCATTTGAATTTCGCGCCGCAATATTGTTGTCCCTAGCGTCGTGTATGTGAGGTCTTCTCATATGATTTCAGTTTCAAGATGAAATAGAGAACATATTAAGATAAACTAAACATAAATCTGTCACAAACTAAGAGAGTTATAGCAGTTTAAAATTATGAGTTAAGGTTGTCAAAAAGAGTGCTACTTATGGATGTTATTTTGTTTACATAAGGATTGTGGTGTAAAGGTTAACAAGTTCTAGTCTCAGTATGCGATTATCCTTTCCATACCTAAAAGTAAAAATCAAACGTACGATCCGAAGCGGGGTGACGTAATTGCCCCATTTGATCTTGCTTATTAAGGCGTTTTCATGACATAATCTTAGGTTATTTTTTTTTGTTAATACTTTTATCCACATACTGATATCGCACAAAACTCTTGTTCGGAGTGAAATTAGAACCCTACGAAAGGGAGCAAAGGTAAATAAACAGTACATTCAGCTCAACATTAAATGTGACTCAACTAATGCAACTGCGTTGCGCTTCATTCAGTAAACTAATGATGTGTCTTTGTTTAGCAAACGGCAAGACAGTGGACGCCACCCAGGAGCTTCTGGCCATGGGGGTCAGTAACATCGGCAGCTCTTTCTTCCAGGCCTACCCGTCCACCGGCTCTGTGGCGCGCGCTGCTGTCAACCACTCCTCGGGGGTCAAGACACCCATGGGGGGACTCTACACAGGTCAGTGCAACACTAAACATTACCGGATAATTTTTCTTAGGTTCACCCATTGTTGTGGGATATATATACACATATGACCCATTAGTAGTTGAGTGGGCAAACGTGTCGGATTCCCACCCGGGTGTCGTAGGTTCACTTCCTCTTCTAGCTAAGTCGAAGATAATATAGCCTTCTGTATCTACATTTCGTGCAGTTAAATACATTGGCCACCTCTGCGTATGTATTACCAACTATGTACATCCAATCTAGGTACAATCGAGTATCTGAAAGACTCAGTCCTGATATTATTGTTAAAACCAAATAGAATTTTGGATCGAGTAGTTCTCGTCGGTATTTATATATATATATTTTTTTTACATAAACTCCACTCCAGAGGCCCTCATGTTTCCCTCAGCGTCTGTCATCTTTCGGGATGCTGTGTGGTGGGTCTTTTTTAATAAAAAGAATGCGTTAACCTTGATCTTGAAGAGAAGCTTGTTGCAGGAGGGAGAAAACACAAAAGCCGGCAAATCATTGCTTAGCCGAATTCTCATGTGGCAAATATCAATTGTGTATTAATGTCCTACATTTGTAATTACATAGGTGCTGAGTGCACCAATGTTTTTTGGCACTTTGATATTTCAGGACTAAACCATTTGGTAGTTACATCAATCACAAGCAATAAATTTACTTTTGAATACAAAATAGACTATTTTGGACATGCATTATAATATTTGTCAAATTGTTAACAATATCCCTTCTGCATTAGTTTAACTACAAATCGCTTAAATCACTTTTACAAATCCCTACCTCAAATCAAGAATAACAACATAGAATTAATAACAATCTATTATGATTATTCAAAATTTTAGAATATTTTTTACTAATTCTATTTACCTTTGTTTTTTGTTTCCAGGCCTTTTGGTGCTGCTGTCTCTTTTCTTCTTCACGCCATACTTTGCCTTCATCCCCAAGTCCTCGCTGGCCGCTGTCATCATCGCAGCTGTCATCTTCATGGTGGAGGTTCATGTCGTCAAGCCCATGTGGAGGTCCAAGAGTAAGTACCTTCTTCCTTTATGTCCTGATTTATTACTGCCCGATTGTGTCTAACCTAGACAACTTATCCTAACCTAACCTAACCATATAAATCTCTAAAATTGGAACCTCAGTTCCCAGTGAAGCCCACATCAGTATTACTGTTGTAGCATAAAATTACAGTTTTGAATATGTACCATGAAAATAAAATTAATAAATTGCACGCATCTGTTGAAGCATGTCAATCTTTAGAAAATAAATTTGAATTAGTATTCTTACACTAGAATACATATTTCAATAGCAAATTTGAAATTGGTCACCTTTCCAACTTCACCAACAAAATGATCCTTGTTTCAAAATCTACTGAAATATAGCCACAGTACAAGTATTCACAATATTTGTAATTGAGTTCTTGTGACTATTAATTTAATATTTATTTGAATGTTGTATTAATTTGTGGTTTTCTTTTGCAGAATCTGATCTGATTCCCGGAATCGGTACCTTCATCTTCTGCCTCGTCCTGCCCCTGGAAGTTGGTATCCTGCTGGGCATCGGAGTCAACGTTATCTTCATCCTGTACCACGCTGCCAGGCCCAAGATCTCTGTGGAGACACTCACTGTAAATACATTACTTTTTCCACTAAGCTATGAATACAACTTCACCAGGATCATATTAAGATGAAAACAATTAAATTGAATTTTCTTGGTTTTACTTCCCTATTGAAATTTTAAATCAATAATCAGTGTTTTAATAAGAAGATATAATAAAAGGCCATCAATTTAGATCACTGTCTTATGATAACTTCACCATTATAGAGAAATAGAAATGTTTCGAAAACATTAATAACATACCTTTTTGTCCCTTGTGACCTTTTTCATAAATTTTTATCCCATGTTTATCTCTCATGACAATTTATAGATCAACACAGCTGTCTTCGCACTACTACGACTAAATTTAAAAAAATAAGACAAGATGCCATATTTTTCAATAAGACGAAAATCATGTAGAAATCTGATCAAAGTTGGGTAGTAACTATGTACTAGTCCATAAATAAAATTGACTTATAAATTTGTATTGTCTTCTCAGAGCCGTGCCGGAGACCAGTATCTGATGTTGACCCCTGACCGCTGCCTAATCTTCCCCTCCGTCCACTACGTGCGCCGCCTCGTCACCAAGTACTCCATGCGCCAGTCCCTGCCCGTGGTCATCGACTGCACCCACATCTACGGAGCCGACTACACGGCTGCCCGCGTCATAGAGTCCCTCACCGGAGACTTCAAGGAGCGCGGCCAACCGCTCTTCTTCTATAACCTCAAATCCAGCGTCTGCAACACCTTCGAGGGACTCAGCCCGACCGAATTCACCGTCTTCTATGAATTCGACGACATCGACAGGCTCATGAAGGAGAGCTCGTGCTACAAGCCAAAGGAAATCAACATGGTGTGATCTAATTATCATTTAATGCAAGATTGTTTCAGAACTGAATATAAACAACGAGTCTGTCTTTAACTCTTGGTGTGCGCTCAGCTCGTATTCCAGTCTCAATTAAAGTCTCCATAGTTAGTGCACAACTCAAATTCAAGTCCTACAAACGTATGCAGAGATTTCATTGGTTGAAATTAGGGACTACTTTCTTAGTTATGATTGCTTCAGAGATGTGATCCAAGTCTGTCTTTAACCCTTGGTATACGCCTAGCTCGAATTCGAGTCCAAATAAAAGCCTCCGTAGTTAGCGGACGACTCGAATTCAGGTCCTACAAATGTGCACAGGGATTTCACTGATTTGTTGAAATTAAGGACTACTTTCCTATGACTGGCAGCAAGATGTTGCCAGTAAAATGGAGGATCCTTATTTTTCTAATTGAAATGAAATTCATGCTACGCGGGTTGTATAAAAAAGTTCCGCATTCATTCATTTTGGCAAACATTGTGCCACAATTAATTTTAATTATTGTTTATCCTTAGTCTTGAAACAATCTATGGAAATAACTCTAGATTTGTTTCATTTGTATGTTATAAGTGTTGACCTTTGTTTTATTAGCGCTTTGTGAACATTTGTACATATGAAAACTTTATGACTGCTTGCCGTTAGCAATTACAGACATTACCATTCTGATATTACCCTGGTATTTGGATGGTCAAATATTACACCTAGTGAACTGTGGTATAATTACTTATTAACTAGAATACCTTGTTATTTGATTTAAGTACACAAATTAATCAAACGATTGAGACTTAATTTTTATTTGATTATTTCAATAATCCGCCATGTAGTCTATTCCATGAATGAAATGTATGTGTGTGCTTTATAGTATGAAATACAGAAAATGCATTAATTAGCATTAAATTTGCCCTCTATGAATGCACTGGGGAGTATCAAGTTAGATCTAAAACCTTAGAAATTATCATATTATATGTAGAAAAAAAAACGCTTTCCGTGTTTTTAATCAATTTTTCTTCTCACGCTAATATTTACCTTGCCTTTGTGTTGTTTGTCTTGGAAATCTATACCAGTTATAGAATCCTTTCCTCGCGAAACACGCACCTAGCAGTATTAGATCATTTGTTTTATAAATGTTCATTGTTTAGGTTATAGTATTTATTACATTTATTCTAGGTTAAGAGATTCATGGTTCAGAGCAGTTCAATCATTGACATAGAAAGATCTAGATGAAACCATCACTTGTAAGCTAGTATGTGGATGGACAAATTAATATTGTTTATTTTATGTCAATGAGCAGAGCAGGGTAAAGGTATTTTGGCAACTCAGTGATGAACGGGTAAAATTGCTGTAATACCCTTCCCTTTACCTAAAAACGGGGTATATTCGGAAGTGATTGTTAATGCTTTGAAAACTCGTTATTTTAGATATTGAGCTATGAAGCTAATGCTGCAGTTGTCCTACGCTTTCTCCAGCTCTGTAAAAGAGCTAACCACTATTCAGTAAATAAGAATCAAGGATTCTAATAAAATAATCTAACAAGATAGATTTCACATTGTGAAATTAGAACGGAGGAAGATTTTAGGTGTCAGTTTCCTTTACAATACATAAATATTTCTGTGATTTGTTGCTATACTATGATTTAGAAATAGGAAATAATAAAAATAACTTTATAATGTTAATACTAGCATTTCTGCTAAATAAATATAAACACTTTTAGTACATACTTACACATTTTATGAATATTTTTGCAAAATGCTTTTTTGTAATTTTTCGTATTGTAATCCTCTTGGACACAAAACGTAGTGTTGTTATGGTAGGAAACTTTAATAATCTGTTTTGTATGAGAAATGGACCAAATTATTGTCACCTGACACTAAACTATATTAGATCTAGTTGATATTTTTGTATGAAAAATAAAATATTATAAAAAAAAAATTGTATTCTTAATTGAAATCTGAACCCCTTCAAACTTCATACTCATAACAAAGCATTCAAATAAAACAATGAAGTGCCCTGCTTTCAAATGATAACAAAATGATGTACCATGCACGTACTTGCATAATTATTATTTGTATTAGACACGATTAAGATGTATTGAGCAATGTTATTTATAGATCTGCTGGTGACAATGATTTAATTTACATAAAATCTTCAATTCTATCAATATCTAGTTAGTTTGTAAGTTGTGATAGTACTGCAGGATAATCTTTTTAAAAGTAAAGTGCATTATTCTTGTATCAGTGTCATTATTGTTTTTGGTGTGGCATATTTAAATATTGTATGAGTTTTTTACTAAAGAACCAATTGATAACACATAATATTATGTAGTCTGTACCTACCGCTGAGAAAATGGCAAAGAAAAAGTGTTCGAAGACAACAATGAGTAATGCCAAAGTGTTGACTTATAATGGTGGATAAGTCAGAATAACATGCAAATATATTTGATAGTTTTATGAATTTAATACAGTGTAAAGATAATATCGCAAACCGTAGAACGATACTAAATTCATCTCTTTTCTTTATTTGTCTAGATTTCTTACCAGGACCATTAGGACTACAAAATTATGTCATCATCAATCGGTTTTCAGCCTTCTGGGATCAAAACCTCCCACGATAATTCTAGTTTTTCCGTTTCAATGGCTCTCACCAATCCGAAGCCAGCAGTTGAGTGGTAGATACTCTAAGTATCGCCCTGGTGAAAGACCACCATTCAGAATCTAAATGTTGCTTGAAATGGCTTTAGCTATGTTTGGTGACCAGATTTGAATAACCAGGTACTTCCCTCTTCCCCATCTCATTCCCCTCCTTACTACCTTCAGCCTCATAACATACCCCATTTGGAGATGTCATAATCTCGCTAGCTCTAGATGTAACAGAAGTGTTATAACGGATACTCTTTTGTATATGTCTATCCAATTCATAGTCTAAACAATAAAGGTGTGCAAGAATAAAAATCTGCAAAACTAAACAAATCCAAAAGGCTGTCCTTGTTCTACCGGTATTTCAATGGAAGATGCTCCAAGGAACTTGCGTCATTGATCCCTTCGACACCGGTGCATAGCCGGGAAACTCGCCCCAAATTTGCACGGTTGATATTCGATACACGAGAACAGTCGCTTCCACCACTCGTTTAACATTTTGGGTGAAGAATGATTTGCCTGCCGCTGTGTTTGCTCCCTCCTACAACATCTGTCTCTTCAAGACCCAGGTTCACTCCTTTAATTTTGTTAGTTTTCTCCTTTGATTTATATTAGTCAAATATAAATCAAAGACAGTCAATCAAGTTGGTAGCTAGGACAATAGTATTTATCTTATCTTTATGACCCAGACGACCCAATCGTTTAACCCATGTTGCTTTTTCCATATTACTATTACTTATTTGTTATTTGCCTATCTTATCAGAATTGATAAGGAAATGTATGGAGATCAAGTAGAAGATAAACTGAGAAAATCCATGCACCAGATTTTTTTACCTCATTAATTGTTCAATTATACCAGAGGATTACACAGATTATCCACACGGAAGTGAAGTTTAGAGTCGCAGCTTTTTAAAAACGGGTTAGTAATATTATTATATTTAATTCCAAGGAGGGAACATTGTTTTTTTTAATAGACTAGTGGTTTATTTGTGTTTATACCAAAACATAACTACCTAATATTGTTGGAGGATTTATCTGAGTAAACTTAAAATTATTTGTGAAATAATTGATTATGTGATACTGACGCAGTAATAATTGTTTAGGGTCATTATTTATACAATTTACCACTACATTACTAAAGGTTTTTTTTAACAAATGAAGCGTAATATTTTTCATTGGGTGGATAATAATAACAAAAAAATTAAACCAAAGGTTTATTACTAAATGCTTTTGATATTTTACCGTTTTTGTAATCAATTTTCCACCAACATTTTAATCATTTCTATATTTTTTCACCGTATAGGAATTATTTTTGAAACAACATTATTTAATTAACGAAACTAATGAAAGTTTGATGTCATGACATTAATTTTTATTTTATTTACAAGTCTGTTCTACTTTATATGGTTCACTTTAGGTACTGTTCATCCCTCACTGGAATTTGTAATTTATTGATAAAGAAATTACCTTCTTATAGTAATCTCGTAACATTTCATTTTACATACACTAATACGTATTTTAATAATATTGAACTATTAATTTAATGTTAAAAACCTCTAAATAGAGGTAATAGAGGGTTTAATGTTTTTGTAACTTTGTATTTAGATGTATTTTTTTTTATTAAAACCTGCTAACCTAATTTTACAAATTAATATACAAGTTCAATTGTTTTGGAAATGTCAAAAACCAGTTAAAGGTAAATCAACAAATAAACACCTTTTAACCGAATGGTTAGGCTTGTGAACACAATCCAAAAAAATCCAAGGCGCTTTTGAATCCTGAAAACCTTTCAATTATAGATAAAAAGCACTTACTACTTTGTTGATTCCGCTAGACTGAAGGACCTACCTTTCGAAGATACCGTATTTTGCAGCTCGCAGCACTGATAATCAAATCAAAATAATTCACTTTTTATTATTACAAAAGCGTATATTATTATTTAAAAAAAACACTACACTTTTAAAATATTTTTATTTCTAAATGATTTATTTATATATATGCTCAGTTTTTGCTTTAAATGAAAAATTTTGTAAAAGAAAAATAAATCGCCCGACTGTGAGATAGTGAACGTTCTAATGAACGTCTTTTTTTATTTCAATAAAGTATGTATTACTCAAATAATTCTTTATTCAACTTTTTGGCGATCTTTTTTTTATTTTTAAACGCAATCTCGGCATATTATGCAATTTCCCCGCCGGCGCAATTTGCGTAGTAATCGACAATGCATAAAACATCGCGATAATTCTTTTATCAACTTAAAACTGAAAAAAATTGCGACTCGTCTATGCAACGACGCATCGAAAACTAATGTGGTTCGTTGCGCGCTGAACTTCAGTATTGTTTACGCAGGTTTCTACGCATGCGTAGAAAGTAAAAACAGTAATGACAACCATAATTTTGACAATATAACATTATTTTTTCCCGATAAATGGAGAAATCACTCTTTTTTAAATTTAATACATATTCAGATTAACTTATTTAATATTTGTTACGAACTTGTGATGATTCTTGATTCTAGAACTAAAATAAAATTAGAAATAATAAATAAAAAAAGCCCGAACGAATTCTCCAAAAGGATCAGCTCCCTTCAGCCATTTTCGAAATTTGGTATGTAATATTTTCCCATAGCAAAAAACTTAATACATATCTGATTTCAACAGCCTGTAATAATTAACGATTTGGAAAGAGCAGGTGGCTTAATTTGGCCCAGCGCTCTTCATGCCAGTTTATCAAGAAAGTACATTATAGGTTTTATCTATATATTTTTTTGATAAGCATTTTTATTTTTATCAATTTTGGACCCATGTTCGTGGAGTTTTACAAAAACCCTTTTTTTACTTTTTGCAATGTTTTCTTTGGTACTTAACTATGATTCACCCCAGCCCTTTGACATTGGCTTGACTTTTGACAGCTCAAACAGCTGTGAGTGACGTTTGGTGTTGATTCATAACCCCAAAGAAGAGAGATTGTGGCGCGATTGTAATGTTTTCATTAAATAGATACATTATTATGGAAGTGACGCAAATTTCCGCAGTTGCAATCTGTCGCTTAGTAGTCAGTTGCACCAAAAAGTAGGTATTTGGTAAGCATCCGAGTTATAAACAGTTAATATTAACTATTTGAAATATGTAAAAATACATCGTAGAGACCAAAGTTCAAAATGTTTTCTCTTTTCTACAGAAATTGTGCACCACTCTTCTGGTATGGATACTTCCGATCCAGCGGAAAATAAATCCACACCAATGAAGGCATTTTTACCTTGGCTTGGAAAAAAGGTTGAGAGGAGTTTTACAAAGAAGAACCTTTATAAAAGACTCCCAATATTATCATGGTTACCACGGTAAGAAAACCTTACTTGGCAGCTTAGATGAATTAAATAATGTAGTTACGGTATTGAGACAATGCGCGTTACTGCACTAAACTAAGCCGACGTGGCATACTTGAGATTTACTGCGTTTAGTCTCGCACAAACATTCGTTTGACAAACAAGCTATCACCAGCTGCCACAAAGGCATCGCTGTAAGCACTTTTCTGAGATAAAATGCCTTCCTGTGCTTTTGACAAGTGTAAAAATCATTTGGGAGCAAAAAACAAATCTCATGGAGTTTCTTATCATGCGAAGTACACACAAATCACTTATTATTTCAATTAATACAATTATTCACATACCAAATGGTAAAAGTGAGATAGCGAATGCAGAAATACATAAGTGTGTGGAAGACAACCTAGGGAAAGTACACTAAGTACGTCGCATGCTACTTCGCTCGTAAGTTCGTTAGGGAAGAGAGGGCTTGTAACGCGGAGAATGTAACGCGGGACGTTCATATAGCTATCTCATTCATACACACATTCTGCTTGGTATGGCTATCCTTTTTATGCGTTATGAGTTTTCAAACAGATATCAGTGCGTGCCAAATTTATCGTTCAATTTCGGTGAATATGACGTGTCTTGTATTTTATGTCTATGCTTGGCAGAAAGCTTATCTATGAATATTTAATGTTTTACGCTTAAGTTCCTATTAATATAAGTATTTGTTTCCAGTTATACTGCAGAAAACGCCGTGGGAGATTTAATAGCAGGAATAACAGTTGGACTAACTATTATACCTCAATCCTTAGCCTATGCAAATATAGTGGGATTGCCTCCAGAAGTAAGTCACCCAGTTTTATTGAACACAAATTGCTTTAAAAAAAACAAGTGTCAGAGATAGTCTTCGACTAAACTTCAGTTGTCCAATTTACAATCACTGTCTTCTGTCCATTGCTCCTATTTATTTCTATTCCACAAAAAAAATGTTCATGCTATATCTTAAATTGTAGTCAAAATACCTGATGAACGTACATTCGCACTCTTCAACTATAACTCAATTTGGAGGTTAATAAATATAAATGCATAAATTCCGAATCCTTTGATATGACACTATGGTTGTACACAATGACCATAGCCGGAATCATCTAAAAGATGTGCCACAACACTTTGCTTGTTCATTGTGGCATTATACTTACAACCGTTGTACGCATATGTATGAAGCATGCGTGTCACAACCACAGACGGATAAAGTTATCGTCGTAGTATTTGCAAAATTAAAAAAAAAACTTTTAACATTTACTCTATTGTTTTGGATTGAACTGATTCAGGAGACAGTCAAATTCATTTTTAGTTGTGTCCATTGTTTAACACTGGCAGATTAATCTCCATTCTTGCTAATCAGTTGACATTGCATAATTGTGTTTCAGTATGGTCTTTACGGCTCATTCCTGGGGCCTTTCATCTACATATTCCTGGGAAGCTGTAAGGAGGTGGCCATTGGCCCAGCCGCTATAACGTCGCTGATGACGTACCAAACCGTGGTTAACAAAGGTTTTGGAATTGAGCACGCAATTCTGTTGACCTTTCTAGTTGGAATCATTGAGCTGCTTATGGGGCTGTTTGGACTAGGTGAGCATTTTCCTTAAGTTAAGTCTACTCTCTTTACTATCAGCAAACACAATAAGCAATCCCACCATTTATCTTTATTTGCTAATTTTCTGCCTTGGTAGCATTTTTTTACCTCATTAGCCTCAGCGTCAACTCTAGGTGGAATAAAAATCTGCTTGTAAGCTTTACAAGATTGGTTATTTTTTATTCAATAATGCTTATTTATCTTTGAAAATGTGTTTCTCGGCGTAGTTTTACAAGAAGCTAGGATAAACAAACTATTTTACTATCCCCTACCTTGTCCAAAATCGAGTAAAAAAAGTCTGTGTCTAAGGAGGTTAACATTGGTTCCTAATTAGTTTGTTGCACAAACCAATATAATAAGTAGAGTATATTATGGTCATTTAAAAATAGCTTAATGTTATCCAAAGGATGAAGATATAATTTTTATATGATAGTGTGCATTTTTTCGTAATTTTTTATCCTTATGAAACCTTAGAAAGGCGCCGCTGTATCATATATGAGATTATGGGAGCAAGTCTCATATGCGACTATCGCAAATATAATTAATGAGGTTTCTCACTGGGCAAAATTAGAATTATTTGATTAGCATAAGTTAGACCTTATTTAAAACCATTTTCCAAACGACATCTTCATGATTTTATTTGTTTACTAAAATAACTTTTGAATATTATCTCCTTCCAGGTTTCATGATAGACTTCATATCAGGCCCAGTGTCATCAGGTTTTACTTCAGCCGTGGCGCTTGTGATCCTCACCTCGCAGGTGAAAGACATCCTGGCCATCCAAGTGCAAGGGACCACCTTCTTGCAGCAATGGCTGTCAATATTTAACGAGATCACAAATACCAAATTATGGGATGCAGCGCTGGGAATCAGTTGCATTGTTGTGATTTTACTCATAAGGGTTAGTTGACAATTACAAAATATTTATTCCATAAAGATATCTTCCCATAAAATATTTGACTTTGACTCAGGAGGAAAAGTCTTGCGAATCCTTTTATACAGGCCCATGAAAAAGAGTTTGTAAATAGCCTCAAAAAATGTATCCAAACCAAATTTTAAAAGCCGAAACAAATCCTCCGGAAGGATCAATTTTCTGAAATCAACAACCTATAATAATTCATCAATTTGAAAAAACAGGGAACCTAATTGGCCCCGTACTGTATGTGGGTATGTCAATTTATCGAAAAAGATTTTTTTTTAAACTACTTATATGAAAGGGATGCTGCAAGTTTTAGTTTTGAGATGTTGATTGCTTAGTTTGATTAAAGTTATTTTAGTTAAATCAATAAATAATGCTAGTTTATTTTATTTACTCTAGATGATTGGCATGATAAAAGTGGGACCAGAGGAAGACGCGTTGAAAACCAAATGCAACATTGTGGTGAACAAAGTACTCTGGGCAGTCGGGGCCTTGAGGAATACACTCGTCATTGTATTGTGTGGCTTCATTGGATTTACTCTTACGCGCATTATGAGTGAACCACCTATTAGAATGATAGGTAAGCTATCTTTTATAAAAGTACTTGATACAAATAGGTATTTAGGTACATGTACAGGTATTCATATTTAAAAAAACATACTGTATTGTTATATTTATACCTTCATAATAAGTACATAGTTAATAAACCTTACTAATGGTACTTGTGTTTTTTTTTAAGGTTATGTCCCTCCCGGCTTCCCCGAAGTGAAGCCTCCACCGTTTAGTTACACAAAGAACGATACAACATTTGGTTTCTTCAACATGTGCTCCGACCTTGGATCTGGCTTGATCATAGTCCCCTTGATTGGTCTCCTAGAAAACATTGCCATTTGCAAGGCTTTTGGTATGTTCTGTTTTATATTAGTACCGAAAATGGAAATCGTAGGACGTGAAATTTTTTTTTCAAATTAAGTTCATTTTCAGTTTCAGTACTGATAATTTATTCCATCAAAAATAAATTACCGTCTGGCAAATGCACATCCTGACCAAAAGAAATAACCCTCAATTTTAAGTACAAATGGATTATACAGAAAACATCCCTTTTTAATACTCCTTTATTCAGATATTAAAAACTCAATGATACATGATTTCACATTTTTATTTTATTTTATTTTATTAGAACATAAACAAAATATTTACATAAACATGTTGAAAGTATTATATAGTTTAAATAGCACATAAGTGCTTATTAATAACAAGTACCTAATCAAGCGTATAAGTACCCAATCAACATAAGTAGGGGCAATAGTAACTCTAATCTTATAAGAACTAAATAAGATTGTAGTACTTTTGATAACAATTGCCAAATAATATGATCTATTAAAACAGGTCATTGATCCCTTCGGCACTGGTGCACAGCCGAAAAAAAAAAAACCCAACATTTGTACACGGTTCACATTTTGATGGTTAATTAATATTTTTAAATGTTTTAATTTTGGTTCCTCAGCAAATGGCAAGACCATAAATGCCACCCAAGAGCTAATAGCCATCGGAGTGAGCAATATTGGCAGCTCCTTCGTGCAAGCCTACCCCTCCACTGGCTCCGTTCCTAGGTCAGCTGTCAATTCTGCTTCAGGAGTTCAAACACCATTCGGAGGACTGTATACGGGTAGGCCTAACTTACAGCCCCTTGAGACGTAATGTCAATTAAACTTAACATTGCATTACTAAACAATAAATTCAGTAATAATTGATAAATTTGCCATGAAACTTCTAATAATTATCTGAGATAAATATGTTTTACCTCTGCCACTATTAATTTAGGTATCAAAGACATTGTCACACCACACTCCCACAACTAATAGACTGCCACAAATCAAATCAATAGTACCTATGAAAGAACACCCAGCAAAAATGCCACTCAACAGATATCGCAGCCAGAGTTGACACAAACACAGTACTCACACAGATGCATTGCTTGCATACAGTATGTTTCAAACTTGTTATTCTACTTTAGAAAATAAAATTCCAGTGAAGTTGAATAAAGATCATTTTGAATGTAATAAAAAAAATACATAGGAAAACTTTTTGAAAATTCATATTCGAGCAACATAAATACTTGTTGTTCCTTTTCCCTAAAAACAAAAAGTAGACATAAGTAAGACAAAGGCTATTTCTCATTCGCAATGACATTACTGTTGGAAGTGCATTAAAAATCATTTAAAAAAAATCAAAAATAATAATTTCATTAATCTTCATGTTCCAACCTACCTTCTTTTTATATTTACTCGTACATACTTCATTTTTTTATGACCAATAGCGAGCAATTTTGTTATCTATCGGGTTATAGTGTACTGGTCGTATCGGCATCACTGATAATTGACTACAATAATCGGTATCAGTATCGTATTGGCAAAAACAATTATTGTTACATCCTTATATAAACATTTTGATTCATGTCGTCAAATTTGGAACCGATTTGAAACTATCAAATTTAAAAAAGAATCTAAATAGGTGGATTAAAGCAACTAATATTTTTTCTTGGCAAGTCAAGTTAACATTCTATGATTTTTCATGGGTGACTTGTTATTTTAGAAGTCATTGATTATTTTTTAATGCTAACGTTTTAATTTAATTATTGCTTTATTTTATTGTTACCACATATGCACAATATGTGGTAATTTTTCAATCATAAATTTTATTACTTACATTAATTATTAATATTATTTGTGTTTTTATTATGTCGGCCATGGCATAATAGGCATGTTTACAATGACCCATTTCACTGCAAAAATGTATTAATCAGAAACCCTCAATACCAAAGTAAAAAAATTTTTTTTTTTTAGAATGTCATATATCATGTTTTTTCTAAAATAATATTTTAACACCGAAAATTTCACGTTAACTTTTACTAACAAACTAATCATCACACATTTCCCCGGAGGGATAGGCGATGGACCGAAATTTTATAATTGTTTGATGCTGCATGCCTCCATGACCATGTATTAATGTTAATTTTGATGTTGAACAGGAATCCTGGTGATAATATCGCTTCTATTCTTCACACCATACTTCGCCTACATACCCAAGGCCTCTCTGGCCGCTGTCATCATCGCCGCCGTCATCTTTATGGTGGAGTTCCACGTCATCAAGCCTATCTGGAAAATTAAAAGTATGAATAACAACTTGGAAAACCCATGTAATATATTCCCATATCAACTCATGTAGGCACCATGGTTCGTTGATAAATATTTTTTTCACATATTCTTTTCCTCTTTCAATTACTATACGCTCACTACAAAATTTCTACAACAAATTACTCAAACCTCCAACATTTTCTCTAACCCCACTTTTTCCTTACCTTCTTTTCCTCCTAAACTATGTTTTCCCACCAATAATCCAACCTGTCAAAATCAACTCCTTTGTTTTTGTTTCACTTCAAAAATAGAACACATTGAAATATTCAAGTTAAAATCTTTCCATAAAAGCACCTACCCCAATTTCTTACAACATATTATTTTTTTTCTTTTTTAGAGACTGACCTGATCCCTGCCGCCGGAACATTTATCTTTTGTCTCGTGTTTCCTTTGGAAATAGGAATTCTTCTTGGTGTTGGACTCAACTTGCTGACTATACTTTACAATGCCGCTCGGCCCAAGATTACAGCAGAATCTCAAACGGTAAGTTCTTAGTTACTTTATTCTTAGCAATTTAAAATAATTAGTAGCCATGTCATGGATTTATGTGCCAACATTTAACCGTCAAAAATAAGGTTCTTTCCCAATTTTTTAAATTTTTTTGAATTACCTAATTACAGTCTGCAAGCACACGGCGCGCCAAACACTTTTTATTCCCCGGCACACGACAGAAGTTGTAGCTCGCGGCAATCTGGCATCCCAATGGTTAAGCAACATTTCAATTCTGAAGTATGATCGTTGGCCGTGGCGACACAGAAATGATCTTCTACTCTGGGTAGTTTCAATTGTTAAATGCAATTATGTTTATTTATGAATGTTACTTCTGAACATCTGTGATAGTTAGGTTAGGTTAGGTTTTTGCAACATAGCTCTCTACAATTGATCAGATTTTTCCATCTTAATTTAATGAATCCTTGATTCTTCCAAATTTAAACATCTTCTCTTCTGTTATTCAGTTTCTTGACATTGTCATTTTTCTCCTGTTCACTTGACCATCTGACACTCCTGCTACATGTGTATATGTGTCCAAACCATCTCACTTTCTTAATCTCATTCGTTACACTTATATCGTCATTGCATTATTTTCGAATCTCTTCATCCATGCATTTTGACGCCTCATTTCTTCTGCATCCACTCAAAGTTTGTCCTTCCTCTACTAATTCATCAAATTGGCTTTAGTCCAACTCGAAAATCAATGCATTATTTAATGGATAAACATGGTTTTACTAGAGTCCCGGAGGAGGACAGTATCTCATGGTGACTCCCGACCGCTGTCTTTTCTTCCCCTCTGTGAACTACATCCGGCGGGTCATCACCAAGCACTCCGTAGGGCAGAACCTTCCCATTGTGATAGACTGCACCTACGTGTACGGAGCGGACTACACCGCCGCCAAGGCCATAGAGTCCCTCGCGACGGACTTCAAAGCCCGCGGCCAGCCCCTGTTCTTCTTCAACGTGAGGCCCAGCATCTGCGAAATGTTCGAGGGTCTCCGGCCAACGGAGTTCACCATCTTCTATAAGATCGAGGACATTGATGGACTAATTGTGGATGAATATTCGTTCAATGAGCCGAAAGAAATTACTTTGATCCATTGACGTGCCAACTTGAATTAAGCATTTTTTTTAATTTGACCAAAAAGTGACGGTTTAACCAAACGCAATTAATTTATGCTCACCATTAAAGCAGTCACCTATCCAAATACTGACTTATACGGCAATGAGTGTTGTTGCAATGTGGCTATACCCACCGCCAATTTTATTATGTTGGCCATATGAAAATATTTTAGTAGAAATTTTATTATGTTTTATTGTGAGTACTTAACACTGTTATATATTTTTATAATTTCAAGAAGTGAAATATTTTTATTTATTATGTATTGATATGGAAAATTATTTTCCTTTAATTAATTTTATCTTTTTATGTGGAACAAATTAGGGCTCAAATTTTATTATGGAAAAAATAAATCAATCATATCCCAGTGACTGAATAGAACTTAAAAAATCAAACTAAGTGCCATAAAACCTTGCCAACTTACTTAAAATAGTACTTACCACGCAACTAACTTATTAACTAAAATTATTATTCACAAAATAAATTGTTATTTTACATATGTAAAGTACCACTTTTTGTGATGATTTATATATCATGTACAGCCTCTTTGGACTGCACGCCCCTGCTAATTACTCAATGTGCTTAATTTACTTAAAAGTACTTCTATTATATTTTATTGTAATTTATTTATTTTTGGTATTTTTCATATAAGGTGCATGTATATCATATCAGATTGCTATGTAATGTATAACATAATAATATGTACCTATTTATAGAATTTAAGTATTTGCAAGGCAAATAACCTTCACATCTACATATGTATTTTTGAATATTTTTTTTTGATAAATGTTCTTAATATATTGTTTCTAAAAATACTTTCTCACTCGGTGGTGCAATACATTGTATTTGATTATAATCATTACTTTTCTTATTTTATTTAAGGAAACAATTAAGATAAGAAAATGTGACCACTGCATAATATTTTAAACTTATGTATTCAACAAAAACTTATGTTTACAAGACTGGTCTACAAGATCTGATTTAGAAAAATGTGCCATTTGTATAAACCATATATTTTCTGTGTGTTTATACCTAACTTAACATAACGTCTAATCTAATAAATATATTTTACAAACAACAACAAAAACATTGTATCTAAGTATGTACCATAGATATGTATATCAACGGTGTTTAGGTGAAAGGCGTTATTCCACATTTTCTTGCAAGGAAATTCAGGCCTTAGTGATAATATACCAGTCATGCTGTAATGCTTGACACCTGATCATAATTTGATCAAATGCTAAAACGGGCTGAGAATCAGTGGTTAGAGGAGGCGATTATTTGTAATCGTAATGGTAAAAAATTCATAATGGCGCTAATCATCGATTTGCGACAGTGTAAAATGTGACAGTGGTTCAAACCACTAGACCAATGTTTGCTTGCAAAAAAATGTGGAATAACGCCTTTGACCTAAACATTATGTATTTAATTTATGGGAAATATAGCAAACACTGATGTATAAAAAGATAGTAAGTCGCTGTATACAAATCCCCATCAGTGTTAATTTCATAACACTGCTCATTATCGAATTCCATTCCAACTCTTCGAAACGTTTTTTTGCTTTCCGCCAGTTCGGCTCGACCCTGTGTAGGGCGTGTACCTTTTCCGGAATTGCATGGTGTAATTATTTCTTCTTCTCGAATCATTGCCTCATTGCTGAAGATCGTGACCCCCTCCAATTGCCCTTACGTACGGCCCTGTGCTGCACGGAGAGCCGGAACACCGACGTTCCAGAAGACTATAATCGGTGATCTTAATCTGCTTCTCATGTCTTCCACTTTGCCAGTGACCATACTTCTCCAGGTTCGAGTTCTTAGTTTGGTGAGCAAAGTGTCCAAAGTATCTTAGGATACACTGTAGGAAGACAGGTGATAGCCTATTTTGGATGCCTAGCTTTTCCAGAACAATAAAATTTGTGCGCCTGGCTGTCCTTGTGTAATTTTTTAACACTACTAAATGAAAACCGATTGAAACGTTCTTCTTTCCACGACAATCTGTGAACACATAAAGACCCAGGGTTGGATTCATAGGAAGCATTTAAAAATAAAACACAATTTGGCTTTCAATCTCATTATTATCATGTAGTATAAAATTATTGTTATTTTGGTATATTGTTTGCACCGATAGCTGATGACGTCACTTATCTAAGTATCGACTGTCTTACATTGGTATTCCCTTTATAAACTGGTTAAGTACTGTGGCTAGTGTATTCTTGGTCTCATGGCAACCCAGTACCCGTCCCGGGATTCCATGAAGAGGGTGGTTGTGGAGATACGGATAGGAATAACTGTCCGGGAACAAGGCTCAAACTGGAACTTCCAAATGTAGTGGAATAGCATCATCTTTAGGTTCAGGAGAGCAAATCGAGATCCTGAAATAAGAATTGTTATCTGTTTTAATAATCAAGTGAATTAAATATGTATTTGAGTTAGGTTGTGTTGAGAGTTGAAATAACAGAACAGTATGTAAGAGTGCAATGAAGCAAATTCCATTTAGTATGTTTTTTTTTATCAATAACAATTATTTTCATGTACGTCTGCTTTACTAGTATGTAAATATAACTCTGTATGTCGCTGACCCCCAACATTAGGTCAATTTTATGTGTTCAGTCACTTGTACTAGTAAAACAGACACACATGAAAAGTGTTTAGAGATGGGTAAGTTGGTACCAGCAATAAAATTCGAGCTTTTAGGAGCTTAATCTGTCTGAAGTCTTACTGGACTCTGGACACTTCCATTAAATACTCTGTATTTGTTAATCATAGATGCAATAGGTGTATGTGATTTAAAAGTTTGAAGTAACACTGGCAATACCAATGCCACAACATAAGTTACTTTTGAAATATGTATGTATTTCTATTAGCTCAACTCTTGAAGAAGAAATGATTTCGAAAACATTTGGAAATTTCACAAATAATTGATTATTTAATTAGAATAAAGTACTAACCGATACAATTTCTGGGCCCCAAACCAAATGGTAAGAAGCTCTGAGGTTTTATGTTGGGGATATTGTCTTTGGAGAAGCGCTCTGGATCAAAATTCTCAGGGTCGGGCCACAGCAAGGGGTCCATGTGGATAGAATGAACAGGAATCCATATTGTTTCTCCTTTTTTAACCTTAAAATTAAAAGACTAATTGTAATATTAATGACATACATGTATTATAAATGAAGTTATGTCCTACAATTGAAAGCACATGGTTAAATCCTTCCCCCAATACTAAAACTCATCAAATCTTACCTCAATATGATCTGAGCTTCCTTCTCTCACAGGTCCCAAGTCATAATTTTGCACACATAGTCTATTGTTGAATGGAATTGGTGCCCACTTTCGTAAACATTCTGAAAGAATACATTTAACACAAATTATAACATTTTTTCGATGCAATATTACAGAAAAAAATAGTTAATTTTCTTTTATCTCTCTGTAAAGTAGTTGAATTCGTAAGACTAAAAGAAGAAAGTCTCAAAAGCTTGCCTCGTGAAGAAATAGGTTTATTTGAATACTAAAATAGGGCTCTGCTAGTGTTTTTTTGACAATTACAAACTGTGATTTGCCAACATCATCCTTATGAACTTGTTTTAAGTTTCAAACAAATTACATATATTTTATATTTCAGTGGTCCATATTTACCCTGTTATAGTATTAGCCGTTTGATGGCATTAATAAATATAAAAACAGTCTGAAGTTTAAACTCTGTGTTGATAGATGGTAATAATAAATAGAATACCGTCGAACTTAGTTATAACAATCATAGTAATAGCGAGGTCACGGCTATAATGAGCAATTATTTAGTTAGTTCGGGCTTATTTTTATACAATCGTGCGGGGTTATAACGAGATCGCTTCACTGATAAAACCTCCAAATAATATTGTCAACTCAATGCGTATGAGAAAAAAACCCAATTCTCGAAACAGTCGAATAATGTCATAAACAAGAAAAAGAAAGCCGCCCATCCGGCCCGGCGGTGGCGGACTTTCCGTAAATCACATTGAGGAGGGTTTATAATCCCTGATAGTTGTCGCTCTAAAAAACATTTCTATCCAGTACTATCGGATACTATGTAAAAGTGTT
>JAGWCC010000652.1:0-253391 GCA_022651775.1 Drusus annulatus | reverse complement strand
ATCTTTTCCATTGGATGCAAACTACTTACTTGATAGGGGTCGATTGATTTTCTTATGTCAATCCCAGAAATCTTTCTTCAAGAAGAAACAGAATGTCTGATGCATGCACGATATACTTTTAATTAGACATCGAACCTAATCTAACCTAACTTGACTTAACTCTCCTCAATCTCGGTAAATATCACGCAATTATTATTTTAAAAGAAATCGAAAGGTTTGTAACTCTTTCGGTGGACAGTATCTCGTACAGGATTGGGCGGTTAGGGCATAACACCCTTCGGAAGGGTGTCATTAATTACCTGAGCAAACCCAGGCTTGGAAAACTTTTCCAGGAAAATTTGTCTTGAGTTATGTTTTATTTTTCCTTCCTTGATTATTTCCACCGCATATTTTTTTTCCACGTGCAATTTACCCAAAGCCAATGGGTAATTTTTCACATTCCGAGTTTTTTCCCCGTGTAAGAAATGAGAAATTATTTGTTTATTATTTGAGTTTAGCAGGTTCATTCCGGTATCTTGAGTTGTAGTGTGTTATGAAAATAAAACATTTTTTCAGCGCCATTATTTCAAGGAAGAATTTTAAATTTCCTTCATTGCTATAGAAAACTACAGATAACATCTCTACAAGTTAGAAGTTTACTAAAATGTGTCTCATTTTCACATTTTTATCTTTACGCACATTATACTGAAAAGTACGTCGAACTCAGTTGAAGTTATGTTATAAAATCAATTGACCCTATCATTGTAGCTGGAGAACAGATATATCGGATTGTCCAATAGCTGTTAGTGGTAAGCGGTAAACCTTTCGTGGCAGAGCGGTTAAATCCTTAGCTCTGGGCCAAAAGCCCGGCGGAACGAAAATAAAACGTATTAAATTGGTCTTAAGTACTTAAGTAATTTGGAAAAAAAATGGAACATATTTTCAGTATCGCCTTGGTCACATTGTATTTAATCGATCTGAAAATAAAAAGTTTTTAATTGACACGTCGCGTTACTTGAAATGAATTTAGATATTATATATTAGAATAATATCAAATTTGAAACAAAAAAACGCCAGAAAATATTTTAAAAAAATTTGCGACTGAGACTCGAACTCGGAACATCTACTCTATTCGGGAGTAACATCTCTGCCAATCGAGCAACCGAAACCTTATAAGAAACTTTTTTTTTGTTTCGTTTTCTACTGATATAGGGTGCCATATTTTTATTGTTATATAAGCTCTAACCAATAGCATTTTTATACTTAGATCTAGATAGTGTCTTGGATAAACTATCCATTTTTTTTTTACAGAAAATTCTTTTGACTTTTTACCAAGTCTGGAAATAATATTCTTAAATGAGAATTCACTTTAACGCTTTATTCTTTTGATTTTGAAATTAACCATTGAAATAATATTACTAATCTTCAAAAGACGTTACTCCCGGATAGAGTACAGGTTTCAAGTTCAAGTCTCGGTCGCGACCGAATTCTTTTTATTTTCTGACGTTTTCTGTTTCATATTTTCGTTGCAGATTATTAATGTTATTTCAAGAATTAATTTCAGAATGAAAAACATAAAGCTTTCAATTCTCTCTACAAAAAAATCTAGATATATTTTGTTACTTAACATCTAGGTACCTCTTCACTTTTTATTTTATTCCTCATTTCTTCAAGCTTCAATAAATTTCCCAGTTGGGGCTTCTGTGGCGCTCACTGGTTTGTAGAGCATTAAAAATATCGTGGTACATTCGTTACCTTGCAAAAAAATGGCGAATCATGCAACTTAAGTGTTTCACTCGTTTGTTTCTGCAAGGCAAAACTCTTGAAGTAAGAATATATTATGTTTGGAGAGAGAGCTGAATATTTTTACCCAACCTATACGAATTTACGATAAATCACTTTCTCCGGGTTTTTAGGCCGTATACCGTGAGAGGGAAAGAGACAAGGCAAGTTATCACATAATATTGCACCAATTAAAGGTATGTTGGCATGTTGTCCGTCTACCGCGTCTCCGGCGACTCCATCTACTACGTTTTGCTGTGCGAAATAACTCGGTTTTTGAGGTTATATCCTATATTTTTGTTGATAAAAATACTGTAAAAAAATGGTTACACAAACAAAAAAAACATTATGTCGACATGTGGTATGAATGGATGTTTTATCCATAAAAACCCTAGCCACGCCCGAGTCAGGAAAAAAAAACAATAATCCTGACTACACTGTTTCGCAAAGCTATCCCTCCTGTATATTATTGCTCTGAGGAGCCTTATATTTTGATATTCCTTATATTTTCCATACAGATGGCTATTTGATTAAATAATGAATCCTAGGATTGAGATTGCTTTCATTTTATTATTTTATTCTCAGTATCCATTTTCCCAAATGACAATGCCCCCAATGATTCATCGTTTGCGGCCATGACTATGTAGGTCACATGATTGATGGCTACCCTTAAATAATATTCAAGCAGTAAAGTACCTTAAGCAAAAAAGCAAAAAAGAAGCAATCTTTGAGTTACGAGTAACTTTTTTAATATTTTTATTAGCACGTAAAAATCCGCTGCCTTGCGTTTTTAATGCATGGCCTCGTCTGTGACTTTTTGTTGGGCTTCCCTCAATGTAGGTAAGGTGCCGGTAGTAGGGGTTTGCCCCTTTGTATGTTTAAAAAAATATCAATGAAAAAGTGTGTAAGCATTGGTCAATATTGTGCTAATTTATAAAGCGTATTTTTTGTGGAATATCACCTCAAATGCGCTTATCACATAACTGCTTATTTTTTTATGAAATTAAAGAAAACCACTAACGTGGATATGATATAGGTATACTGTATGACTGCGTTTATTTGAAATCCACTGGACCAATGAAACCTTTTTTTCCCTTTAACGAACTCCTTTATAAGGAGAAAATCACTCCCACTTTTTTATGACAGTAGGTAAAGCCTAGGACATGGCAAAATTGTAAAAAAAATACAGCAATCATTTTAAATAAAAAAAATAAATTAAACAAAAATACGAACGTTTCAATCGACGATTAAGTGAATCCCCCAAAAAATGAAATTGACTGCTCAAATGTAGGTACCTACTAAGTAATTTTTTTTTTTTTTGATATTAGGGTCAAATATACCTACGTTTTTAACCATCCATTCACTACATCTGGTTGAGAATTTAAAATGCGGATATTTACATTTAGCGCAGTTTTTCAATGTGTGTATGGATTTTATGATTTTAGGGTTAAAGAAACCAATCTTTAAATCTGCCTAGGATTCAAGGTGGGCGACATAAATTAGACGCTATTTTTAGATATGTGCGTTGTATTCATGACTTGCGAGTTCAAAAAATTCGATTTTGGCATCTGCATGAGGGTCCAAGATGGCGAGGTTTGAATTTGACACTGTTTTTTCACATAGTCGTAGCTTTTATTATTTTACGTATTAATACTAATAAATGTATTTTTAAATAAGCTGTTTATATTTATTTGTAACAAAATTTTATTTTATTTTCAACCGCCCTCTAGATTTTGACACGAGTTCACTAGTTTTTGGAATAAAATATGATATTTTTTAATGATTTTATTGTGTATTGATCTCCAACATTCAATCGAGTCTTTGATTAAGCACTAAAAATGATGCTGTTTTTGCTGTAGTTTTTTTTTCATTTCAACAAACAAACGCTCTTGTCATTTCCACTGCACAGATAATTCCTAGAAGTTTGAAAAATACAAATTTTGAAAAAGCTGTTTTTATTTCACATAAAACCCAATTCCCCCAGAAATTAGAAATTTGAAAATGTTTGATTAAATTTCATCGGAAGGGAATTTTTCCTTATTTCCATCGGGTAACCTCTTCACAAATTCTATTTGTTCCGTTAGCATCAACCCAATAATATATTTTTTAACATAATTGTAATAAATGCAATGTAGAAAATAACATATTTTGGCCAGAGGCGACATACGGCACTTCAAATCCTATATCTAAGTACCGTTTTCTACTCCAAGTGGAGCGTCATATCGTTTAAGGCTGACAATTTCCAGGAACGGTCTGGTCTCTGTTATCTGTCGCCCCATCAAGTGTTATGTGCTTCTGGTTAGTTCCCATTTCCCACACGAATACGAGTACTGAAGGCACTTCACCAGAAAGCCGGCTTTGTTCTAGGATTGAATAAACATATTATCTTTTTTGGAAATTAATTCATAATTAGCATATTTTAAATATAGCTGAATACATACCACTGATAGCACTACCGTTAGTTTTTCCCCTTTGTTATAAACGACACATTCAACAGAATGGAAGGCTACAAAAAAACTTTCAGCATTAGAACACACATTTTATTGAGGTCTCATGTTAATTAATAATTATTTATAGTTTTCAAACTGTTAACTAACGCTTTGAGAAATTATCTTGTAATATAATGATTTAATACACTTTTTTGTTTCTGAACCTAAAGGTTTTTAAAATATATATATTTATCAATTGATTTAATAGAGATCTAAACAAAACAGTTGTTTACCAAATACACTAAAAGATGAAAAATAAAAAAATATTATTGATATATGCAAAGCGTAATAAAATAAAATAAACACTTATTTACACCCCACATATAGACAAGGTATTATATATTTGAAGGAGTTATATGAGTACAAACTGGAGTAGTGTGACGCATTATATATGATATAATAATGAGAGCAATAAAAAAAGAAAGACAATATATACGAGAGGTTCACTCTTGCATACATGTTATAAGATAATCGTTGAATTGGCGAGTGTAAAAATATGATTAAAAAAATATTTTATTTAAAAGTATGCAGATCTTTGTGTACCTAACGGTCACTCTTGTACGTACTTCAAGAGATAATGACAGAACTCTATATGTGTGAATCTACATAGATCTAAGGTAGATGCAGTTTCATTGAATAGTTCCATCGCTTTATATATTGGTGTGTTTTTGTATGAGGAATTTCTGACTTTCGGAGTGTAAAACGTCACATGGTTCCTCGCACGAATATAGAAATATATAAATATAAGCCAGAAGAAAAAAATATATCCCAGTATAATTTTAAGTTTCAAGCTAAAAACGTATCCGTTTAAAGATGCCCGTAACATTGCGAAACCAGTCTCGTCTAAATAAAAAACCTCGTTAAATTTTCATTACCCGCCTAAAGCAACTGGTTTTACGGCTTACGCATTATTTTTTTTAAACTTTTTTTTTTGTGAAGAGCTTATTGATTTTACTACTAATAAATAATTGAATAAAAAACGCTTCAAATTAATTTAATTGCGTTAGTAATCAAGCTAACATTTCTTAATATTTTGAAATATACTAAAACCATTTGAATGAATACAAATCGTTTTTTTTCGACCTCCAAATCGACCTCACCTGTATCCGAGCAATTAACCCAAATAATTTGAGTGTTAAATTTTTTCGATGACAAATGATCACCTAATGAACACTATGAGATTGTGTCTTTTACTAGTTTTGCACCGATACTAATTTTAGTCTTAATATTGCCTTACATCTTCAGGGTTGAACAGATAGCTCAGTGATTAGTTCTATCAGCTTACCAAAAACCCTACTAATATGTTTATGTATTTATTTCATTTCTAATTTTGTAACTGTTAACAGGTAATAACAATAAATGTAAGTTATTACCCAAGTGCATAGCACTTAAAAATTCCTTGATACCGGGAAATTATATACCAAATAAATGATAATAATAAAAGTAATCTACTGTAAAAGTGAATAGTAAATATAATCATGTAATTATACCATAATACTGGGAGACCCAATAATAAAAAAAGGAAAATCAAAACATTACAATTAAGATGGGAAAACCTAAAATAAACTCATTATCAGTATTCACCAACTTTGCATTATATAAATACACCGTCAAATCATATTTAGAAAAACACAGCTGTAACCCATCTCAAATAAAAAAATCATACCAGATAGAAATATAAAATAATAAACTAAAAGTAACTTGTAACTAGTAAAATCATGCAGAAATACCGATAAATATAATTAAAGTAAATGGTAATAAATATAATAAAAGATATGGTTTCCTACCCCTGACATCCCAAAAATAGTATATAAGCCATATAATAAGAACAACTTGTCCTAGTCTGAAGATGGCCGTTATAGGCTGAAACCGGTCCAGTCAAAAAATAAAAAAAGTGGAATAAAGTTATAAATTTGTTTTATTAAATCATATTTACTATCGTTACAAATTAGTTAAATTACCTGCTATAAGTATGAATTATTGTGGTATTCAAACAAAATATTGTTGGTATCTAGGGACGTTAATAAGCACATTGTATTCTTAAGATGTTTGTTTATTTTCTGGCACGTATATCTACTTCAAATGTAATCAACCCGTCCGATCCTTATTTATTAATTTAACGTACTCAAAAGCGAAGAAAATGTATAAATTTAACGTCTTCAAAACCTGTTACAAGCTTTCAAAGATAATAAACACCGGTATCCAAATTATTCAGACATTAAAGATAGTAAATGTTTTTAAAAAATCTTAGTAAAATGCGGACGAAGAATCATATCCTACATATTTATTATCTTTAGCAAATGTCTTGTTTGTTTTTTATTTCTGTTTTTAGTAGTGATAAATACTATATGAATATCTGTTTTACGTTATTGATTAATGCAATGACGTTACTGCACCATCATGATTTCGAGTATTTAATTAATATTAGACAACCCCTAACGGAAAAAACTTACATCAGTGTTAGTAAGTAAAATTTGGAATATGATATGTCTTTTAAGATTGCGGCAAGTCTGTTGATTGCTGCAATCACCCAGCGGCTTAGAAGAGTCGTCTGGTTAGTGAAAATTAAATTTTGGTTGAGGTGGTTCCATTTTTTCAAAATATCGTCCCTAGAGAGGCGAAAAATGAGTTAAATATGCAGTTTTGATCAGTTTTTTTTGCATCGAATAATGATCTGACTGTCGTTTGAATTTGAATACTTAAAAAAAAACACATCAAAATAATATATAAATTATAATATTATTATTTATTCAAAAGTATGTATGAAATAATTCGATACTTTGTAAACTTTGATGTACAAGTAATTAATATAAAAATATAAAACTAAAACAAAATCCTTTGTTGCCCTTCAGCCATCTAAAATATATTTAATATTTTGGAGAAGGCTTGACTCAAGTAACACAAGTTTGGGACTTTTTTTTACCTTTTTGTCGCTTCAAGGAACTCAGTGAAAGTATTTTTTTTTTAAATCCAACCAGATACTGAAGACTTAACTAAAACAAAAATAGCTCTATAGTGCTCCGGTGTAAATTTTCCCAAAACGGCACTTTAGCCCTTTTACCTTTCCGGTGATAATATGTTTTTCAAAAGCGTGAAATTTAATATTAAATTTAAAAAAAAAAATCCTAATCATAAATAAAATAATAAAAGAAAAATCTGTTATTTCTATTCACTATATCGCTGAATGCTTAATACTTTCCAAGTGTTTACTTCCTTAGGATGTAGACATATCCTTATTAATGACTCCAGTTGGTCCCAAATGTTCCCATGTCAGGCTGAGCCGATATCTTTTTGGAGATAGCGATGGGAAGGCTCATTAGGGACACAACATATTGATGTTTGAAAATATGATAATCCCATAATATTAAGTACTTTGAAAGGTACACCGTTATCCTATTTTTTAAACGATTCAAATAACGTGGAAAAAGTTCGCGTAGACTGAAGTCGTGGTAGATTATTTGTGCAGAAAATTGATTCAGTAAAGATTAATAGCTTTCATGACGTGATTTGAGCACACGTGACATGACAATTGATATAACAATTTGCTTAGGTGGTTATAGAAAATGCGTTTTAATTGAATGCATTTTTTTAGTAATATGTTAAAAAGAAGGGAGGAACAATGAATATTTTGAAAAACTTGTTTTACTTAAACTTAAAATTTGTTATGTTTATCAACTGATTTTGTATTTAGAAAATAATTCGCAACGAAATGCATTTTTTTTCTTTAAATTTTCTTTAACAATATTTACAAAGCTGAATTTGCTTCAGAATAATAAAAAATAATTCAGATTCAAAAGATTTTAAGTGCACATAACAAACTAAATTGGAACATATCACTCCAAAAATTAAAAGCTTTTCTATGAAATTTTGCTTGGGAACGAAAGCGCAAGGCACTTGCGCTTTTTAATATTAAAATTAGGTGCCCATCTGCAATTTATTATTTTTAGATTTAATAAGATTCTTAATATTCCGGGATTAAAAGTTTTCCTGAAAGTCTTCCCAGGTAGGGAAGTGTTTTTTTCCTGTTTTACTCTTTCTCTCAAAAGTTGAGGATTTAAGGCCCCACACCAGTCCTTTCAGGCGTTTCTACCTACGTTGCACCGCTTCAGAGAACAGCTTTCATGGAACCTCTAAGTTTTCTTGGCAATTTCCCCATCTATTTCCTCCATCTTGTAGGGATCAAGTTATTCAAATGATCCTTCTCGGTCAGGTGCTGAATTCTGCAAGGATCAAAGTAAAGATATTCACTGACCATAACTCCCACTAAAACTTTCAATTGGAGAGTGTTACCGGTTGGGGGTAGTTTTTCGTCGTGCTTTAGCTGGAACAACTATTCTCATCGAAACTGGCTGTTCGACAGTTTCGCGTTTCCTTTTTGCTTTGTGACTCATCCAAAATTCTATGAATACCAGAATATAAACGTGTCCTTTGCTATTAGTTTTATTTTAATATCTCACTCGTTCTCTGTTAGAAATACTTATAAGTTTTGAACTGAAAACTATACAAAGTGTAAACAACGTAATATTCCTAAATTCAATTATTTTCTAATATGATCACATTTCATAAAAAAATATCACGACGCACCCATAGCGTAGTAAATCGTGCATTTGACTTTTTTGCATTTCATTTTGAGTTGCCGGTTCGTTTTCTGGCACTTAATTTAACATGATTTCATTATCCTCACGTCAGTGTGATGTTTAGCGTTAGATGTACCTCACAAAAATAATTTTCAGTTTATGTCACAAACTATAAAGGTTGGATTACTAACTTAGCGAAACTATGTCCCTGAGGCGTATGTGCAGCAAAACCATGTATGACTGTGTTAAAAATGTGGATATGCCGAAAGAATTCAAGGCTTATGTAAACGTAACGAATAGGGTCAAGAAAGGGACATTAAGAGATGGCTTGGGCATATTTTTTTTTTTAAAGTAAGACAAACATTCCCGGGTTACGAATAACCTGACAATATTTGAAAAACTCCTACTGCCATCATAAAAAGCGGAAGATGGTGCCTGTGCAATGATGGAGGACTTAGCCAGCAGAGGAATTGAACGCACGACGCCCGGGTGGGAATCCGACGCGTCCTCCACTCAGCTACCGACCGGTCTTATATGAAGCGAATGAACGAAGAAAAAAGTGTGAAAATAAAATATGCCGCGAAAGTGAATGGAAGAAGAAGGCGGTAGGCCCGGGGAAGACATGGTACGATCAAGTGAATCAAATACTTGAGTCGGGCCATGGGAAGAGTCAGAATAACAGAAGAGTATGTATGAGACGATGTATGAATTTCAATGAAACAAGAAATGTGTGCCAAGACAGAGTTGTATGCCGGTCCGTTCTCTTTGCCTACCCCTGCGGGGATACGGCGTGATGTTTAGTTTAAAAAAAACTTTAAAACATTGACAAGATCACATACATTTTTATACATGGGTAGGAATCACTTAAATATAATGACATAAAATAAGATTAAGCATGTGTTGCTAGAAAATGAAATTCTTACATGCTTTGTTTTTTTCCGTAATTTATAAATTATGTGAAATACTTGTTTATTACGGTGTTTTAATCCACTTTTTTTTTGTATAGAGTCAAATAGTTTCGATTCTGCTGAATCTTCATCGGGACTTAAAACAGTATATTTTTAAGTCCCGATGAAGATTCAGCAGAATCGAAACTAGTTGACCTTTGTTGATTTAAACAACGTGTGTTTTTTATTTAATTAATCATATCAATCCACAAAGTGTTTGCTTATTCTGAAATCAAATTTAATTATTCATACGATGTTAATATATGGAATCTCTTAAAAAATGCATCACAAAATAATGTATTATTTGTTTTCCATATATGACAATTCTTATTTATTTTCGTCCCAGTGAAATTAACTTTGAACGGACACAGAAAAGCTTTTATTTCAACGCGTGAATTAAGAACGCAAAGTTCAAGTATCTCCTCCCGCTAACGGTTCTCTCGTTGAAAATTAATTTGAAATACAATGTTAAAGGGTCTAAAATATAATATTACACGTGTGGTGATCATATTTGATTATAATTTGATATCATGGAAATTTCCCAGGAGAATTAAAAGTGTTTCAGTAAAAAATGCCAAGAATGCTTTAAGTTTTTATCGATACTTGCGTTTAATTATATTAAAAATTGTGCCGTACCAGATTTAACTTTTTACACTGATTATCATCAATAATTTGATAAATATTAAAACGGTTATGATAAAACATTTGTCTGTCCAATTGATTTTTATTGGTTCCCTGTCAATTGCTAATTGATATTAAACTCGGTGTACGGAAACTCGTGGTACTCGTAGAAGCATAAAACTGGTGAACCTACATAATATTAGATTTTAGAAAAATCAAAATGAAGTTTTTCAAATTAAACACGAAAACTATAAATTATCTATGAAACATCACATTTGGAGTCGATTTTGCTGTATACCTTTTTTTGATTTGAGCTTTCGTTTCAAATTCAAAATATTCCACTGAACGGATAATCAATTAAAATTTTATTTTAAATCGGTAAAGATCACCCTTTTCAAGATTGCCGGTAGTTAGTATAGCCGTCGCAAAGACAGCCTCCGTGTCGATTGGTAAGACGCTCTACTTCGAATCAAGAGGTCGCGGGTTCAAACCTGGCGTGCGTCAATAATTTTTATTCAATTTTTGTTAATTAACGTGTCGTAACACATTTAATTCATATATAATAACATACAGTATATTTGCGGCACGTTCCAGATAGGTAGATACTTTAAGTATCGCCCTGGTGAAAGACCACCATTCAGAATCGAAACGTTGCTTGAAATGATTTTAGCCGTGTTTGGTGACTAAATCTAAATGGCCAGGTACTTCACAACCTTCCTTTTTCCCATCTCCTTCCCTTCCACACTACCTCCAGCCTCACAACATACCTCAATTGAGGTTGCCATAGTTTCACTAACTATACGGTTGGGATCAGTTGGGACTCTAGTGCGGTAAAGACCACCATTCGAAATTGAAAAGTTGCTTGAAATGTCTTTAGCCGTGTTTCGTGACCACATCTGAATAGCCAGTTACTTCTCAACCTTACTTTTCCCCATCTTTCTCCCCTCCCCACTACCTTCAACCTCACAATATACTCCACTAGGAGATACCATAAACTCACTGGTTCTAGACGGTTGGGACTCTGGTGCAGTATACACAAAAAAAAAATTGGGCAAAAACATGTAACCAAGTTTTTATTTGTAACTTCTGATGAAAATAACTTTTTGCGAATTCTCTCGGTACTTCTAAAAAAGGTATCTTTTATCCAAAAAAATGTTAAGCTAGTGATCAAAAAGAAATTAAGTTTTAAAATTACTCAAATCGATGATCACATTTTATTTTATCTTAGTATACATTAAATATAACTTACACAAGCAATGTTTACGCAAAACTACTATGGTTGCTAATAATTATTTTCACTCTATGTTTTTAGGGGATGTCTTACGTTTAACTGCTGTTCCTTAATAATTACGCACTGCTTAATTATAAAATTAACTAAACACTCAAATATAAGTTTAACGGCAATAAAACTACTCAGACAACACGCCTTGGGACAGTAAAAATATCGTCTGGCACATTTCCCGAATTGTTTGGCAGGCGTCGAGCATCAGTCGCTGAGCGTCAAAGTCTAGGTGCGCCTGTCCGCCAGGTAGCTAGGGGGAGGAGAGTTATAACTATGGTAGCTACCCGAAGGTTTTATTAGTCCCGCGACCGTTAGACCGCACCTTAACGACTGTTATAACAAGAAAATTGTTTATAGTCTCATTAAGCATGTTGGAATGTTTTAATGCGAGCGGTATGCGAGGGGCATAAGTGGTAAGTTTCTAGGTTGGGTGAGTGTGTGGCAGTTGCCGAAAGAGGAACGTTGTACGTATTTTGGTACAAGGAAATTGAAACCACACATATTAAACTAGGTTGGGCTTCGTGATAGGCGATTATTTGGAAATTATTGAGATTGAAAGCACTATACAAATACAGTGAATTATTCGAATCGAATATAATTTTCAAATTAGTTTCGTAAATTTGATATTAAAATTGAAATTAACTTCAAAGCAACAATGCTTTTTTATTTTAAATATTGAAATAACATCAGTAATTTAAAACACAAATATAAAACTGGAAAAAAGCAGAAACTAAAAAGAACAATAATCATGACATGAGTAAAGAAAGAAAATAAATTTAAATATGAAATAATTTTCAATAGAAGTATAAGAACGTTTAAGAATGCTGCTTTCTAATAAGTTCTGACTACTCCCGTCTCGGTCATGACCATTGTTCTTTTTAGTTTCTGGCTTTTTTCTGTTTCATATTGGTGTTTAAGATTATTGACATTATTTATTTATTTACGGCCGTTAAAAGCTTTTACAGAAACGTTTACATTTAAATAAATAATATACTCACAATTTTTTTTTCAAAAATATTGTAAAAGAAAGAAAAATATTATAGTATTAAATAGCAGGTACACCCAGAGTTAAATAGTTTACACAATTAATTAAGCTCTACTAGATGAAAAAAACTGTACTAAAGTTTGCTTGTATTGTGATATTGACGTACTAAATATGTCAAAAACATAGAAGTATTTGTTTCCCAGATGTTGAATTTGTCACATAGGAGTGTAATATTGTGAGGTTGAAGAAGAATTGTCCCAATAATATGGTATGTACTGTCTTGTAACTGTCTTGCCAGGAACATTAAATGCAATTAAAAATGATAGTTCAGAGCTGTCAATCAAGGCAAGTTAAGTCGGTAATTATTCTACTTTTAGATAATTTTCATAAACAAAGGTGAAAAAGAAGATAATCATCATTGATACATTCCCTTAATTTTCCCATTCTAAAGTTGATTAATGTTGAGAATTTAATTTGAACTCTTTCTATTGTAAGGGAATGAATAGCATAAATTGGTTCCTACACTGTTGAGTATTCAATTTGACTCCTAACTAATGACAATGAATGAAAATATTGAAATCTTACGAGACGATCAGAATCTAAAATTAAAAAAAAAAATCTATTCGTTTTTTATTGTATCATCCCTTATTGTGAAAATACTCCATTGAATAAGTAAATTCTTCATAACTGCTTTCACACAATCGGCTACCCGTTCATCCTTCTTATTCCATAATTAATATTAGGGGCGTTCACAAAGTATTATTATTTGTATATCAGCCAAACAAGCCGCCATAATGCTAAGGGTAGGCAATGATAAACAAGGCGTTGTAAGTTATCCCGTAATTTAAAGGTTTCGGTTCCTCCCCGCTCGCTTCTTGGAATAATCTTCACCAGAACAGTCTTGCCACCAGCCACTAGCCACCATCCTTGGAGTTTCTACTTATAATAAGCGCTTTGTTTATCGAACCTTCGCCATTGTTGGCAGTTCGGTAGTAGACTCTTACTTCTGTATTGTGCGAAATTATATTGAACATCACCATGGTTATTCCGAAGATAATAATAATATCAAGAGTAACGAATTTGAGTAGGTTTTTTCTGAGAATATTTTCCACGAAATATTTGATTCTGTTCAAAACAACAAATTGGTTTTGACTGATGAATTGCTGAAGGTTAATTACGGTTTATGAAAAGAAAAAAAACATCGTGTTTGACTAAATGTAACAAATCTGTTGTGTACATTATTGAATAGACCATGGTTATTCCGAAAAATATTGTATCAATATTAAAGTGTTACAATATTGGTTAAGTACTATTTTGGGAGATTTTATTTATTATTTGATTGTTTTAGAAACTCCAGGTTGAATTTGATAGATGGAAGAAAATGGATTGAATGGAAGAAAAAAGGTTTTTAAAAAAATAGTCGGAAAACAAAGATAGGTAAATCGAGATTTGATTTCAGCACTGCATTGTATAATTTTAAAGCAACGTCCATGGTCGAGTGGTAAAGGTCTAAATTCAAGTTAAGAAGCTAATACATTACATAAATTTATATATGTAATTTCACAATAAGGTTAAATAGAAATATATAAAAAGGAATTAAAAAATAACTTTGTACAAGACAATGGATATTATTTTTAATTTTACGACCGACCTTACTCTAAGCATCATTAGGGTGCAACATTAAACTAACCATAAAATAAAATGTGTGGTTATATTTTCAAACAAACCGAACAAAATATAAAAATAAAATAACAATGAGAAAACAATATAATAAAAAATAAAAAATAAATTATAACAGGTGGAAAGTAACAGATAATATGAATTAAAAAAAAGACAAAACGTCAACTGAGAAGGTGATTAAGGAATAATGATAAATTTTATGAGTTTACAGGAAATATACCAAATATTGGACTACCGGACAAATTTACCTGTATGATAATTTAAATTAAATATTTTTTAATAAAATAATAAACAGTTATAAAGAGTATAATATATATTAAATTGAGTGATAGATACTCCATTCAGAACGTTGCTTGAAATGGGTTAAGCTGTGTTTGGTGACCAGATCTGAAAAGCCAGAAACCTCATCTTTCCTATCTTCTTCCCCTATCTACTTTTTCAGTCTCATAGCATACTCCAATCGGAGATACTATAGACCCATTGGCTCCGGACGCTTGAGACTCTTGTACGGTATTAACGTAAAAAAGTTTATTCTAATAATAATTCAAACATAATAAATAAAAGACTAAAAATATGTGAAATAACGTAACGGCTATTATGAACGGTGTATACGAGTATTTATATATATATATGGTTTATGTGTAAAAAAAGATATATATTTTTTAGTATGTATTTGATTTGTTTACTTATAATAGGAAATGAGGTTATTATTGGTTAATTATTAAAGAGCATTTTTTGTGAAAAGTCTTTGAAGGGCGTTGTACAAAGCTAAAAAATATTTAAAAGCTGTTGTTAAATATCCATTTGAAGAAAATTCTATTTTAATAAACCAAACAAACGAAAACCGGTATGCAAATATTACAGATAAGCAAGTTTTGGAAGTGTTCATATTATTTATCTAAAAATATTAAGGTTAATAATGAATCGAAAAAGATTTAAAAAAAATGTAAGTACCTGTAGAACTTAGTTTTCACTATAGTTCCTTTGGTTTTGTTATCCTTGGCATACACATATAATTTTTTTTTTTTTTTTTTATGAGCGACCCAAATGGAAATGTGCCAGAAAGGCAACAGAGTATGTCTCTTTTTTATGTATGCGTTATTTGTATGCAGATCTTTTCAAAGCAGGAAAAAATCTAATATAATATTTTTGTTGTGTTTTTTTTTTTTTTAATTACGCGAATACCGCCCAAGAGTCTCAACTGCTCCCAACCGTCTAGTGCCAGTGAGGCTGGCATCCCCAAAAGGGGTATGTTGTGAGGCTTAAGGTAGTGGGGAAGGGAATGAGGTGAGGAAGGGGAAGGTTGGGAAGTACTTGGCTATTCAGATCTGGTCACCAAACACGGTTAAAGCTATTTCAAGCAACGTTTCGATTCTGAATGGTGGTCTTTCATCAGGGCGTTACTAAGAGTATCTACCACTCTGAAGATAAGATAGCAGATTAGATGTAATCTAACCACCGGCTTGTATGGACAGAGTGCACGTCCGTTTCGGTCAGCTGTCGTCTGAATTCGTGCTGCAAAAAAAAAACGGTAAACGCCAGACGGTAAAACGAATATTTATTCGTGTGATAGAAGGGTATAGGGTTTACTTTACTGTAGCAGGTTTAGACAAGCAAACTACATAGGGTTGAATTTTTAAATAATTCAAATAAACATGTTTACTATTTTAATCTCAAATATTTTCAACGGATTTTTTCGGGAAGGAACTAATTCATCACGTAGATGACCCCCCGTAGCTAAATAATAATACTTTATATTAATATTATATTAATATTTAAGCTTGTCTTCGCATTTTATTTTGAACCGGGAGGGTGCACGTTTGACACGTGTTATCTAGCAGCGCCAAAAAATCTATACCTGTCATTACACGGACGAATAGAAATTTTATCTGCTATAACATGTCTTGTAAATAACACTGAAAAATAAATTTAAAAAAAAGCTGCTTTAATAGCTAAATATATGTCATTGGACAAGGATTTTTGATATTTATGTACATAATTTTGAGAAAAGTTAATTAACCACAAGTTCTAATCATATTGCTAGTCCTAAAACATAGTTCCTAATCGTGGATCAAGAAAAGGACGCTTATATGGCTTGGACATGTAGAACGAATGAATGAATAAAGGAGTGTGAAAAGAATAAATGATGCGAAAGTGAATGGACGAAGAAGTTGAGGACGCCCGAGGAAGACATAGCACGAGCAAGTAAATTAAATACTTAAATCGGGTCATTTGAAGAGTCAAAATAACGGAAGAGTATGTTTGAGAAGATGTATGAATGTGAATGAAGCAAGGAGTGTGTGCCAAGATAGAGTTATATGGCGGTTCGTCCTCTCTGCCTACCCCTGCGGAGAAACGGTGAGTTAGTTAGTTTCCTAATCATGTTTTTGTTCTTAACAAGCGAGGTTTGTGAAGCATACATTACTAAACAAGTTATTATCGCTTGTTGCTGAATATTATGCTGCAGCGTGTTTGTTTTAATATCGCACTAGAAGTGCACAGACAAAACCTCCGCAACTCCACTCAACTAAGACCTCTGCTGGTCCCAGCGGTGCTTCCCGGTAATGGTTAGTTGTGAGACTTTCTACAGACAGATTTAAAGAAAATGCTTTACGTTGTAGACTCACATATCTCACTGCCAGGAATCTGTCTTTATTGGAATTTGTGGTCTTCATTGCACTGCGTTCAGTGCAGTCAATACCGCGGAGCATGTACGGGTGTAATAGCTGTAATTCAAATAAAATATTATTGAAGCATGTCCACTCTACCGATTTTCTAAAGCCACTTCAAGGCTCCACAAAACGAATTTCGATGATTGATGAATCTTTGTATCCTGATTAAATAATTCGCTTAATTCTCTCATAGTTTAATGAAAAATAAGAGGAATAACAAACATTATTATTCGTACCGAAGAAAACAATCATTTTATGGCTTGACATTATAATTAAATCGAAATATATTTTGTTTTTAACCACTTTATTAGATTATATACATTTCGTCAACTAGTTTCAGTTATATTCTAGGTTTCTTCAGGGCAGTATTATTCTAATAGTTTATAATAATAATGTCCCGAAGAAGGTAAGGATACATATATCCGAAACTAGTTAACGAAATGTATATATTTTAATAACGCGGTTCAAAATAAAATATTTTCTTATTTACGTAATATTTATTTGTATGGGATGTTAATAAATAATAATAACAAATGGATTACTTTTATAGCGCCGTTTTTGTGGGAAGATCACCTCAAGGGCGCTTTACAAATTAATTCATCTAACCTATAATTTATCACTTAAGCTTATAACTAATAACTTACAGTTAAGATTTATTACTAATGGCTTACAACTAATATTTTCAACTAGTGACTTACAATAAGGACTTATGGCTTGTAACTTACTACTGAGTATAACTTATAACTAGTAACTTACATCTAAGGGATGTTGACCATTTTAATTATTTATCTGAAGTGACCCTAGTTTCTAGTTAATGATAATTACCTTTCTAATTGAGAAAATTCTCGTGCTTAGGGAGAGAGTACTATCATGGTTTTCTTGAAATTATTTTTTTTGATTAAAAATGAATATAATTTTAGGTTATTTTATTGGAAAGTGTTTTTTTTTTTTTTAATATTTCGTAGTTGTTTACATCTATTATGTCTTTAGGAAGTTTGTTGAAAATCTTAATTGCTGAGTAGGAATAGTGATGTTGTGCTGTTGTTGTATTGAGTTTCGGGGTAAATATTTGGCCTAACGTTCACTGAACGATATTATATGTTTTTTTATTTTTTTTTTACTACTGCAAACTATATTTAAATAAAGATAAAAATAATAATTATACTATTATATTTGTTTCTTACACGATGTTTAAAAGTTCGTGGTACAAGCGGGAAACTAATGAATCTTCATTACATTTCAGGTTGATTTTGTATTACAACTTTTTTGATTTGAGCTTTCGTGTTCAAATTAATCGAGTGCGAATTTTTTTATTTATCTAATTCAAAATTTGAGCTGTTTATTGTCTTTTAAAATGCGTCAAAGCGTAGACCCGGTTAAAATAGTTACTTTACCCAAAAATGCCGAAAAAAAAATTGTTTTTTTTTTTTAATGAGCAAAAATGCACAAATTGAAAAACTTTATGTAAATTTGGGTTCTTTATGTGCTGCAGATGATCATATTTTTGCGTTGATATTAACCAAGTACTAGAGCGAACACGCAGCATCAGGCTTTGTTCCCCTTCCATGTGGACTCACAATGTTTTTGTGACCCAAACAACGTATTCCGGTAGTATACGAAAACCTCCGTTTAATTTGGCGAAGTTTCATAGTACACGTATTTTCCCACCCTCTGCAAACATAATAAAGTAACGATCGCGGCCGCAATCACTAAAGGTAATACTCGTATTTTGGATCTGGTGTTATTCCACTATGCCGCACGGATTACCATTATGAGTAATTTTAGGGGTTGTGAGGCTTAGAGCAGGTTTTACGGATTAGGAAAGCAAACTGACCGCGGCGGCCATCAGGGCTATGTGGCGAGCGTGTACCTGCATTTTAAAACTTTTCAGATCCGCCAGAAGATATAAAAAAGTTAATTATGAATTAAGCCGCAGAGGGCTGGAATCAAATTAAAAACTTGTTTAGTTTTGTAGTTTGAAGTATAAAAATCTTTTGTACAATCCATTCAGAGATGAGCGAGAAAGAGGCAATTATTCATATGGTGAAATTGAGCAAATATTAAAAGTTTCTTCATTAGAAGCTTAGGAAAGACTTTGATTTAATTTGCTTAAAAAATATTAATTGTATTATTGACTCACCTTTTTGTTGCAACTCATCCAGTTCAACATTCCTTGCCGAAGACCCAGAAACAATGAATTGCTGCTCCTCAATCATCACTCTACTAATTATTTTACATCATTTTACACAGTTCAAAATTTCGAGACTTGTTAACTCAAGCCATGACATTTTTGGTACCAGTCTAAATGATTTTTTCATTCTTTGCGATCATTATCTTCGAAGAATACAATTTATCAGGTCTAACATCATTGACTCTACCAAAACCTTGTTCAGGCTTCTTAGACTTGAATGTTCCATCAAATGTATATTTTTGTCGTTGCTTCATTCGAATATTATGTATGTGCTATTATTTCCCCGTTGCCATTTATTTCTCATTTTGTGTTGTTTATTTTTTGTAATTGAACAATGGTCCGTTAATATAAAAATAAATATGATAAGTGGATTTCCACGTAAGCATTAGTGAATGTTGTCATCTTAACGGTGAAGTAAATTACCCGTTTTTTCTACCACTCATAAATTTAAACAAAAAAGAATGCCTCACGGTATATTGTATGTTCCATAAGTGTTATAATTTATATTATTTCAAATGTTCATTGTTATATAATATTTTTTAACGAAGGTGTAGTAATATTCTGAAAAAGAATGATCCTGATGGCTTTATTATTTTCGGTTATTTTCTTTCTTGCTATAATTTTTTTTCAGCGTTTTTAAGTGATGGAAATAAAATTTATCACCTGTGCATAATAAATAAAAACATGGGCCAAGCCGGGTGTGAAACCAATTAAACATAATAATATAAGACCAGTTGTTATTCGTGAAAAGTCACAGTATGTAACTTGACTAGTAAAAAAAAACGTTAGTTGCTCTAATTTACCCATTTCAAATATAGAATAATATCTGCTAAAATACATAAAAAGTAGATACTTTATGAGGTAAGTAAGGATTTTAATAGATTAAAAAATGATAATTTCAATTAACATTCGAATGATTCAATTAATACCAAATTTCAAAATTTATTCCACTATTTTTTATTGATTTATTTCTTATTTTATTTAATTTTTTTTTTTTTTTTTAGTTAAAAAATTGGTATTAATAAAAGCATTAAAATGGAGTTCCACCACGATTTAACAGTTTCTAAATTAGAAATGACATTCGTTTCAAATTTGAAAAATCCATACTCGTACGTACGCAGAAATTATTTGTAGTTAGTAATACAGACACACAATTCAATGCATGCAAGCTTTGAAGATCTACCATATTTTAAATTTTATGAGTCATTAAAGCAGATATGAGCTTAAAATATATTAACATTTTACTAAATAACTGCTACTCTTCATAGAAACGTTGCAATTGATGTGTACTAAAATACCAACGTTTGCCTAGAATACTGAGATCAATTTCAGAAGGAAGACGTCTAGTGAGGCGTCCCAGACAAAGTTTGGAAAGGAACCCCAGAGACTGCGAGGAGAGGTTTACTATGTACAAAAACCGCTAATGTAGCGCAGGGCAAGGACGACTGGGTGCGCCTTATTGAGGCGATAAACCCTTGACCTGAATGAGGCAAGGGGAAGAAGAAGAGTTGAGTTGAGATGAACTGTAAATAAATTACGGAAATTCTTATGAGAAATAGTAGTAAAAAATGAAGGAAACACTCATGTATCCTGCAAAGGGATATTGAACTGCTTTGATGATGAAACTATTTTACTCGAAAAAATAATTTCCAAAATGACATTTTTTTTCTATTTGAAAATATGAGCCTTTATAGTACACAACACATCCCGTCGCCATTTTGCCGATCCGACGTTGTGAATTTAAGTATCGCGTTAACACCGCCGGGTAGGACATATTAAACCACGTGTGTTGTTACCATGTTTTAACTACCGCGCCAGGAGGTTCTATAACCGTTTGTTAAACTACTAAGGGTGCATTTTTATAGAATACTCATGAATATAGTTTGGTAACTGCCAAAATATAAACGATTTAGTTCGTTTATTCATTCTAAATGTTTGGACTTAAAGGGTAACTAATGGCCCCTATTCTCCGTCATCTCGAGTAAGGTAATCAAGGTGAGAATTTATGGATCACTAGGCGTCAAAAACTGAAATTAATGATTGTGTGTGTGGGTTGTATTATTTAAACGGGAAGTATACCTTTTAATATAAAAATAATTCAACTTAATTTTAGCAACTCAGTATAGAACCTATTTTCTTTATTTATTTGTTATTGCTTAATATGGGGGGGGGGGTTAAAGTATTGATATCGGTCTAAGATTGTTGGGGTTTTCTTCTACAAAGAACCGCCCAAGACAGTTGATGAGTGTGTAATGATTTACTTAAAAACTCAAATTAATTTTATAAATTACTCATTTTATCGATATCCGAAAGACCCTGAAACCGGAAAAAAAAAAAATAACAAAAAATGTGAATATATTACAATTATAAAATATTATAAAAAATATCATTAACAAGTTGTCCTGCATCAAAATGTTTTTTTTTGTTTTAAGGCGCACTTATCACTCGTCACGTGTGTAGCCACATAGACAAGCATTTTAAGAAAGCAAAAAATCTTCCAATTTAAATTAAAAAGAAATGATTACAGAATTCCGCCCGTTCCTGAAAATGTTTGTCTAATTGTGTAAAATGTAAAGAAATATTTGTCACTTAATTGTTAAGGCAAATTTTTGGAATGGATAAAAACAAAAAAAATTATAATATTTGTATAGCGCCGTTTTCGTGAAAAATCACCTCAAGGGATGCCTTGGGCGACAAAAAATCTCGTCTTGAGTTAACAAATAAGTTTTTTAAATTATTTACAAAAATTGCCCTTACGGATTAAAAAATGTCTAAAAATTCATTTTTAATATTTGCTGTATTATGTAGATGTGATAGTCATTCATTTTCATACGTTTATTTTTAATTTGTTGATGATGTTATACACAGTCACTGAGTACAGTAATTCAATTTGATTGCATTGTTTCAGTATTTTTTTTGCTAATGTTTTGAAAGTGTTTAACAAATGGAATACTTAACTGGTGTCCCGATTCAAGGCGCGCGCAAATTGGCTTGCGTATTAGATATGGTATTATGTATTGAGATTTGGGTTCCAACCTGATATATGAGTAAATCTAAGATTATCTTAAATTGTCTTGGGACAGCATGTGGTATATTTCAAACCCTCTGAATCATTGAATTAACTATCTTACCCCTCTTAAAATGGTTAAAAAGTTGAACGAAATAAGTAATTTTTAACATAAAAACATGGTTCCTAAAACAGAGCATACTTTTAAACTCTGTAAATAAAAACGTCCAAAATTAGTAGTAATGTGAATATTAAAACCTCATTCAGATTTTACTCTAACCGTACATATAATGTACAAAGTTATTCATCCATTTATGTTGATTCATATCAATATTGACAAAATCGCTTATTCATATTATTTAGTTGATCTTTAGCTTCATCTTATATAGTTGTATTTATTTTGTTACCGTAACTAGAGGCGCGCTCTCAATATAGGCACATAAGCACTGCCTACCCTGCCGTACTCAAATAAAAATATGAATTATATTGGATAAAATAAAATAAAATTACTGCAAAAAATAAACTCCCCACTCCCACCTCCCACTTTTAAAAATATGTGCGGAAGTTCGGCTAATCGCACCGTCGCGAGCTCTAAACAAAATATTACTAACCAAATACTTGAGTCGGGCCATGTGAAGAGTCAGAATAACAGAAGAGTATGTACGAGGCGATGTATGAATGTGAATGAAGCAAGGAGTGTGTGCCAAGACAGAGTTGTATGGCGGGCCGTCCTCTTTGCCTACCCCTGCGGTGAAACGGCGTGATGGTTAGTTAGTTATATACTTACCTAATTTTTCCTAGAACAACACGAACAGTGAAAACTATCACGAAGATTACACATTTAAAACTACTAGACAAGCTTTCATAAGTGAATAGAGTTTTCAGTACCAATACATAAATAGAACCTAGCTCGTTGAACCTTTTTGAAAGCACATCGATGAGAGAAACCGAGGTTGTTGCAGAGTTGAAACAGATTATTTGCAATGGCGCACCACCTGAGCCTTCTCTCGATTAATAAATATTTCAGCGCTTCGCAAAGTTGCTTCTAATAAAATAATTCATTCAGCGAAGTGCCAGAACGTCAGGGGAACTAAAGTGTCGTTAGGTTTATCCTATCAAAGTTTTCAAACTCACGAAAGTGCCGGGGACTTTGTTTAGTCGTGATTTATTTAAGTTTTTCCGAGAAGTCAACATTTACTTTCCGCCTTATGTTATCCCTAAAGCTGTAGTTCAATGGAGTGGAGTATAATTACTTCTTATCGACCATCGCTCGAATTGGTACTTTTGCCTTTTCAATATTTTATCTCACTTTGAAGGAACTCTCCATAGAAATGTATTCCAGCTCTACGTGTTTAACAATTCACTGAATTTGCGCCCTGAGGCAATAGAATCGAATAAAGTTTATTAGATTGCTTAAATATGACAAGGATGAACAAAATACTTCGGTATAAATATTTGAAAAATTAAAAATAAATAAATAATTAATTTATTTATAGTGAATACCGTACAAGATCTCCAACTACTCCCAACCGTCTAGAGCCAGTGAGGCTATGGTATCCCCAATTGGGGTATGTTATGAGATTTATAGTAGTGGGGAGGAGAAGGAGATAGGAAAAAGAAGATTGGGAAGAACCAGGCTATTTAGAACTGGTAACTAAACGAGGCTAAAGCCATTCCAAGCAACGTTTCGATTCTTAATGGTGGTTTTCACCAGGGCGATAATTAGAGTATTAACTTCTCCGAAACGTGCCGCAAATAGACTATATACTATTTCTTATTAATAAAATGTGTGATGACACATGTCATAACAAGAGTTTAACAACAGAATAATCTCTGTGGTCGAGCGGTTAAGATCCTTGATAATCCAGGACTCAAATCCCGAGGGTTAATTTATTTTTAAAGAACGACGAATACTCCCGGGTTACGAATAACTTGACAATATTTGAAAAATTCCTACTACCATCATCATAAGCGCAAAATGGTGCAGTTATGGAGGTCTTAGCTAGCAGATGAATTGAACCCACGACGCCCGGGTGGGAATACGACACGCTAGTCTACTTAGCTACTATAATTGATTGACATTTAATTAATATAAATCTTTTTATGGCATGTTTCAGAGTGGTAGGCACTCTCCATTTCGATTGAGTGAAAGATCACCATTAAGAATCGAAACGTTGCTTAAAATAGCTTTAGCCGTGTTGAGTGATAATTAACGAATAGCCAGGTACTTCCCAACCTTACTCTTTCATATCTCATTTCTTTCCCTATTTCCTTCAGCCTTACCACATTCCCCAATGAGGGATGTCATAATCCCAGTATATCCGGATAGCTGGGAGCAGTTCGAACTCTTGTGCGGTATTCCCATAAAACCACAAAAAAAAAAAATTAATGGACCTGAATAATGATGGCACAGTATTTTCCTAATTCTCATTAAAATCAACTTGTTCCAAGTAATTAATTGGTACTATAAATTATGGCACTTTTAAATGATCCTAGTGAAAAAAAACAACATATCAACATTCACATAATAAATTGCCAATTCAGCGCATAAATAGAATATTCTTGCAATATGTTGGCAATAAAGATACACAAAGTATCAATTTGAATATTCGATATATTCCATGACAACGTCTCTCTTCATAGGCTTTACATGGAATAATGCAGCATCCTTACCCAAACTCTATAACCTTATCAGTTGTCTTATCCTATTCGTTGTTTGTGCTGCAGCCTTAGGATGGTTATTCTATATTCGAGAATACCCTCTTTATTTTACGATTATTATCCTTTTTTTATATTCAGCTGTTTCTTCATCTCAGATATTGCTCACAAACAAGTAGACTCGAACAATCTCATGTATATTAAATGCTGGCAAAGGCATTAGAGGCAGAAAACATTTGTTTTTATTCGGCAGACAGCCCAAGCTTCTTGATAGGGTTAACAGATTAAAGCTTAGATTTAGAGAAGAATTCTAAAATGCCTCTTTCACGTATCACGTGTTTGTCAGTCTAGGTTGTTTCGTATGACTTCCAAGGCCTTCATTGTATTTCTTCGTAATTTATTCTTGTGTTATTTCTATAATATAAACGACTACTATGTCAAAGATTTTAACGCTCTTTTTAAAACTTTTTTTTTAACATTGACTTCACACAGGATGCCCAGAGGGAAATTATTTCCCTCAGGGCCTATGTTTTGTTTAAGGATGCCATGTGAAATATCTTTTTGAGAAAAAAAGGAGTGAACCTGAGTCTTGAAGAGGCCCATATTGTAAGAGGGAGGATATACAGAGACCGGTTAATCATTCCACAACCGAACTCTTGAACAAAAGAACGAGTTGTAGAAGAAACTTTTTGCAGTTTTCTTAATTGTTTGAAGCTCTATTGGTACTCAAATTACATTTGAACTGACAAACATTGCGTTAATTTGATAATTTTAGACAGAACAAAAATAACTATTATACGGGACACCATTTTTGATACCAGAGTTTACCGTTCGAGAGTTTTTTTTGTTTATTTCATGATATAATATACCCACTCAATAGTTAACATTTTATATATTTTTAACGTTTACATGAAGCATATTTTAAGATGTTTTTTTTTTCTCTGGGATTGCTGCACAGGAAATGAAATTTCAATAAAATTAAAGATATATATATATATAAAAATCTCTGGGAAGAATAGGAAAAAATTGTTTTTGAGAATAGAGCTTTTTTAGTTTTGTGCGTGTATTGTGTATTTAAGTTGGCAGTTCATTCCAATAACGATGTGCAAATTGCACTCTGAAGGAAAGATTATCTTTTTTTTACAACCAAAACATAAAAATACAGCTAAATATAATTATTCTATAAATTCCTCGACAAAGTAGGCTGTTGAAAGCACTCCTTTAACAACTAACTTAAGTTATGTCCTTCTTATGGGCTAATTAAAATAACAGGATCCCACATTTATTTTAATTCTCCCTCAGAACTATATTATTTCTCCGAGGAAGTGGACGTTAAATTTTAAGATGGCCATCAAAACTTTGAGCAAATTTTTTAATTCGTTCTGCTGTTTATTCTAATGAGCGCCGTCACATTGCCAGGGCATATCAGAACTTCGGGACTTAATCATGAAATACGAGGAGAGTTGGTTCGAGGATGGTTTATTAGCTCATAAACTTTCATAATATTCTTTTTTCAAATTCATAGCAGCCTGGTTTCATGTCCAAAGTGAATAGACATGTAAATATTCCGAACAGATTAAAATTCTTTGTTGCTGTGCAGTTTCTATGACTAAATCGGGGGAGACAGACAAATCTGATACGAACAATTTTGCGTATTTATTTCCTAAAATTGGACGTTCGCCATATCAATCAAATTTCTAGGTTAATGTAAATTATTTCATATTTTCATAGAAAGCAATCACTTTGTGGTTTTACGTATTTAATGAAAATTATATAATAACTTTGTATAAGCCCAAAGATTTTATTTTATTTTTAAATGACTGACCGGTTTTGCATAGCCTAAGCATCATCAGGGTACAAAATTAAACTAAACAAAAAATACATAAAGTGTGGTTATACATACTCGTACATACAGAGGGAGAACACAATATAAAATGAAAAAAGAGAACAGAAAGAAAACAAAAGAATACTTTAAGTTTTATACATAGTTAATATTTCATTTTCATTAAATTATTTCAACTCCCGGCAACATTTTATTTATGAACAATGATACTTTGAAATATCCGTTGAACTTTTGAAAAAAAGGTGATGTTGCATTTCGTTTGTTGTATATTTTAATTTTTTTTTATTGATAATAAGTTTCTATAAAAATAATAAGTATTATAAATAAGGGTTTGAAACTTAATTCCTTAGAAATAACTTCGATATATCAGGCCCTAGCACGAAACATCGATATAGATTTTATCGACAGCGTCGATAATTTGGAATCGTTCCCGAGCCCGACTGCAGATCGCCAACGAGCAAACGACAGTTTACATTGACTAAATTAAACATGTTTAGTCAATAACATACTTTTATAGGCTTTTATATATTCAGTGTAACCTCTGAAGATATCAGATAGTTTCTTGTTGAATTACTGAATAAACTACACGAAAATTCGAAAAATTTAAAAAAAAATTCTCGAGAAAATCTACAAACAGCCCTGCTTATTCATCTTTTTATAAACAAGAAAATTTGACAAAATAATCTGGTTTTCTGCTTACCGCAGTATTTTTGTATGATTTTATCTCAGTTTGTGTTTATGGTAACGGTTGTTTAAGGACTTAGCAAAGATTATCCTCCAGCAAAAAGGTAAATAAAAAGTAATAGGTAATTTTGAATCGCGGAAACGGCCAGAAAAGATATTCCACGCTTTCTAATCATTAAGAAGAAATTATGATGTTTATTATAGCCGGAAGATGGGCAGATTTAAGTCAGATATTGTGAAGGCAATTTTTAAAAATAGTAGTAAGGTGTTAATGTAATTTTATTAGAATTTGTAATTATTTTTTAATATTTATTTTAAATAAATAACCATTACGCCATTTCCCCGCAGGGGTAGGCAGAGAGGACGGACCGCCATATAACTCTGTCTTGGCGCAAACTCCTTGCTTTATTTACATTCATACATCGTCTCATACATACTCTTCTGTTATTCTGACTCTTCACATGACCCGATTCAAGTATTTGATTTACTTGATCGTGTCATGTCTTTCTCGGGCGTCCTTGACGTCTTCTTCCATTCACTTTCGCATCATATATTCTTTTCACACTCCTTTTTCGTTCATTCGCTCGACATGCCCAAACCATCTAAGCGTCCCTTTCTTAATCCTATTCATCACGCTCACATCAGCCTTGCATTCTTTCCGGATATTCTTATTTTTAATACGGTCATACATGGTTTTACTGCACATACGTCTCAGGGATCTCATTTCCACAGCATTCAGTATAATTTCATCTTTCCTCTGCCAGTTCCATGCCTCACTGCCATACATCAGGGTTGGTATAAGCACTCCATTGTGGACTAGCTTCGCTTTTTTGGAAAATTTCTTATTTGCGCCAACAGCGTCCAGTTCTCTAATGGAGTTTCCTGCATTCACCCTTCTTTTAATATCCTTATCAGCCTTTCCGTATTTTGTAAACATACTTCCTAAATACACAAACTCATCCACTTGCTCCGAGTATTCATCATTCACAACTATATTGCACGCTGTTCTCGTAATCTCTCTTTCAAACACCATGACTTTGGACTTCCTTACAATTTATTTTATTTGACCAAATACCGAAATGAGTGTGAAGCCAAATAATTTTCACTATACTGTATGAATAAAAACAAACCACTGATAATCTGTAAGTTCATTAAATATTGTGTTAAATGTTTATTTTACTGACTAATCTGTATTTATTTAATGCGCTGAAGATGTCACAATAATTGTGAAACTAGTAGGCATTCTTTTAAAAATCAATCAACGTTATTTATTAATCAATAAATATGAACTTTAATCACAAAGATCATATCGTCGCAGGAAAGGCAAAAAGACCGAAGCGTCATTTTGTAAAGTTTACACCAGAGCACTTTATTTTTTTGTTTGTTTTACAATAAAATTCATAAGTCTTCAGTACTCGATTGGATTTTGAAAAAAAAAGTTCACTCAGATAACTCAATGCTCTCACTGAGTTACCTGAAGCGAAAAAAGCTAAAGAGTTCTAAGCTTGTGTGGCTCGAGTCAAGCCTTCTCCCAAATAATAAATATATTTTGGATTGCTGAAGGTCCACAATAGTCTTCAGAATCAAATGAGAGTTAGAACCTTGAAGTAACAATATATGGGGATATAGCTAATTATTTTTACCAAACCTATACAAAATTGGGATAAATCACTTTCTCCGGGTTTTTACGTCGTACACCATAAGAAAGAAAGATACAACAAATTTCCCCGAGTTATCACACCGCTTTAAAGTATTGTTAGAATGTTCTTGGTGTCCCGCGTCTCCGTCGACTCCGCCCACATGTTTTGATACGCGAAATAAATTAACATAATTCAACGGTTTATTAAGTTACATGTTATATTTTTGTTTATAACAATACTGTGAAAAAGTGGTTGTACGAATAAACAAAAACATTATGTCGAAGTGTGCTATGGATGGATGTATAAATACCCTAGCCTTAGTCCTAGCCACGTCAAGGTCTAGCCGAGTCCGGGAAACTTTATAAAAACTGACTACAGCAACGCTCTATCTTGTATATTATTGCTCTAAGGTTAGAACATTGGAAAAAAACCTGATCAAAACTGGATAATTAACTAATTTTTGGCCAAAGTGTCGCTAAAGCCCCTTTACCTTTACAGAGACGATTTTTTGCTTACAAAAAGTTGAAGGAACCAACACCCAATTAACGGAGTTTAAAAATCTTTTCTGGAGTAGTAGGCAATTAGGCTTGAAATAACCTCCCCCTTGTACAAATATACATTCACGGCTATGCGGATTTAAATTTTTTTTTTTTTCATAAATTCGAATCCCTTAAAAAAATGTGAAGCTTTCTTATACTTTCCATTCCATTAAGTGTCTCTAGGTTTGGCAGTTCTTGGTGGCTGTCACCCACACGAAGCCGGCAGTACTCTTTACGTTGTCAGTCCAATCTCATCTGTGGATAACCTCTGTTTCTTTTTCCCAACCTAGGACGCCATCCGATAGGATTGGGTTTCCGATGATCACTGTTGTTTTATTTGAACACCACATTAGATGGAAAGAGGAATGATAGGAAGTTTAGTCGTGTTGCATCTTATAGACATAATACTCGTCATTGTTATTTACATTATTACAATATTCTTTCGGATTGATAAACTCGAACACTTTAGATAAAAAAAAAAATATGAATCGACGCTGGATAAGAAAATATGATAATATTTATAAATACGATAAAAGTAAATTGATTAAAGAAATGATTGAATATTGGGAAGATATTGTTGGAATTTAAAGTGATAATTTGTTAAGCTCTTACCTTCATGTTTTTCTTACAATTTCTACCTATCCAACCATTCCGCAATATTCGGTTTTTGCATTTTACATTACCGTATTCGAAATAATTCAACAGTCAAACAGAAAAGTTTGTTGTGAAAGAACGTGTTGCTCGTTGGTTTTTCGCTTGTTCGTCGGTTTGTAATTTTTATAAATAAATGTGGTTTTGTGAATTAAGAAGACTTAAAGCATTGTGCTATATCAGTTTGGTTAGTAATACAATTGTTTAAGAATACTTTAAGAACTTTCCACTTCAACTACATCGGTGAGTGAATGGTTTTCAATTTTTGTTTCATTCCAATAATCTTTCCAATAGCTACAATTAGACACTTCCATCAAGTAGCATAGTTTATTGTTTAGAGTCCACTATTTTCCGAATTCGTCTGAAGCTGAAAACACATTCGGTGTTTTATCGCAGCTTCGGATCTAACAGATGTAAATAACGTAGATTTTTACAAAAAAACTGATACATTACTGCTTTGCATGCTACCATATTTTATATATTTTTTTACTATTCTCTCTTTTTAAAAGCTAATTCCTCAAAAGTAAGTCTACTACTCGACTGATATCATTAATTAGTGAGTGCAATTGGAGCGTAATTAAATTCGGAGCTATCCAAATGCACTGCTGAGAGTTAATTCAGTGATAAACCACGATTTAAGCCTTTTAAAACAGTGAAATGGAATTGTCTTCATTTATTTGAACGGAGCGCAAAGGTCCATTTATCTCCCTATGAATTCCGAGGAAGTAATTATTCGTATCCTCCACATTACGCTCAATATAATTTAGCAGAGAAGGTTTGGCGTAATCTCTTTCGGGCTACATTAAAGGAGTCCTATTGTGCTACGGATATCAAACTGGTTGAAAGACCGAGAGACAGTTCGTCCCGAGAGTAAGTTGATTAAAGCGCTTCTCTTATAAAAGGCATCAATTAATGATGTCACCACTATTATTTGATCTTGCTTTTTCCCTTGGATTAAGAATATACATGGAGAGAAAGCTGAATTTTTTTACCTAACCAGTACAAATTTGCGATAAATCACTTTTTCCGGGTTTTTACGTCGTATACCACGAGAGAGAAAGAGACAAGAAAAGTCGTCCCATAATATTGCAACACTTCTAAGTATATAAGAATGTTCTCCGTCCGTGATTAAAAAAACTTGCAGTGGTTTTACGAATAAATCAAACATGATGGTGGTATGTGCTATGCGTGAATGTTCAAATAATACCAAACGGCCTCCATGGTCGAGTGGTAAGACGCTCGACTACGAATCCAAAGGTCGCGGGTTCAAACCCGGCGTGCGCCAATAACTTTTATTTAATTAATATGTGTCATAACACATTTGATTCATATAAAAATATTAACAAGTATATTTGCGGCACGTTCTAGAGTGGTAGATACTCTAGGTATCGCCCTGGTGAAAGACCACCATTCAGAATCGAAACGTTGCTTGAAATGGCTTAAGCCGTGTCTGGTGACCAGATCTGAATAGCCAAGTACTTCCCAACCTTCCTCTTCCCGATCTCCTTCCCCTCCCCACTACCTTCAGCCTCACAACATACCCAATTTGGGGATGCCATAGTCTCACTGGCTCTAGACGGTTGGGAGCAGTTGAGACTCTAGTGCGGTATTCATGTAAAAAAAAAAAAAAAACAAAAAAAAAAAAACAAAGATTATAAAACATCACTTTTCAGAGGTATTTTTTTTCAACAGTTTGAAATATTTTTGACCGAACTTTAAAATTCTCACATTTTGAATGATATAAAGGCATAAAATCAACAAAAAATTTCTATCATTATTTAGGCAAACCTTCTGTTATTTGTTTTTATGTGATATTATGGTGTATTGATATTATTTTGTTTCATGTGTTCAAATATGTTTATTAAAAATGTCCGAATTCCATGTGCGCGGTAACTAATAGGCTATCCAACTTCCTTGAACATATCTTTGTCTCTTTCTATCCGAGTCAGTGTAAAGTCAACAATACTGACTACTCTGTTTCGCAAAGGTACCTCTCCATGTATATTCTTATTCCAAGCCTTTTCCCTTCTGCCTTGCATTATAATTATTCCTTGAAGAATTATTTCGACGATGAACACAGCATTTTTAATGTCAAACACTTTTTAATACTTTCATAGAAATTAATAAAAATTAGTTTACAATTTGGAAGAAAAAAAATTTTTGGGCTCTCTCACTTTGCGTCTACACAAACAAAATGTTGTTGTTTCAGTTGCACTACGAATATACACGGGTAGACCCTCTCACTTTGCGTCTACACAAACAAAATATTGTTGTTTCAGTTGCACTACGAATAGACACGGGTAGACCCTCTCACTTTGCGTCTACACAAACAAAAATATTGTTGTTTCAGTTGCACTACGAATAGACACGGGTAGACCCTCTCACTTTGCGTCTACACAAACAAAATATTGTTGTTTCAGTTGCACTACGAATAGACACGGGTAGACCCTCTCACTTTGCGTCTACACAAACAAAATATTGTTGTTTCAGTTGCACTACGAATAGACACGGGTAGACCCTCTCACTTTGCGTCTACACAAACAAAATATTGTTGTTTCAGTTGCACTACGAATAGACACGGGTAGACCATAAAAAATGATGTCGATTGAAATATTGTTGTTTCAGTTGCACTACGAATATACACGGGTAGACCCTCTCACTTTGCGTCTACACAAACAAAATATTGTTGTTTCAGTTGCACTACGAATAGACACGGGTAGACCATAAAAAATGATGTCGAATTCCTTCAATATTCTACACTACCTAAGAAATTCGGTGGATAGTAATTGTTCTTCCCAACCTTTCTCTTCCTCTTCCCCATCTCCTTCCCCTTCCCAATAACCTTCAGCCTCAAAAATTACCTCAATTAGGGATGCCATAGTTCCACTGGCTCTAGACGGTTGGGATCAGTTGAAACTCTTGTGTAGTATTCACTATAAAAAAAAAAAAAAAACAGTACTTGTATTTTGATGACATCTGTGGTTGACTACAAATCCAGAGCCTACGGTTTCAAATCCCAGCGTGTATAATTACATTTTATTTTATTAATGTGTGTCATATCACATTTAATTAATATGTAGTATATTTGCGGTGTGTTACAGAATTGTATATACTCTTAGTATAGCCCTGGTAAAGGACCACCATTCAGAATCGAAAAATTGTTTGCGATAGATTAAGTCGTGATTGGTGACCAGATATTAATAGCCAGGCACTTCTTAATCTTCTTCCCTATCTCCATCTCCTCATTCCCTTCAGCCTTACAGCATACTCTAATTAGGGATGCCATAGTCTCACTGGCTTCGGACAGCTGGGAGTAGTTGGGACTTGATATTTAAAAAAAAACCTACATAAATTGTTGGTAGATTGTAAAAATATATATTTTTGATGTTCCTCACCAAACCACAACCATGTTTTTAAGCATAATAATTTTTAAAAGCAACTATTTTCTTTATGTGACTTTTTTGGTTAGTTTCTCTTTAATTATAATACCGTATTCTGAAACCGTTATTAATATATTGGTAAAATTTATAATCATTCCTTCATTCACCTGTCAGATTGATTAACTTTGTTATTAGGCACTTCATTGTTCGGAGTAAAATACCTGATAACTATAGAACGTATCTTCTTGGTTATGATAAACACATTAAAACAGCGATTCTGATTACGATACATTAACTAACTAACTAACCACCACGCCGTTTCCCCGCGGGGTAGGCAAAGAGGACGAACCGCCAAACAACTTGTTCTTGGCACACACTCCTTGCTTTATACACATTCATGCACCGTCTCATACATTCGGACTCTTCACATAGCTCGACTCAATTATTTGATTCAACTGACCGTTTCATGTCTTCCTTGGGCATCCCCGACTTCTTCTTCCATTCGCTTTCGTGGAATATATTGTTTTCACACCCCTTTCCTCGTTGATTTGCTCTACATGCCCAAGCCATCTAAGTATCCCTTTCTTGATTATATTCATTACGCTTACGTCAGCCTTGTATTCTTTTCGGATATCCACATTTATAACCCTAATCTTGGCAGTGTAACATATATATTACACCAAGTTTGCTTTATTTTTTATTTTTTTGACAAATATTTTAACATTTTTAGTAATGACAATACTTTCGAAGATCTTTTTTTTCGTCTTGTCAATAACTAACACCTATGGGTAGTTTAAAAAACCATTGTAGCTTATTATCTTATCTTCAACTTTATATTGTATTTTTACCTTGCCAAAATAAGGGTTAACACGGTCATACATGGTTCTACCGCACATACGCCTCAGGGATCTCATTTCTACAGCATTCAGTATACTTTTATCCTTTCTCTGCCAGTTCCATGCTACCAGGGTTAGTATAAGCACTACATTGTGGACTGCTAGCGTCGCTTCTTTAGACAACTTTGAGTGAATTAAAAATACCGCACTTTAAATTTCCGTTCATTAAGAGTGTGAAAAATAATACATTTATTTTTTTTCTTTCATGGTAACTAATTAACTAACTAGTTTGTTCCGACCAAATTTTCCACTTCGCAGAACTGCGGAAACATCTACCAAAAGAGGTGGACTTTAATTAGAAGGTAACTTCATTTCTTACGAGTCTCAAAACAGGCTGTGGCATCTTTCTAATTGGTAATTACCGAGGAGTTTGCAGACATCGATGTAGTCGCCGCCGCAGTGCAAACCAATCGTCAAATAAATTCCTGCAAGCCAACACAACTGTGTCAGGGTTTTCTTTTTTTGAAACTGAAAAAACTACCGCTCTGTTTTCTCGTAGAAAACAGACTTGAAAGAAACTGTGATTATCCAAGATATCCCGGAATAGTGGATGTTCCCTCACACAGGTTAGGGGATTCAAGATATTTCAGGAAGATTAAACTCCCCGGAGAAAGTTCGCTGGAAAAGCACGTCCACAAAATAAAACTTCATAATGTATTTATCTCAACCAAAATCGACCTCAAAAAATGTTCTACAAAACCTTCACAAAATCATATTATTTTAACATGGTTTGCTTTAAATTTATTAAGAACTCTTCAATGATAAACGTTGTATGAAGATGGCATGGTATTTATAGTATTTTGAGTGAGTTTTTTTGCTCAGACATAGTCAAAGGAAAATCATATTATTTCTTGTTTTATATAATGATAACCGAAAGCCAATTATATTATAAAATTTATACATTATACTGAAAAAATAAATTTTCGAGAAGATTTATTCTTAAGTGCTTAAAGATGTTCGTACATTACTATGAATCCAATCTTTTTATAACAAAAATATTAAAGCAGTTAAAATGATCGCAATGTTTTTTAGATAAATCATAAAATAAATAATAATAATAATCTCATCAACTCATTTATTTTATTTTATTTTTATTTAAATAAATGAACGGTACACAAGGTTCGTTAAGCTATTAAATTATTTTTTTTTTTAACAAAACTACCTAGCCCAGTTAAAGGGTTTTTTATTATTACCTGACATGCTAGCTGAAATTTTATTCTACGACCCTGATAATTTCACGCGAGGCCGCCAACACAGGCTTTTGTTTCTTCCCAGGTGCAAAGCTAACTTACCAATGGTGATGCCCCTGAGAAAACTTACTAGGTTAATTAACTGCTTCGCAGGAAATGTGGATATTTTTCACATGACCTACAAGTTTAAGCAAGAACTAGATATTCAGTTTTAACTATGTTAGGTGGGTACTTAAATAAACCTATTTTTAGGTTTTTACACTACTTTTCTGCTTTTTTACCAGCATTTTTTTTTGTATTTTTATGATTACCATTTTTTGTGTGTGTTTTTATTGCTTTTAAAATGTATTGGTGTAAAACGGTTTTTTTTTTTAATAAAACAAATAATAATTAAAGAATCAAAGATTGTATGAGAATATTCAAGTATAAAAATAACTGACAAATTAAAAATATTTGCTCAGTGTAAATTTAATTTATAAATGCTTCCTTAGTGAAAAATATTTCTCACGTTACGGAAAAAAAGGCTGAGTAATTAAATCGTAAATAGATTGTGATTGGACAAAAAGCAATGTCCAAGAAATACCATTCACTGATTTAAACAAACGATCAAAGGGTGGAAAGTAACAAGTCTATAAAAATGAACGACCTTAAAATATTTGTGCTTTCAAGATGAAATTCATTATTCATTTTTGAAGAGCGTTTTAGCAGGAGACACGCATGAATTTATTTAATCTGTGAGGAATTGGAGGGTCGTTTCTGGGAACGTTCAAGACGAAGTTTTTTCGATTAAGAGCTGCCAGTCAACAGGGCCAGAAATATCTCACGAATTTGTCAGGGGGCAAATTTCAGGACGCTAAATATGGTCGAGGGCGGGCCACAGACTTGTTTTAAACCTAGAGTGGAAGGGCGGAATCTGACTCTGTTACAGAAATTATACTTAAATCTCTCCAGTGATGCCAAATAGGGTTGAAACCTGGACACAGTCAATACATTCACAGAAAGTTTATAAAAATAAAATAATTTAAATTCTACGTCAGTTGGTAGGTACTCAATAAAACAATGGTGTTTTAATTTCCATTTTAGCTTCGTAATTTGGTCTGTTTGTCGTTGTTACTATTTTCCTTGTTGTCTTTGTAAAGCGTTCCTTGTCGCATCTGCGATTAGTGTATTTTTTATCATTTATCAGCATTTACTCTGTTCCCGATGTATCCTTTTGTATTTTCGAAGACCTCCGTGATTGAGTGGTTAATTCATAAATAATAATATTAAGAATATTTGCGGCACGTTCCAGAGGGGTTGATACTTAGTATCACCCTGGCGATAGACCACCATTCAGAATGAAAACGCTGTTTATAATGGTTTTTGCCTTGTTTGATAATCAGACCTGAAAAGTCGGATTCTTCTCGACCTCTCTCTTTCCTACATACTTCTACTCCCTACTAACTTTTTGACTGCTTCCATGGTCGAGTGGTAAGACACTCGATTACGAATCCAAAGGCCGTGGGTTCAAATCCGGCGTGCGCCAATAACTTTTATTTAATTAATATGTGTCATAACACATTTAATTCACATTAAAATAATAAAAAAGTTTTTTTTGCGACACGTTTCAGAGTGGTAGATACTCTTAAGTATCGCCCTGGTGAAAGACCACCATTCAGAATCGAAACGTTGTTTAAAATAGCTTTAGCCGTGTTTGGTGACCAGACCTAAATAGCCAGATACTTCCTAACCTTCCTTTTCCTAATCTCCTTCCTCCTTCCCCAGTACCTTCAGCTTCACAAAATACCCTATTTGGGGATGCCATAGTCCCACTGGGTTCAAACGGTTGGGAACAGTTGAGACTCTTGTGCGGTTTTCACATTAAAAGAAAATAATCTTCGTGATGGCACAAGTGACCGATATCGTATGTTGTTGTACAGATAATCTTGTATTTGTAAAGTATTTCTGGTTGTATCGACAAGTATTCGGTTTTTTTGCTACTCCGATGTCTCTCGTTACCTTCGTCAACCATTATTTTTAAACTATCTATTAAAGTTCACTTGGAATAACCGTAATTGATTGAGTAATATTTTCAGTCTACAAATAACTACATTTATTTCCGTAGCGGTAATTTATAAAACAGATTACAGAAAATATTATAATTAACGGAGAAAATTTAATAAAACTCTTTTAAAACTCGCCTCATGTATTTTGCATTCACTCAGATCATTGAACCATGATTCATTCACATTACTCGCGCTGTTAATGTCCTTAAATACTAATAATAATCTATATTTAAGTATAGTTTACAATAATAACTAAAAAAAGAGAAACATTTGAAACATGTATAAATGTGTAGGTACAATGATTGATATATTTGAACATGAAATCGATACCTTGGAAGCACTATATATATTTATAATATATAATTAACACAGTTATCAAAAAGATGTAAAGACTATTATGCGTATTCATTTAATATATATAAACTTATATAAGGTGAATGCAGAAAACTCACAACATTAATGAAGGACTGAACGCTGTTGGCGCAAATAAGAAATTGTCCAAAGAAGCGAAGCTAGCAGTCCACAATGGAGTGTCAAATCAACCCTGATGTATGGCAGTGAGGCGTGGAACTGGCAGAGACAGGATGAAATGCTGTGGAAATGAGATCCCTGAGACGTATGTGCGGTAAAACCATGTATGACCGTATTAAAAATGTGGATATCCTGAAAGAATGCAAGGCTGATGTGAACGTAATGAATAGGATCAAGAAAGAGACGCTTAGATGGTTTGGGAATATAGAGCGAATGAGCAAAGAAAGGAGTGTGAAAAGAATGTATGATGCGAAAGTGAATGGAAGAAGTCAAGGACGCCCGAGAAAGACATGGTACGATCAAGTAAATCAAATACTTGAATCTGGTCATGTGAAGAGTCAGAATAAAAGACGAGTGTGTATGAGACGATGTATGAATGTCAATGGAGCAAGGAGTGTGTGCCAAGACAGAGTTATATGGTGGTCCGTCCTCTCTGCCTACCCCTGCGAAAAAACGGCGTGATGGTTAGTTAGGTAGTTATATAAACTTAGTTTTCGTATAAATTTGTTATTACTTTTGTCTTCTCATAATCTGCCTCACTAGGCAAGCCTCTGTTGAGGCAGTAATTTTTACAGATTGTTTGTGTTACTTTAATTTGATATGTGGTTTCTGTTTCTTGCTAATGAATTTATTGTTAAATTATAAATAGTAAGTTAATAAATAGTATTGATGCGCTTTTATGACAAAATAAAAAAAAATAAATGCTGTAAATAATAGAATTTGAGATGGATTAAAAAATGCCGGTTTATAATAAGGTCTTGGTGGCTCAATTAGCAGAAGCGTTACTCCCGGATAAATTAGAGGTTCCGAGTTCGAGTCTCGGTCGCGACCGTTATTTTTTTTGTTTCATATTTATGTTGAAGATTATCGATATTATTTCGACAATTAATATAAATATAAAATTATTTGACTACCAAATGCGTGTGTCTATGGAAAGGGCAACGTCTGCCGTCTGCCCCAGCGCGACGTTAAGACGGGCGGGTGTCGAGTGCTGGCGGCTCGCGACGTTAAATCCAGAAGGAAGGTTCATTACCAGGGTAATTGAAGCAATTTGGATCAATTTGATGACAGGTAATGTATTTTATTTTACAGCCTGCTCCCCTATCCGAAGTTACTCGCAAAAACTAAAGGGTTCGTTCAAAAACCCTGAATTTTCTCCGAAGTCACCAGACTGAGATGATTGAATCGATGTTACGATCGGAGGCCTCGTGATTTATGAACCCGAACCTTCTAAATGAGGTAGTTATGAAAAAAGTACCCAATGTAGTTAGGAAGGTTTTTTTACGTGTCAATTCTTTTGATTTTATTCAATTTATCACCGGTAAGTGGATAGTATTAAACGTGGAATTAATTCTTCTTTATAAACTCACACATAAAAATGATATCCGATTTTGCTGAAAAGTATTTGTTTAATTTTAATATTTGTATTTTTCGAAGAAGTGTGCTTATATTTGAATAAGACAGCCGAATACACATTAAAATAAATATTCTTTGTGTCTTGAATCGGCGTTGGATAATGACGCGTGAATGGCAGATAACGAAATAAAGCTTCAGTGAGTTTTCTATGGGTGAGGTATGAATAAAAAGACGAGACTCAAAGATGAGTTCAAAGCTTTTTTGAAAAATAGAGCATGTATTGTGTAAGGAATTTCCATAATAAATTTGTACCAGTTTTTACCTTTGAAAAAATACGGTCCTATTTTAGATCCGAAGGTTTCCAAGTAAATAATTCTTATCGAATTGAATGACACACATTCAAAACATGATTTACGCAACAGTAGAAAAAATCAAGGTTGGTTTAACAGTTCATTGACATCTATAAATGCTATGATAAAAAGTGGCTAATGCCAATTCGTAAAAATAAGATAGAAAAGGAAGTAATGGAATACTCCGTATTTTACTACAACTTTACAATTCGTTATTATATTACAATACAATAATCTCAACTGTTAGTATCCCGGAGCCAGAGGATCTATAGCATCCTTAATTGAGAATATTTTGCGAGGCCAAAGAAGTGGGGAGGGGAAATAGTTTATGAGAAGTGTAGTTGGGACGAAGTCGGAATGCTCGTAAAGTCAACAATATCAAATGTCACTAAATTTAAATAAACTTCTAGAAGTCGACTTGGAACAATTATATTTAAAAAAACTCTACGACGATTTCGATTTGACCCCTTGAGTTAAGCATATTCAGAATTTATTATAATTTAAATAAAACGTTCTACCCCGCAGAGCACTACTCGAAATCTACCACAGATCATAAAAATAACTATACTATTATAGCACCATTGGCTTATGGTTCAATTTTCCATTATTTTAACTACTTACAGAAAATTTGTCTAAACATCGTAGTATGCAAAACAAATCTTTTTCAACAAGCGCTACAAACTTTTGTTTTACAGAATCAAAAAAAAAATCTTTGAATGTGTGAGGGGTTTTTTTAAGGGAGAAAATATTTATCCTAGTTCTTGAAAATATCCATTCTCACGTTGTAAAAATCATTCATGATCATTTAAAAAATATCAACCGTGTCAAAATTTGGCTTCGCTTGTTTTTATAATAAATAAAAGAAATGCTAGTTTTAAAGATACAATGGGAGTGAAAATACTTGCGCCATCGGAATAAGTGCTTTTCCATCACAAGATCTTCCCGGGTATGCTTTAATGGAGTCATTTACAAACTATTAGGGTTTAGTGCTCAGTGCACAATGTTGTCTACTAGGAAAACGCTGTATATTCCACGGTTCAGACGAACCTCTCTTCTTAACCTTTATGTGACTGGAAGGGTACTCTTTTTGGTTCTTAACATAGATTTTTGTTAATGTTACAGTAAGTCTAGCCGGCTGAAATTTCCCGACATTCCCACAATAGTGAAAATGAACGATAAAACATAACCGTTGGATATATGGAGGATGGTATGTTAGCGGAAAATGCTTAATTATAATTTACACCTTCTGATGACTGAAAGGGCCTCATATATTTTGATATGAAATTTGAAGTTTGTCCGTATGTACTCGTATTAATCATTTTATCTTATTTTGAATGATAAATATGATGTACTGTTGTGTTCAAAGTTCATCACCTGTATCCTTAATATTATTCTTAATCACCTACTCATAAAAGTGGTCCAAAAAACTTTAGCATTCTGGAAAAGAAACCTTCATATCAATTTAAAAAAGGTGTAGTTTTCTTCAGTCACATAAGGGTTGAAGGCGTACCCTTCCGTCTACAGTTTCTCGCGCTAACCGCTGAAGTAAATGCACGTTTTCGGCTGCAATGCAACATCCACGCTCGCGTGCTAACACATAGTTTATTTGCATTTCGCTGCGGTGACAATCTTCTGAGACTACAATTAAGGTGATTGGCTCTCTACCATCGTACAATTAACGGGCAATTTTCTCTAACGACCAAACACACTAACGACGAAATTCTTGTAAATGTGTTACCAAATTTGTGATTCAATCGAAGATCTGAGTAATAAATCGCAAAAACCTCTGCTACCCCATCAATATTCGGTAAATTCCCCTATCTTGAGTTGAGGTCATCACATTATGGGCCAGTGTTGGTGGAGGTTTCAGTAGCATAACTGTACAATATGCTATTGTTTAATCACTGCTTTCATAAATGATGTTGTTTGTTGGAGCTCTTGTTCTAAGGCTATCTTAGAGCCTTTAAATGTAGCTCGAAATACAAATGAAAAAAATAGTGTAAAAAGAATATATGATGCGAAACTGAATGAAAGAAGAAGTCGGGGACGCCCGAGGAAAACATGGCACGATCAAGTGAATCAAATTTTTGAATCAGGCCACGCGAATAGTCAGAATAACAGAAGAGTATGTATGAGACGATGTATGAATGTAAACGAAGCAAGGAGTGTGTGCCAAGACAGAGTTGTATGGCAGTCCGTCCTCTCTACCTACCCTTGCGGGAAACGGCTTGATGGTTAGTTAGTTGGTTCCAAAAAATAATTTTAAAAGCAATATATATATATATATATGTATATATATATATATATATATATATACGAGGCCTGTTGAAAAGAAAAGGCAAACGCAAAATTTAATACATATTCTTTGATCCATTTTTTTCAAAAGTAAAAAGTCGAAGAACACACAAAAACGTGACCAACCTTTCCAGTTGTCAAAAAAAAACCACTAATCCAAAACGGCTGCTAACATATAATTAACATATGTGTACCAACATAACAAAAATAAAAAATCGACAATCGAATGTACACAGCCCGCGAAAATTCAAAATTCACCTTTTCTTTTAAACAGGCTATGTATATATTTTGTAATATTCATTACAGTAATTATAATAGTGAATGTAAAATTACAAGAGAAAGGTTATTGTACAAAGTACAGGCTTTATGTATTTTTTTTAACAATTTTGCTAACAAGTGCGCAACACTAGAATGGGTGGTTTTTCGATGTATCAGCCGGTAAATACCCGAACATCCTTTGGAAAAAGGATTATTTCTTATAAAGTTCCTTTGATATATAATATGCTTTGTGATAACACAAACACTACATTTAGGTACATTTTTATTTATATTAAAAAGTTCTATGTTAGCTGAGAGTGGTGAATTTGGATGATATATTTTGTCTTAAACAAAGTTAGATAATTAGTGTGGAAGCCGTATGCTTGAAATTTTCAAAATTGTTAATTATTTATTTTCGCTTTTTAATTACTCGTGCTTTCCCTCTTGTCATAGTCAGTTTGGACAAACTATGTTTGTGGCTAATAAGAGCCAACTGATAAGTCCTTTTTAATACTTAGTTCAAAGTGGAAGATTATTATTACCAACTGTAGATTACTAATACCTAGCTGTGGGACGCAAGTGCCATGTTTATTTTTGTAATAATCTATTGTTTGAATATAAAGCTGCTCATCTCGACACAAGGGTACCCTGGTGAGATGAAGGACTTATATTTTGATTTTATTATATAATTTTTATGAAGGCCTTATATTTTGATTTTATTGTATAATTTTGATGAAGGCCTTATATTTTGATTTTACTGTATAATTTTGATGACGGCTTTTGTGGAGTGGTAAGACGTTCTACAAAAAAATATGTGTCATAAGTCATAACACATTTAATTCATATAAAGTTATAGTATAGCACGTAGACTACCATACAGAATCGAAACGTTATTTGAAACGGCTTCAAATGTGTTTAGTAACCATATCTGAATAGCCAGGTACTTCTTAACTTTTCTCTTCCCCATATTTTCAGCCTCACAACATACTCCAATCGGGAATGCCACACTCTCTGCCTCTCTCTCTCAACGGTTCTAGACGGTTGGGAGCAGTTGGTATTCAATATTTAAAAAAAGTGTACAAATGGCTTATAAATTTTCCACGAAGCCATTCGAATTAAATTCATATTATTGAACTATGTATGTATTATATTTGTGGTAATTACTTGATACTGAAAACTTCGCGTTTCCGATGACGATTGTTGAAAAAGTTTGATGATTTTTTTTTGATATTTCTCTACAGTTATCGCAATGAATTTTGATAAATAAATAAGTACACGAGATCTCCCGGACATGGAAAAGCTTGCATCTTGGTAGTTTAGTTGTGAACTTCAGCTCTAGTATCCTTCCCGTACCACGTAAACTTTGATACATCGAAACGGTATTATTTATGAAACCATACGTATTAGAAATTCATATGACTACAAAATTCTATTTACAGGAGCTAATGGGGCGACTGCTTTAAACATATGAGCTATAGGAGGCAGCTAACAAGGATATAACATGGATATTTTTGTTTTGCTTAAAATTGCTATAGTAAATACGGCACAAGAGTCCCACCTGCCATTTATTTCATGTTAGTGATCTAAACTTTGACAAACGTCAAACTATATAGTGAGGGGGTCGTAAGGTTTTTTACACTCTTTTTGGTTTTTAAGGGGGTCGTGACATTACACAAGTTGAGAAACGATGCTCTATAGTATACGATCAGGCATACACTTAGATAAAATGTTTAAATATTCAACAATTGTAACAACACTAAAAATGTGGGCATTATCGTTTTAATTCAAAAATACACAATTTAATTATTTCATTAATGAGTGCGCACGTACGAATGTAAATTTCTCATTTTTAGAACTGATGTTAATTGAAATTATCGAATTTAAAACAGATATTTTTCATATCCCTACCTATTTTAAGTGTATTTAAGCAAATATGATTCTATATTTGAAAAAGATGGACTAAGGAATTAATATTTCTTATTGGCCAGTAACACAAAATTTAAAAAAAAAATGAAGAACACACAAAAACGTGACTAACCTTTCCAGTTGTCAAAAACAAACCACTAATCCAAAATGGTTGATAATGCTAACGTATGATAAACATACGTGTACCAACATAACAAAAAAAATCGATAATTGAATGTACACAGCCCTCGAAAATTCAAAATTCACTTTTTCTTTTGAACAGGCTATGTATATGGAGTGATTATTTTGTTCAACCAACAACGGTTACTTAAAATAAACGAATAAAAGGTTTTAAAGGATAAAAACTCCTAAAAAGTTAATGATGAATGGCCGGTGACTATTAGTATCTGCGGCATACTAGAAGTTAATACGTTATTAGACTTATTTATGCTCAAAATATTTTTAAGTTCCTATATATATTTTTTTCTGATAACAAGGGATATAAAAACCATTTTCACAATATTAAATTCACCCCTATTGCCGATTTTTTAAGTATTTTGGAAAGAATAAAAAAAAATGCGGTAATTTGAGCGGTGTTAACTCTAGAGATAGTGGTAAAAAAACTGGACGTTTAAAAATAGTTTGACTATTCACTTAGTGTTATAATTATTAAAGTGTAATACTTGCGATTAAAACAATTTTCAAAACCGCGTTTGATTTTATGATGGTTCCAACACTTCGCGTGCATTCTCCGTCTTTATTAAATGCAACCATTCCGCCTTAATTGAGCGAATTAATACTGCTTCTGCAAGTAACATGAACCGAGCTGCTCTGATGCCATTACGATCTGGATCTGCTTTTAGGTTCCAAAACTTTCGTTATCTGCGTTAATAATATCACCAGTGCTTTTGAGAAAATTGAAAAGTTTTTCATAATATTCTGTAGTTTATAATTCTATTTTATGGATAAAATCCCGAGGCGTATGTGCGGTGAAACTATGCATGACCGTGTCAAAAATGTGGATACCCGGAAAAAATGCAAAACTGATGTAAGCTTAATGAATAGAATAAAAAAATGGACGCTTTTATGGTTTAGGCATGTAGAACGAATGAACGAATACAGGAGTGTGAAAAGAATGTATGACACAAAGTGAATAGAAGAAGAATTAGGGGACGCCCAAGGAAGACATGGCACGATCAAGTGAACCAAATTTTTGAGTCGGGCCATGTGAAGAGTCAGAATAACATAAGAGCATGTATGAGACGATGTATGAATGCGAATGAATCAAGGAGTGTATGTCAAGAAAGATTTAGATGGAGGTCCGTCTTCTCTGTCTACTTCTGCGGGGAAACGGCGTGATAGTCAACTTAGTTATTTTAATTAAAATAAAAAAAAGTGAGTGTGAGAAATTCGACTACACGTTTTTACCATTTTTTGGTATGCAATATTTAAATGAATTACTTTTTCTTTTTTTTACAGAAAAAAACATGTGATAAATGTTTCGTTTAATCTCTAGAGACCGATTAACTTCAATAGCAGTCCAATGAGATGATGACTACCTTGAGGTGCATTGAAAATTGTGGTGTGATTTTGTGTGTTGTTGTTTTAGAACTTTTAAACACATTTCGTTACTATCCATGAAAATTTAAAAGTAAAAGAGTTGACATTGTAGAAGCATGTTTATTCTTTTAAATCTTTTTTTTGATATTATATTTGGCTTTGAAATATTACCCAGCTCCTTGGGTTAAAGACACCCTATTTATTTATGAATTATTAACGATAGTATTTTTTTGCGTTTTTTATTATTATTTTTATTTTTTTATTAACTTTTTTGTTTCTTACATTTTTTTTTTCACATTACTTTCCTCACTATCTAAAAACCTGTTCTGAGGTTGATAATTATGTAACTCGATTTAATTATTTACTTTCTGTCATCGTCGCGCTAGTCTGATAAATAATAAAACGCAATCAATTAGGTATTTAAAATGGTTCCAAGTAGCTTAAATAAACAATTAAAAAATGATAATGTTTTTTAACTAACAACCATTTTTAGGGCACTTGGCTGATTTTATTGCTAAATAACGCTTTAAGTTGTCTAAATGCTAAAATTATCCAAATACATAAAAACTTTCTCGCAGCGCAATCTGAAGTTTTAGATTCGTATTTCACGCCGGAATGAGCATAATTATTGTTTAATTAACAATGTTTGCTTTTTAAGTATTGTTGTTTGTTCCCTCGCCTTTAGATTTAACAAAGAACCGTTACTAGCCGGAGATTCAGATTTAACTTTTAATGTTAATACAAATGAAATGCAATTAATGAAATTCGCAAACAAATTAGCTTTCTAACGAAAGATTATTCTTGTGATAACCAACGGCGATGGCTGTAGAACTTATTATTTAACATATTTACATTAGTAAAATATTATTAAAATTAAATGCCGTCTAGAAGCATGAAAATGTGAACATTTTTGATAAGCTTAATAATAAAGTGGTGGTAAAGAAATTTTCGTTTAATGAGTAATATGTTTCAGGTGAAAAAACAACATTAGTAGAAACGCCTTTGCCGCAAGTTACTTTTAAAAAAAGTACGAGTTAAAATCGCTTTGGTTTTCTAACCTCTTTTTTCCCCTATTCCAGGTGACAGTGAGTGCATATAGATATAGATTATGTAAAAGCAAGATTTGTGTACATATCCATATTTAAGATTTTTTGTTTGTTTAAGTTCTAAGAAACATTATTAACATGTACGAGGCCTGTTCAAAAGAAAAGGTGAATTTAGAATTTTCGCGGGCTGTGTACATTCGATTATCGATTTTTTGTTGTTGTTATGTTGGTACACATATGTTTATCATATGTTAGTATTATCAGCCATTTTGGATTAGTGGTTTGTTTTCGACAACTGGAAAGGTTAGTCACGTTTTTGTGTGTTCTTCGATTTTTTACTTTTGAAAAAAAAAGGATCAACATGTGTACCAACATAACAAAAAACAAAAAATCGATAATCGAATGTTCACAGCCCGCGAAAATTCCAAATTCACCTTTTCTTTTGAACAGGCCATGTATATGAATAGATATAGAGCAGTTTTCTAAAAAAAAATGTAAATAATAAAATTTTAACAATAAATAATACATACATACTGCTTAAATATGCATCTAATGTATTAAACGTGATGCTCATAAATTTAGCCAAGTAGAATAAAATAAAATATATTTATATTTGTTACACAATACCAATTGACACGTCAAAAAACCTGACGTGTGCGCACCAGGTCAGTTACTGGCGCGCACTGTCTGTAGTGTCGCCACTACCGAGTGGCGCATCTGATGCGTTTATAGATGTTATCGTATAAAGGCGTATCATATTTTACTTAGCGAGCTTACAGTTTTTTTGTGACACACATGTTTAAAATTACACAGTGAGTTTGTCGTGCAGTAGCGTGATCGGCATTAAATTGCAGGTTTTTTGCGTATGACCGAAAATAAGCATTTAGACTTTTTCACGTGTGGCGCAGGCAGAGGATTTACGATGAACAGTACAGTACATAATATCATAATTATTATCCCATAAAAAATACAAAAATGATCGTCCATTAAAAAAGTGTAGTAAACATTTTTTAAATATTTTACCGGGCTGTCAGAAATTTTCGTTCTAATAACTGTTCTAAATTATCACCATCTTGAAATATAAAACATTGTTATTTGTTTCACAAAGTCTGGATATTTTTTTCACGTCTATTTATTTACCGGAAGAAAGTGTCTGGCAGTGAAGTGTTAATTAATGATCTAATATTTTTATGACAGTCCATCTGTCTGTCCGTGAAATATGTCAAAATGAAAAGTTATTCCTCGCTATTCAAAATACGAATAATTTAAAGATCAAAATATACGTCGAAAAAAGATGAAAGCTACCAGATGCAAACGAACTTGAAAAATATGTAATAACTTGAGTTTCTTTTTCTAATTATATTTCAATTTCGTGGAAATCTAATATTCTGGTAGTTTTTAACATAAATATAAATCTCCTTAAACTTCTGCTCATTACAGATTTTATGACGAATTATTTATATTTTTAAATTTTGTTCAATTTTTCAACGAGACAAAGTTATCTCGTATATTTACTGCTGTCTCGTATATTAGCTGAACAAACTAGTTATGTATAATAATAATAATATGGTCAATTATTTTTTGTTCGATGTCCCACAAAATGAATGCATTTTCGCGCAACGGTTGAATCTCCATATTTTGGTAGTTTACAAAATACACATTGCCTGTTTCGATTTTAAAAGTTCAATTGAATATTATTTGCATGGGAATCTCATTCGCCATTTGATTTATTTGCGAATCAAACTGGCGTTTTTTAAATTAGTTTTCATTGCGAAATACAATCTACTTCGTTTGGATTATCACGGGTCCATCAGTTTTTTGAAAATATTACTAAAAACAACAGTTAATGAATTCAATTCTCTTCCATCGAACAGATTAATCTGTTTATTTCATTTTTGAAAGGTGGCTTACAATGTTTACGTAGTGCACTTTTTTTAATATCTATTTTAATTCGTAATTTTCTTTAGATTTTGTTGTTAAACTCTGGATCATTCAAATATAGGTACTGTAATTTCCATTACACCTATGAAACAATAGTAAGATTAAACCTTGGTATCACTGAAAAATAAGAATTTTGCAGGACATTGAAATTGATCAAGAATTTTCGTAAAATTCTCGTAAAAATAAAACTTACCTATTTTTAGTATTTTTTTTGAAAAAGAAAAACAAAAATTCCCGGTTTACGAATATTCTGATTTCTACTACTATCATAATAAACGGAAAATGTTGCTTGTGCAATGATGGAGGACTTAGCTACTTGAGGAATTGAACCCAGGATGCCCGGGTGAGGGTCCGACGCGTTTGTCTACTCAGCTACTAACCTATTGGATAAAATAATCATGAATTTATGTTGAATCAATGCTTTCAGACTATCAACGCTTTATTTGCCATTTAGGAGACGTGGGTTTACGTTTACCAGATTGTGGGCGTGAAAAATATTTATTTTTATGCCTGAGTTGACCGCGGGTACAACCTCGTACCTTTTTGTTACAGCGGTTGTCATTCGTGCACAAGTGTGATGACCTACTCGAAAATTAAGCAATACAGCTTCATTGAAATTGATTTATCATCCTCTTTAAGGCTTACGAGCTGAACAACTTCGATTTTTTATGGCTTTGACTTTCATGCAACAAGTGAAAATAAGTCATTCGTTTGTCGTATTTGACCGTCACAACCGTACCTTGCATTTCAGTGTTTTATGTAAGGAAATCCAAATTGGCAAATTAAAAATCGACGTGTATACCAAATACGCTTAAAATAACGGAAATAACAGAACTGCATACTTTTCCACAAAATTCTCACTTAAAAACCTTGTTTTCGATTTTAAGTGAAAATTTACTGCATTTAAAAAAGTATCGTTTGTTTTTCATTTTGTATGGTAATTTTCCGATGCATACAACTAACACTCTAGATTAGTAAGTAGTGCGAATAAAATATAATAAAGAAACACATTGTTTTTAGTTCAGTTGTTTGGGACCAATGATTCATTCTGCAATCAGTTATAATGTAGTATTAAAAATTATATAAATAAAAAAACAAATGATGGAAATACTATTAACCACAAAACGAACGTGAATAATTACTGGTAAACTATTATTAAATAGGTAATTATGTTTTTGAAATGGATAATTTACCTCGTTAATACAGACAGCCCAGTCAAAACATGTTGTTTCAAACCGCACGGTATTTTACTGTTCAATGAACAAAAATAATTATTATTCAGTTAAAATGTAACAATAACATGTTGATGGGCATTTTTTTACTGTACGGTGTGACTAGTATATAATTATAATTTACAGTCGTAGTTGGGGAGACATTTAAGCGAAACTTTACATATGTATCTTATTTATATTTTATTTATTTATATTATGACATAGGCTTTGGGAAAATTATTTCCCTTAAGGCCTCTGGTGTGGAGTTAATGTAAAAAATGTGTCTAATCAGAACCTTTATGGAGATAATAAAAAGTTAAGAAAAATAAAATAATGTCCTCAAAATCGACAAGATGACAGTTTATCCACCTGTATCGTTGCGGAAAAAGCGACGTCGGGGGTGAGTTTTTCGGTGAATACTAACTAGGTCGGGAGTGTATTGACGTGACATACTTGGCGTAACCTTCAGTGACAAACTGAGGCATGTGGACTATATCGAAGCCAGAGTTAAGTTAGCCTCTCTGAAGCTAGTCGTTTTGCACAAGGCCTGCAGATACCATAACAGTACACAACTACTCATCCTTTTAAGATCACATATGCACGTATTGTTGAGTTTGATAGCCACCTCTGGTGTGGAGCCCTAAGATACCCGTAAAACTTACATTTTGACTTGTGCAGAAATAAGTGGTTTGTTTGATAATTTCCCCTATTTTGGCAATTGGGCTGCAGTATTTGGAGCGCAGACGTCATGTGTTAATGTTGTTCCTATTTTATCGATATAACAATAGAGTATGCTCAAAAAACCTAGCGAAATTAATTATTTAGCATCGGTGCACAGCCGGGAATCTCGCAAAAAGTGCGCCTAACATTTGTACACTGCTGTACATGAGAACGGATCATTTCTACGACTCGGTCTTATTTTTGATAACTCACATGTAAAATGATTTGCGGCCTCTATGTTTCCTCGTCTTTGAAAAAAACACTTGATCAACTGAGATCGAATCTTTAACCTCTGAGATATGATCTTGTTTATGGAATCTGGAAAGTCGAAAATGGTGGGTTCATATTGCGCGTGAGGTGCCTGCGACGCCCGGCCGCCAAGAATGTTGAAGTGGCACTGTCTTTTAAACTTAAACAATCATTTTTTTTCTTTTAAAGAGATTAAGATGGTGGTGTCAAGTTTATTTTTACCCGAGTTATTGAAGTTTGAAATTACTTTGACAGTGACTGTCGCTCATTTTGGTGTGATTGTCTCCCCACAATAGGCATCAATTTTAAAGACGTTTCACATCAATAACCAAATAATTAAATAATTAAATCAGTAAGAAATGTTTGTGATACAGGCTAATTCTCCAGTGTATGTATTTATATACTTGTTATTAATTTACTGTCTGTATCTGTATTTTCTTCATTAATAAATAAAAATAAAAAATAAAAAAAATAACTCTTCACACAGCATCCTTAAATATGACATAGGCGCGGATGAAGAATATTTCCCCTAGGATATCTTGGTAAGTTGAGTATTATGGCCACGACTTGAGTTAGCTGATTCCATATTTAACAGTCAAAGTCTCTAGACGTACAGTTTGTATATATCTTTGGCATTAACAATAATTACTTCGTTATTTATCGCATGAAGATATCCGATTTATCTTTTTACCATCATCCACTACTGTTTGTAATCATGCCTCCTCTAGTTCGTCCTTTGATATTTTTTCATTAAGTACCAGTTACTCTGTGAAGTGCTGATTTGTTAGATTCGTGTATAATTCAACTAAAAAGTGAGTTAAATGGCTAGAGTCAGTGCAATTATTTTTGATAAGGCTGGCATTAATTTTAGTAATGGATGCACACGATATTTGGCAATTATTTTACGTTAATCCCTTTCATTTTTGGAATGATTCTACAAAAAAACATTTTCCCACTGAAAGGCTTCGTTGTAAATACTTTATAATTACGTGATAAGCTGTTACGCAATACAAATAAAAAAAAAAAATGTTTGTAGAATCTCATATTTTTATGATTTCTCTTTTATACTGGCTATTATTGTTTCATTTCTCAATATAATTTTCAAAAGTTGAAAAGTTTGTCATACGCGATTATACTTAAAGTATAAAGCTTAAAGAAAGGTCTATAGTTTAGTTAAAAAATACTTCCTTTTTTAAATAGGGGTGTTACAAAATAGTTTTTTCAAATAGTAGGAAAAATACATTCTTTAAATAATTGTTTGAATAGCAGTGTCAGAAGTACAACCGGTTTTTCAGCACAAATTCAACATTATGAAAGTAAAAACTTATCGAAAGCTAAAAATAATTAAAAATACAAATTCAGATGCATAAAATTTCTGTTTTTTAGCTTATTACAATAAGTACATGAAAGTAAGACAAGGGGCTGTCTCTCAGTGACTTTATTGAGGACATTACTGTTGGAAGTGTATACATATGCACTAATACATACAATCATAATTATGTGTCGTCTACATCAACTCTTATTGCAAGATATTTAATGCTTTCACGTCAATTGACGTGAAATGGTGTTAAAGTAAAACTGTTTGTCGACTAATTAACATACATCAAAAACCTAAAAATGCATGATTTAGTCGTTCGGTTTACACACTGAAAAGTATAACATTACATTCCGAAAAATTGCAACAACTTCTACGACGTCACTGTCTCTATTGACAATTTGTCAAACTTCACCATTTGTTGGTCGATTGCAATGTAAATGGATTGACTTGCTTGGTTCTAGGTTCTATCGATTGGCTTAAGTTACGCTTGGCCAAATTGAAAACAGCGAAAATTGCCAAATTATGATTTAACGGTCGCCAAGTTTGATTGGAAAAAACGAATCGGCAAAAATTACGTCGGGAAAAATAGATGAATAAACTCCACGCATGACACTTGCAGTTTTTCTCGGTAGGTAATATTTTATAATGTTTATGCAAAGAATAAATTAAACGCACAGTGAAAAATACATAAAGTAATATTGTATAAATCCATGAATAATTAAAAACTTTTTTACGAATGAAAACTTGTATTGTAAAATTCACGCTACACGCAGAAAAAATAATTCGCATCACAAACACAGCTGATTGGTTGTGTCGATCTGAACTGACAGTATATTTGGTTGGGCGTTCTTTATTACTCTGTGAAATGAATACAATCTGCTGCCGTGCAAAAATAATTTGCATTGTTGTGGCTTGTGGCTACGCGGTCTGGCTTTCGGCTTGTTCCAATATTGGTGCAGTCACATTATTGTGGACGCTGTTTGAAGATATGCTTGCTCGGGCAGGGCCAGATCTACATGGAACTGAAGCAATGGACCATGGGTATCATAAAAATTTACTTTACTACTTAAATTATATAAAAAAAATAAATAACATTCTTAATAAACTATTGTGTTATGAAGTGTTTCGAATTTTACACTTTGATTCTATCGACCTTTAGATGGATCAAGGTATTCAGATCTGGTTACTCATAGTCATCTCAAATAGCCGTCTTTCCAGAACGGCGGCCTTGGCAAGGACAGAACTGAGTAATTTATTTTCTCTATAAAACCTCAAAATACCGCCTTTTGAAAATGGCCCCTATAAAACCAAGCCTGATAATATTATAACTCTTATGTCGATGTTAAATATTTCATTTAATTCATTGAAATACTATCGAAAATAATAATGACACAATAATTAAATAGTGGTATTAAAAAGTATTTTTACAAATTATTTTTTTTTTATCACGATGTAATAAAAAACATAAATTATTTAAGTATATTATCATCGCGTAATACGCGATGCAAACCATTTGTCTTTCAACGGATCTCTCGTGAGCTCGGATATATGTATAATGTAATTTTACCTATACTTTTTACTGTACTACTAAAATATATTTCATTTGTTATAATATTCAATATTAACCACAGTAACTAACCACATAAAGAGGGATCGTTCTAAAAAAATAAAATTTGTTACATTAAAAAAAATTACGAATTTAAAAAAAATAATACTAGCCAAAATGCAATGTACTTACTGACAAGATTCATTTAACCATCCATACCTCATTGGCGAATGTAATTTTAACGTTATAGTAATTTACTAATACGTTTAAATCCAGTTGAAAATAAGTGACTAAAACGCAAACGAATATTAATTCATAAATAGAACATATATACTTTGTTTTTAACCACTTTTTTAATTAAATATTAATTCATAAGGAGAATATTCTTCGACACTGAAAGGCTCATTTTGTGAGTTTTGCTCATTGTTCCAAGCGTTTTTTTGGTGAACACACCAAAACGAGTAATTCAAGTGATTGGAATACGAATCCCTCACTGTTTTGTTAGTGCAATGTAGTGATGGAAAAAACTGACGCCGGGATAGAATCTGTGATAAACAAACCATATTCGTAACTGAAACCGAACCGTCTGAAACGTTTCAGGTTTTCAGAACGTTGTTTTATCTCTGCAACATTGAGTTTCAGTTTCGAAAATGCACGGCTTCGATAAAATATACCAAAATGAAATGGATCAGATAATCAAAAAGTAAATCACAGTAATTACTTAGTCAAGTTATAATAAACTTCAAAGCTTTTATGCTATTATTTTTATATTAATTATTGAAATAATATCAATAATCTACAACTTAAATATGAAACAGAAAAAATAACGGTCGCGACCGAGACTCAAACTCGGAATAGTCGTTGTTTTTTCTATTTTATATTTACGTTAAAGATTATTGATATTATATCAATAATTAATTATTTAATTAGCGGCCTTTAATTTTTTTGCATCAAATGAAAAAAACTCAAAACCTTCCGAATCTATGCGAATTGTGAAAAGTTTAAAATTAAGGCAACTACCTGTCACGTGATTTCCCCGTAATGATGGAATAATACATTTCAACTTTACGTTATTTGCTTTAAGAAAAATACTTTCCTACCTATGTATATATCAGGCGGTATTATTAAAATGAAGAAAGTTAGGGTACGACAAACCATCTTATCGAAAGAAACAAATACTTGGTGGTGTGTCATTATAAACGAAAGAGTACACTTAGTAATATACCACTTTATCAATATTTATTTAACCGAGCGGATTTTGCTTTGTCTCTCGCTTCACAGAGTATGATTCTGTGGCATTTAGCTAAAGAGGCATATGTCACAATTTTCTAATTGTTCAGGAGAGGCAAAGTTAATCTCTCTCCACCTTTATTTCTTAAAATAAGACTTTGCATACTTTGTATGTGTAAATTAAAAATGCATAAAATTTAATGCCAGAGTGTTATCTCTTTACCTGACCTTCCTTAGACTTTTTAAAGTAGAACTGCCTTCCTAACTTATTTTCGAATATTTCGTGACACATATCTTTTCACATGCCACAGCATCGTTAATTATTTTTTAGCTTTAATGAAGCTTGAAAAAAGTGAAATCCAGTCGGGTGTATACATATTTATAAAATGGTGTACTATTAAGAAATTAATTTAAAAAAAATAAATCATCATAATAAAAAAAATAACGGTGAACTTATATAGCGCAGTTTTGTGATATTTCACCTCAAGTGCGCATCATCTCCTGATTAAAACAATAACATGCTAAAATCATCGATTTTTTCCAATCTAAACATGTTTTATACTAAATCTTCACAAATATTACAACAGAAAGCATCACTGAGATAACTCTATTCTCAACAATTTACATTCTCGAACAAAAGCTTTCATTTAAGACGTTATAAATAATATTGCAAATTGTGATTCATTTCGAAATACGATAAGTGATAAAATACACAAGTTGTTTTTCATTTCGCATTTTTCTAGCGAGTAAATGAAAATTCTTTTCAGTCGCCTGAATTCGTCCACAAATCTTTATAACGACAAAGGAGCGCTTTGTCCCGCAGGGTACACACTGGAACAGACTACCTCGCAGACGCTTATAGAAAAGTTTAATTTTATTTACGTTACTCCTCCTGGAGCTCATATTTTAAACGCTGGGAGCTGAGGAAATTTGGAATTTGTGAAGCAAAAAATGAGTTACAACTCTAGAGATTATTCTTGAATAAGTCGGGACGCCCGAATCTAGACTGCCGGGGGGCAAAACATACCGAACTCACATAATGACCTTTAGAGTTGTGCATCTTTACGTCCGTTCCGTGGATAAGTTGGTAAAATACTCGATCGAATCCCGGCGTGTGCAACTTAACATAGATCACATCGTTTATATTGTAATGTAAAATATGAAATATATATACAGACACGGTTATTGCAAACATATTTTACCATTAATATTTTATAAATTTAATAAAATTCATTTTTATTTTTCTTACAATTTAATTTTTATAGTTATTACCGCACAAGAGTCCCAACTGATCCCAACCGTATATAGTCAGTGAGACTATGGCAACCTCAATTAGAGTATGTTGTGAGGCTGGAGGTAGTGGGGAAGGGAAGGAGATGGGAAAGAGGAAGGTTGTGAAGTACTTGGCCATTTAGATCTGGTCACCACCAAACACGGCTAAAATCATTTAAAAAAACGTTTTGATTCTGAATGGTGGTCTTTCACCAGGGCGATACTTGAGTACCTACCTAATAATAGGAATACTGAGTTTCTACCACTCCGTAACGTGCCGCAAATAAAGTAAATATTATTTTATATCAAATAAATGTGTTACGGCACAAATTATTTTAATACAATTTATTTGCGCATATGTTTTTTACCACAGGGTAGGTTCTTCGAAAACCGCAAGTTTGGGTCACATTTTTGCAGAATATTGAAAGTTGTTTCACAGCTAAGCGTGAGAAATATACTGTTTTAAACTTGGAGTAACAATATATGGAGAGAGAGCTAATTATTTTTACCTAATCTATACAAACTTGCGATAAATCACTTTCTCCGGGTTTTTGCGTCGTACACCATAAGAGAGAAAGAGGCAATAAATATAATACCCCGCTTCTATGTACTGACACGATGATCTTGGACTCCTGGGTCACCGCGGGACTCCGCTCACATTTTTAACTATGCCACTAAACTTGACACAACTAAACGGTTTTTCAGGTTATATGCTATATTTTTGTTGATAACAAAACTGTGGAAAAGTGGTTATACAAATAAACAAAAACATTATGTTGATATGTGATATGAATGGATGTATAAATACCCTAGCCTTAGTCTTAGCCACGCCCAGGTCCGCCGAGTCCGGTAAAAATCATCAAAAGTTGACTCCACTGTTTTGGATAGATACCACTCCATATACTCTAAGGTTTTAAATCATACAAACTCAAATATTGATGAAACTTACAGTGACATCACCTACCATTATGGTAAAACACATAGAAATGGGACAAAAAATCCGGAAAAATTTCGATAGAAAAAAGGAAGATTTTAAAAATACTTGTATTCCAGGCCATGCAGCTTAATAATGATAAAAATAAAGCACAGAATAATACGGTCAAACTTGAAAAAAAAAAACCTTTTATGAAAGTGAATTGATGACAGTTTTTAAAATCATGTTTACATAAAATATATAATTTAATGTGCCAATAAACGAAATCTATTCTCGGATACCTCAAGGAAGGCTTTCGTCGTTAATATCCGGACTTGCCGGAAGTCCAGCGGTGGCTGTTTCCGGTCTCGGATTTCCAATTGTGTGCGGTGTGGAGAGAAGATGTTTCCTCCGAGGCTGTACCTGTCAACTCAACAGCTTGAGGCTAGTAACTTGAAACTGCCAGACAAAAGGGTGTGCCCATAATGGACGGCATCTTGAACTGAATAATACAACTAAAAGTCAACAGTTTTGATATGAGCACTATTGTGTTTTAGTAGTGAGATATGGTATTGGCTGAGGATGGATAAAGATGCAGATATTTATAAAGATATGAACCTTGTGGTATCTTGATGTAATATGAAACTATTGCAAACGAAAAGTTCTTCATTATTTTTAATGATTTTTCTCGCAAACTAATATGTTTATAAACTAACGGACCATTGTCCAATTACAAAAAATAATACATAACATGAAATGGGAAAAAAGAGCAACAGAGAAATAACAGTATTTACATAATATTGTAATAAAGCAATGACAAAAATAAGACACAATATACAAAAAAGAACATTCAAATCATATCCAAGGTCAAGTTAAAGTTTTGGTAAGGAGTCGCGAAGAATTACAAAAATTATTTAGACTGGTACCAAAAAAATCGAGACCATGGCTTGAGTTAACAAGTCTCGACACTCTGGACGGTGGAGAATGATACCCATAATTAGTAGAGTGATGATTGAGGAACAGCAATTCATTAGTATGAATTATGTATTTTGATGGTAGAAGGAATGCACGATGCTGTTTTTCGAAGGAAGTACTTGATAATTATGTGTGAATTCATAGAGAGAACGACATTACGAAAATGGTGATGACGAAGCAAATAAATTTGTGAGAACCTCATTATGAGAATGAGTAGAATAGCATTATGATAATTTCGAGAACATCATAATAAGAACGGCATAATGGCAAAGCATAATGAGAATGGCGAGAGAGACATATAAAAAATAGTGAAAAAGAAGCTATGAGAACGGCGAGAACGACATTAATGTTAATTGGGCGGACGATATAGTAAGAATGGTGAAAACGACACAATGATAATGGTAAGAACGGCACAATGAAAGTAAAATAAATAAATAATTCAGAAAAAAATTATAAGAACCGTCATAACGACACAAAGTTAATAATAAGAACTGCATGATGAGAATGATGAGAAAAAACAATGAGAATGTTGAGAGCGACACAAATGCTTTAGTGTATTTACGACTGAATGCGAATAGTGAAAATGGCTTAGTGGGAATGGCAAGAGTGACATTGCAAAGGTCAATATATCGACATATAGTTTTACGTAGTCAACAGTATGTTTTAGCCGAAAATCTCACTTGCTCACTTTATTTTCATAGCAGCTGTGCGACTATATTAGATAAAATACGCGTATAAAGTAACGTTTGGAAAGAAATAAGAAAACGACTGTAGAAAGAAAATTGCCGATAAACTCAGAGGGTGTATTGTGTAACTGTTCCGATACGAGCACCCATTTGGCAGATTGTTGGCTTATTGTAAACCTACATAAATATTATATGGATTTGTTTCTTCATATGAAGCAATTACTTTGGGGTTAGACGTTGATCATGAAATAAAACAATTATTGTTTTATGTGAATACCTCGACATAGTTATGTTCTCATATGAAAGTAGTGGGAATCGGACAGTTTGAAAGTACCTAGTTATTCTGATATAAGTTACTAAACATTAAAGATATTTTTTCGATTGTGACAAATGGTCTTAGATACTCTGATCATGCTGTTAATGAAACTATTTTCCACTTCTACTGTATCCCTCCATTTTCATAAACCTAAGGTTAAGTCTTTCAACATTTCTTTGCCTTGCAGGTTTATCATGTCAGGCGGTCGGCTAGTTTTCATTTTTGCTCAAAAGTCCTAGAAGAGCCTCCATGTGAACGGCCTCCGTGGTCGAGTGGTTAAGACGCTTGACCACAAATCTAGAGCTCACAAGTTTAAATCCCGGCATGCGCAAATAAATTAAGTTAAATAAATAATATACCGCTTATTTGAGACACCTTTCCGTGGTAGATACTCTAAACATCGCCCTGATAAAAAACCACCATTCAGAATCGAAAAGTTGCTTGAATCAGCTTTATCCGTCTTTGGTAACCAGATATAAATGGTTGGGTACTTCTTAACCTACATATTCTCCTTCCCACTACCATCAGCCTCACAACATACCCAAATTGAGGATGCCATAGTACCACTGGTTTCATACGGTTGGGAATTAAGTGCGGTATTCACTATAAAAAATAAGCCCAGTAAAAACTTCAAACAATAATATTTTAAATAAATTTTTTTCAAAGCGTTGCAAGCTCGTTTAGTTTAATTTTGTAGCCTAATGATGCTTAGGCTAAGCGAAACTGGTTGTTCATAAAATGAAATAAAATCTGAGGTCTTATGCAAACTTGTCATTTCATTTTCATTGATATAATATAGGTAATACATAGGAGATATGAAAAAATCAAAAAGTATAAAGAAAAAAGCTTAGGTTAGGTTAGGGGGTAAACGTATGGTACATACATGTGTTGAACATGTGGAAATGGTTGTTTTTTTTTATACTTAATTTTAAATGCCGCTTTTCAAGCATGTGAATACATACTTATATCCTTGTATCTTACGTAATTTCAAAAAATATCAAAGTAAACTTGTTAATTCAATCAAATATTTTTTGTTTAATTTTGTACCCTGATGATCCTTAGGCTAAGCGAAACCGGTCAGTCATAAAAAATAAAAATAAATCTGCGGTTTTATACAAAATTATTATTTCATATTTCTGTTTAATTTTGATATCCGTTTAAAGACGCCACGATAAAGCAAGCGGATAAAACTCGTAGACGGTAGCTAATTGCAATACCCGGTAGGGCGGATCAGGGTAAATGACTGTTCTTGTGTGCATCGTGTAATATTGCAAGTGGAGTGGGAGCGGGGGTAATAAGATAAGATACATTATAGCCGAGAGGAAGGAACACAGCGGGAAACGTGAGGCTGCTTAAACCAGTATATCAACAGCATGAGCAAACACATCACGCACATGTTCCCACACTTCGTTAACTAGTTACCTAATCCGGTTGGGAGTATCGTCTTGTATCTTATTGATCGCGTAATCTAATAGAATGCAGACGATTATGGTAATATTTTACCTATTGGCAGTAGGGAGGATTTACTTTGAAGGAGGTGTTTTACGTGGTATGATAATGATAGAGACACTTTCATTAAATTTGGATGTTTGCCCAGTGAATATGATTATTAATTAGTAATCTTTTAAACTCTTTAAGAAAAGCAGAGTAAATATGTTAAAATAGTCTCTCAGTAAATAGAGCTGAACACATAAAATACATTGGCATATATAAAGGTGATCTTTTAAAATGGAAACTTCATATCACAAATCTAATAACGAGACTGAAGAGACTCATTTTTTTTTTAAATGTAAGACACATATTAAATTAAAAAAAAACTAAGGAAAGTTTACTGTGCACTTGTGCAGTTTTCTTTATAATATGGCATTATCAGTTGGGGTAGTGCCACCAACAATTGCCTGGAGCCTCTAATAAACATCCAAAACATTATTTCTGAAAGTTATTTTTAAAGTTCCCCTAAAGACGAGCACTGAATTTATTTTAAAGGAGCTAGACGTCCTAAACTTGAAATAACTGTACTCTAAAAATATCTTCTTGCACCAATTTAATAATGTCCATATGTTTGAAGAATGGAAATTTTCTAAAGGCAGTCAGTCACACATAAAATTCTTTAATATCCCAGCTTATAAAACCGCTTACGGACAAAAAAGTTTTAAGTACAACGCCACTAAGCAATTCAATTCTCTGCCCAGCACCATCAGAAACATACAAACCAAAAGCTCCTTTAAAAGCGATATAATTACTCACCTTAAAACACAAGTTTAATTTAGTTCTTAGTATGTAGATTCTATTTCTTGAAATTTGTCATTTACTAATATAATTTTTTTATATCATACGAGTATTTTCAATATTAACATGGTATTATGTAGCTAAAAAAACACTTTTGCAATTTGCTTTCCCAACACAGGCTTACGCCTAGTGGGATGGGCAATTTACCAACTAATATAAAAATGTATGTTCAAGTAAAATAATAAATAAATAAAATAATAGATAAATAAAATAATTTGTAAATAAAATAGTGAATAAATAAAAATAGTAGAATTTTAGGTAAAACGTTCAAAAATACCTTTTCTGGTTTCAAAACTGCTCCTATTACTGGCGTTTTAGTGTGTGTTTCATAGAATTTAAAGGATTACAGTTGTAAAATTGTATTCACTGGAAACCTCCGACATTATTCGAACTACCCATCGAAAAATTCCAGATACATCATTTGTAGGATTGCTTGTATTAGAAATCTAGAAAGTAATACTTAGTATCATTTTTGAGTGCTGACCCTTAATGCCGGTTCATACTTTTTAGCATTGATTTATTTAGAAAAGTTACTAACCGTTTTAAGGTAAAAGTTTATTTTTTAAAGTTAACACTGCAAGAGTCCCAACTGCTCCCAACCGTCTAGAGCCAGTGAAACTATGGCATCCCCGATAGGGGTATGTTGTTAGGCTGAAGGTAGTAGGGAGGGAAAGGTGATGGGGAAGAGGAAGGTTGGGAAGTACCTGGCTATTCAGATCCGGTCACTAAACACGGCTGAAGCCATTTCAATCAACGTTTCGATTCTGAATGGTGGGCTTTCACCAAGGCGATACTTAGAGTATCTACCACTCTGGAACGTGTCGTAAATACACTTCTTATTATTTTATATGAATTAAATGTGTTATGACACATATTAGTGAAATAATAGTATTGGCGCACGCCGGGTTTGAACCCGCGGTTTTTCAGTTTTGCCGCTCTGACTAACAAACTAACGTACTTACCATCACGCCGTTTCTCCGCAGGGGTAGGCAGAGAGGACGGACTGCCAAATAACTCTTGGCACACACTCCTTGCTTTTTCCACATTTATACATCGTCTCATACATACTTTGATGTTATTTTGACTCTTAACATGACCCGATTCAAGTATTTGATTAACTTGATCGTGCCATGTTTTCCTCGGGCGTCCTTGACTTCTTCTTCCATTTAATTTTGCATCATATAATAATAAATGCTAATACAGCTTATTAAGTTGTAATTACGCGTATTTAAATATTGAAGCAACATTCGTTATGATGTTTTTTCATTAAATTATCAGTAGGATAAGGTTATTAACGCAACCACGATTTAAAAATCGTACAAATGATCTAAATTAAAAAAAACATTTAATTTAATTTTTTTTTTAATGTGTAACCTAACAAGAGTTTCATCTATCCTAAGATTCTTAAATTTTTTTTGTTTTTTTTTATTGAATACCGCACAAAAATAGCAACTTCGTCGAACCGCCTGGAGCCAGTGGTACAATGACATCCCCAATTGGGGTATGTTGTGATGCTGAAGGTTGTGAGGAGGGGAAGTTAATGGGAAAGATGTAGGTTGGGATGTACCTGGCCATTCATATCTGGTACCAAAGACGGCTAAAGCTGTTTCAAGCTCCCAAACGTCTGAAATCAGTGGGACTAAGACATTTTTAATCGGGGTACGTTGTGACGCTGAAGGTTGTGAGGAGGGGAAAGGAATGGAGAAGATGTGGGTTGAATAGTATCTGGCCATTCGGATTTGGTCACTAAAGACGGTTGAAGCTATTTCAAGCTCCCAAACGTAGGACTATAGCATCTCTGATTGGGAATGTCATGAGACTGAAGGTAATGGGGAGGGAAAGGAGATAGAGAAAGGGAATGTTGGGAAGTACCTGACTTTTTTTGTTTTTTTTTACATGAATACCGCATAAGAGTCTCAACTGCTCCCAACCGTTTAGAGCCAGTGAGACTATGGGATCCCCAATGTGGGTATGTTGTGAGGCTGAAAGTAGTAAGGAGAGGAAGGAGATGAGGAAGGGGAAGGTTGGAAAGTACCTGGCTATCAAGATCTGGTCACCAAACACGGTTAAAGCCATTTCAAGCAACTTTTCGCTTCTGAATGGTGGTCTCTCACCAGGGCGATACTTAAAGTATCTACCACTCTGGAACGTGCCGCAAATATACTATGTATTATTTTACATGAATTAAATGTGGTATGACACAAATTTATTAAATAAAATTTATTTACGCACGCCGGGCTTGAACCTGCGACCTCTGGATTCGTAGTCGAGCGTCTTACCACTCGACTACGGAGGCCGTCGAAGACTATTTATATTTGGTTACCAAACACGACTAAAGCCATTTGAAGTAAAGTTTTGGTTCTGAATTGTTGTATTTCACCAAGGCGATGCAGTATCTGTCACTCTGGAAAAGAACGTGTATTTTTTTAGGATTTCTCATAGTAGATCTGAACCAACAAATTCGAGCGTTCTTTTCTCAGCGCAATCGGCAATAGATCGCTAGTTATGTACACATTTAAAACAGTCAGCTCGCTAAAGTGATTGGTACAGTGCAATACACTTTCAAAATGACAAAATGATGGAGCCAATTTTAAAACGTCTTTCCGTCGAATATCCCGTCTCAAAGTGATATTTTACACTCTTGGCGCGGCGTTTGTCATCGTAAAGTTATTGGCACTTCCTTCCAGCGAAGATACACTCCCCAGAATGTGACACGACTGACTCGAACTCGCGGCCTGAAAAGCTTTCACCTTATTTATATTTTGATAACACTTCGGGGCCGCGTTGCAATGTTTGCGGTGGGATGCGGGCCGAAGAAATTGCCGGAAAGGTTGACTCGGTGTCTACGGTGTATGGGGGATTATTGTATTTTCTTAATGTTAAAGTTTACACTTAACACTAATATTACATCGGGTACATCCACGCAACTATCGCACTGCCCTTATTCTTATAGTTGATTTAATGTGTCAATTTCATCGAAGATAGTACATCCGTTTCCTTATTTCATTTACTAACAAGTTTTTATTAGTGTTGGATTTCAAAGAGATAATTGTTAAAAAGAGATAGATTGTTAGGTTCTTACCTTCTTGTTTTTCATCCAGTTCCTACCTTTTCCAACCATTTCACTTTATTCAATTTCCGAATTCAACAACACCGAGTTTGAAAACAATTGACAATCGAAACAGAAGAGAGTTATGTGAAAAAAAATGTTTGTTCGTTGGTGTCTCGTTTGGTCGTTCGGTTTGTTGTGGTGTTCGTTAATAATACTATGTGTAAGAATGATCAAGAACTTCAACTTAATTGGTGTGTGAATTGGTTTCTTACTTCCTTCATTCCATAATCTCTCCACATCCATAATTAGACACTTTCATCAAGTAGTATAGTATATTGTTTTACAGTCCACTATTTTTTAAATTTATCTTAAACTGAAAACACGTTAGGTGTTTTATCGCAGTTTCAGATACAACAATTGGTATTTAAATGAATTTTTACAAGTATTAAGGCGATTATTTTCCGAATAAACTATTGTGTATCGCTTTTTACCAATCAGGTATTGAAAATCTATTATATTTTTTTAATTAAATCATTGACTTCATTTGAAGCTTAAAGTTCTAATGAAACATAAACATTGTTGACACCATCAGATGGACGGCGACCAGGAATTCACACCTCTCTTAATTTCCTAGGTATATTAAATATTTAATTTTCTCTAAAGACTGGTTGAAGAAGAAAGTAAACACCTTTATACGATTAAATCCGCGCTTTCTCGTTAGTGAAAAGTTTTATCTCAAGTTGCGGCGATGGTTGCAAGAAAGTCATACCTTAGCGAGAATTCAAAGAGTTTAGATAATGTAAATCAGACAGACTCTTTACCGTTGTGCAACTAACACAAGTATTTTCGAAGTTTCACTGTCGGAATAATATGAATTTCGTTAGTATTTTGATGTTCGTAAATCGTCGTGCACTATGGTGATTTATTAATGAAGCAAAATTTATATTGAATTTACACGAATTAAAAACACAGAAGAGATCAGAATTATGTGTATGAAACATTTTTATGTTCTTACTAGTTCTTACCTGTGAAAAATCGCGAGATGTAACTTGACTTGCCAAGAGAAAATATGACTTGCTTTAATCCACTTTTTTCAAATAAAGAATCAAAATAATGGTACATTTATCTTATATTTGAGAAGATCACTTTTTAATTTGATAATTTTCTCACATAGTTCCAATTTTGAAAGTCGGTACGTACGTACTTAAAATCGTAGTGTTTAATACAAAAACTGCTATGTTTTAATAATAATAATATTCATGGCACTATACCTGTATATTCGCATATGGTTCTTTCTACTAGCTTCACGATTTAAAAACATAACAAATCGTCGCCGGAAAGGCAAAAGGGCTGAGACTCAGTTTTCGGAAGCTTACACTAGAGTACCTTAAAGTTTTGTATTGTTTTTCAATAAAATTCATAAGTCTTCAGTACCTGGTTGGATTTTGAAAAAAAAAAACATGAACTCAGGTAACTCAATGCTCTCACTGAGTTACCTGAAGCGACAAAAAGGTAAAAAGTCCCAAACTTTTGTTGCTTGAGTCAAGCCTTCTCTCAAATGGTAAACATATTTAAGATGTCTGAAGGGTCACAAAAGTTTTTAGAATCAAACGGAAGAGTATTCGTTGCAGAAAAAAAACTGATAAAAACTTTAACTGCAAATTAAACTAATCTTGACTAAAGTATCGCTTGAGCTCTTTAGCCTTTCCAGCGACGATATTCGGACTAAATTATAACAAATAAAATAAATTGTAAAAAAAACGACAGAAAAAATCTGTGCGCAATTCGTACAATTCAAACGTTGCAATTAAATACGAACTTGATTTTTTTCTTGCGCCTTTAGGTCATATTTAACTCTGTCTCTTTCTAACAATGGAATCATTTATCCAGTAAATACAATATTCTTTTACTTCCGTGAGAAAGAAATTGACCTTATCTGAAATATTTAAATATTATGCTTTGTTTGGAAATCGACAGATATTTAGATTGGAATGTGTTTAAATGAAGTAAACAACTAAGAAAACAATCTCTTAGTAAAATAACATATCTTTTTTATTTTAATTTAAAATCTACGTCTTCTTAAATTAATTTAAACATATTGATTCGCCGTGGAAAATTTAATATTTTCATGTTTCAACGATCCAATATTTCCATTTTACTTTCCGGAGCGCCTTTAATACAATTCAAAGTAGTTGGGTAATATTAAGTTTGGAAACTTGCAACATTAAAAAATGCTAATTAATCCCAAAGTTTCACATGGATTTTTGTCATAAAAGCTCTAAACCTTTTTTCCCGGTTCATTTGCATTTTCACTCAGCTCCGCGGAGAATGCTCTCGATGCAAAAACTCTGGGATGGTCGACTAATGTATTCAAATAGAATACATTATATTTTTCCCTTGATGGTTGTCTACTATAGAAAGCTTGAGGATTAACTAACGCGTTCATCATTGCAAGTAATGGTTTCTAGCGATCAATTCATAGGCCGTAACTCTAATTAAGTAAATTAAAATGTTATATTATCACAGTAAGCAAACACTTTGTGGATTGGCATGATTAATTAAATAAAAACACACGTTGTTTTAATCCACTTTTATTTTTGTATGTGTCAACTAGTATCGATTCAGCAGAATCTTCATCGGGACTTAAAAACATACTAAAGAAATAAGAAGAATGTGCATTTATATATAATGGATAAAATGGGGAAAAGAGAGATATAATATTAGGAGGGAGACAATCTCTAATATTATATCTCTATATAGTCTCCCTCTTAATTTTATATCTCTCTTTTCCCCATTTTCACCATTGTATATATATGCGCATTCCTCTTATTTAATTAGTATATTTTTGAGGCCCGATGAAGATTCTGCTGAATCGAAACTAGTTGACATATACAAAAATAAAACTGGATTAAAACAACGTGTGTTTTTATTTAATAAAATGTTATACATATACTTTTTTAAACTTCTTTTTGGGAAAATGAACAGTAAATTAAAAATTTTTACACTTATAATGACAAGAATAACAAGTCATGCCAATTATACATTTTTCACTGTTGATCATAAATATTTTAAATAAAGTGTGACAGGTGTGTTGGTAGTGGAGAGGAAGATGAAAGGGAACATGTAAATGGTATAAAGAGAAGAAGGAGGAGAGTAGATGGAAGATTAGTTTCAGTGATCTAGTTTGGGTGCAGTCGGGTCATGGATTTTTGTTAAATGTCACGTATAGTCGAGTTATAAAATTCAATGTGGTAATAATTTAAGTTGAATGAGTTTGTAGATCTGTCAATAAAAAAGTTTTGTTTCGAATTGGTATTACAATGAGGGAGATAAAAAGTAAGCCTGCTGTTGCGATTTGGAACAGGGAAAAATAGAAGTTGGAAGAGATCAGGGCCATTGACTAAGTTTTGTTCGTTTTTAAACAACATGACTGAATCCGCTACATTTCTTCGGCAAGTTAATTTCTGTAAATTGAAAGTCTTCATTGCTATTATGAGATAGAAAAGAGTGGAAGTTTAGGAATTTCAAAAGTGTTTTGGACGCATTCAATTCAGTTTTTGTTTACTGCATAACCTGGGTTCTACACCTGAGATGCATATTCCAGAATACTGGTACAAAAAAACGGGGACGCCTGAAGAAGACATGGCGATTAAGTGAATCAAATACTTGAGTCCAGTCGTTTCAAGAGTCAGAATAATAAGAGTGCATATGAGACGATTTAGTAATATGAATGAAACAAAGAATGTTTGCCAAGATGGAGTGGTGTTGCGGTCAATAATCTTTACCTACCTCTGTGGGGAAACGACGTGTTGGTTAATTAGTTTAATAATATCAATAACACTTGGCTAATTTATAAAACGCCATTTTGTGAAATATCACCCCAAGGGTGCTTTACAAAACTTAAGAACTATGGCTAAATTAACCATAAAACTATTAAAATACCCAAAACTACAGTTGAAATTACCTTATTGATATGTCGCAGAATGCGAAAAAGTTACGAATTTTTTGTTTAACTGTAGATCGAGAACTTGCCGATCATTGTATGAAAAATATTATTAAACTGCTGAGCTTAGATGCTAACGGGCAAGCCTAGTTTTTTAAATTAGGGCAATTTTGTTATTTATGGATATGATTTACTTGTGATGTTTTACTTTAATACTTGTATTCTCATACAATATTCTTTGAGCACAATGAATTATATATTAAATACGTAAGAAATATGTGTGCTGAAGAAGTCTAAGCTCAGAAACGATGAACTTTAAGAAAACTGTTTTAACTCGCAACGAGATTTCCATCGTGAGCTACGGAGCTTTGTAAAATCAGTTTAATTGTCAAAACATACTGATTTAAAAAAAATAATATTTTTAAATTGCTCCCCGTGAAATAAACAGTTTTGAAATCTAACTTATAAAAATGTATTTTTTTAGTTGTTTCTTTTTTCTTAAATTCGATGCACAAGAAACACAGGGGTCATAGGAAAGGAATATTGGGTTAAATGTTGTTCTGCAAATGAACCCTTCATATTAAAGCGGTCGGTGAGCTTATCAAGGCATTCGTTTGTTTTCTGCAATCTCGTCTAATCTCATAATCCGCCAATATCGCAGTCAGCATTTGTTTCAATATGTCTAGTTCATTACTTCTTAGTATTTTGCTTCATTTTATTTATTTACATTAGGTATGTTATCAAAAAATATAAATGTTCATGAGTTGTATTTTTAAACCTCGATGAAAATACACAATAATAGGTTGGTATATAAGAAATGTAATGTTTTGTTCGGTCAATATTAGTTCCTAACTAGATAGACTGGCTATTAAAATGAAGAAAATATTTATATTTAAGTCTTTTTATTTTAATTAAAAACTTATTAATGATTTTAATTATTCCAGATTTTTCAATTTATTCCATTGTTTTTTTATTAAAGACCTGACCGGTTTCACCTTATGACGGGCATTTTTAGACTGGTACAATTTTAAGTAAATCTAACTGACTATTAATGTCCGGAATGGAAGCTTCCATTATTGACAGGTGAAACCGGTCAGGTCTTTAATAAAAAAAAATAGTGAAATAAAGATTAAGAATCTGGTATTATTAGAATCATTTAAATGGAGTTCTACCGCGAATTAACAGTTTCAAAATTAGAAATAAAATAAAAATGTTTTGTGTAAATATATTATAATATGTTCATGAACTGGTGATAAAACATTACGGTTGTTATTATGAGTGAGTTTTATTGAACGGCGAAGTGAGTTAATGTTTAGTTTTTTTATTTTTTAGCAAGGCCCCTAAAATATTTTTTACACTTACATATTAAGTCACTGTCGTTTGAACAAGTCGTTGACTTGTTTTATTTTTAATAATACCATTAAAAGGATGTGAATTTATTCAGTTCTTTTAAATTTTGTTAAAGAGCTGTGAAGTAAAATGAAATGAAATACCCTAAATTTCTTTCATTTTCTTACAGGCAGCATGACAAAGACGTTAATACTATTCGTCCCTAGGTTAAATGATTGGTTCTCATTTCCAATCTATCCAATTAAATTTCAAAGAATCGTTCAAATATAAATGGCTCTTCTTGTCTTTCGTTCCTGGTTTTCAAAGAGATTTTTTTCCCACCAACTGAGACTTACTCCATTTGCTAGAGTAAGAAATAACTCTGTCAAAATAGTATTTTCCAGATGCCAATTTTGTACTTTCTATTTTTCTAAGGTCCAAACTTACTATATTCACAAGACACACTTTCATTTTTATGGTTAGAATTTAAATTTAAACCGCACGCACTAATCGGAACCTTTAAAATATTGTAACACAATTTATAAAGTTCTAAAATTATTTATATACGAATAGTATAATGACATGTTGGCCGAAAAAAATATAGACAGAAAAAGTATTTAGTTGTCAAATATGTATTCAATTATTGATCCTAGTTTAAGAGGACTATAATAATAAACTATAATATAATTTAGTGAAGGGCTTTCTTAACAAATAAATGGGTAAAAACCTAAGAATATAACAAATTTCTTTGAATTTGTTCACATTCTATAAAATTGCGGAAAAGAACAAAACCTTTTATTTACAGGTAGGGTTAACTCAAAATGTAAAAAAATAACATAAATACTAAGAATTCGTTAAAATAAATCATAAATTCATCGTGATCTTGGGCACAGCTTACACGTCTGCATCAGCGGTGAGTGATGCAAAAAGAGCATTCAAACACTCAAAACCACGGACGGCAAAATTAATGTTTGGCACACGGCAGAAGGGGTGTGGGGTTGAGTTTGCTGGAGCGTACAACATATAACTCTAATCTAAAATATTTTCCGAGGAGTATCTCACGAAGTAACATTATAATTCATGGTATAGAAAACTAAAATCTGGTCCTTGTAGCTTATGTTATAGCTGAAAAACGATTTGGAAATTATGGAAAACGTTTTACTTTAATAAAGTAAATGGCAAGGGTCGGCTTTTATTAATTTAAAATATAAATTACTTTCATCCTCAATGCATCCTCGGAAAATGTTTGATTTTCTTTTCAGATTCTTAAAAATTATTTCATTTGTGAATTTCCAGAAAACCCCCCATTTTCGGAAAAACTGAAAAACACAATTTAGAAATTAATTGAAAACATTGGCATTGAAATGCCAGGTTATTGAAAGCAGGTTGATAAAGTCGTTTGATTTTTACATTAAAAGCGAATTATATGAAAAACAAAGAAGGGACGATTTTCAATTTTGTTTGAGAATCGTCAGATGCTACGTTTTCTAGATATTCTGTTTGAATAGTATTCTGTGCAGGGCATGCGTGAATCCTTGCAAAAGCAACAAAGAAGAAACTCGAAACCTTTGAACTCTGTGCACATCGTAGCATGCTGAAAATTCCTTGACTAAGCAGGGTATTAATGTGGAGGTCATGACAAGATTGTCAAACGGATATTACCGATACACTTAAAAAGCACCTGGAGCATGTAATAAGTCACTTATACGTGAAAACATTAAAATCATCTGTTAAAAATTAGATGATCTTTTTGATATACACTCTTATATTCACGGTTAAATTGCAATCTTTAAAATACAGATGTCTTGTGGAAAGTTTGTCTTTATTCTACTGGTTAGTCAAGCCTTGGTTAGTGATCATATCTGATTAGCCAGGAACTTCTCAATCTTCTTCTTCCCCATCTCCTCCTCCTCCCTACTACCGTCAGCCTCATAACATACCCCCATTAGGAATGCCATTGTCCCACTGGCTCCAGATGGTTGGAAGCAATTGGAACTTTCGTGCGGTATTAATTATTAAAAAAATCGTTTATAGGCGGTTAACATTTCAGCACCAGAACAGGTCATTTTATCACGCGCTTTCGTGCTCATTATTTATCGGTTTGCTTTCTCTCAGAAGATTGACTGCATCCTCTCTGCACAGCATCCTAAAATATAACATGACATCATACTTCAAAACATTACTTGACAAATGAGTACTGGAAAAGATCCCCGTCTAAAATTTGCTGGCAGTAGGCGACCATCGTATCTGAGTAAACTTCAAAATTAGTTTGGCCATGGCAAAACTTCTCTTTTTTGTCTGAAGTATTAATTTTAAAAATTTTGTACGACATTCGAACACGACATCGAAAAAGCATCAGTTTGGTTTTAAATTAAATTCTTTAATTTATTTTCGTAGAAAGCAATCACCTTGTGGTTTAACATATTTAATGAAAATGAAATAATAACTTTGTAAAAGATCACATATTTTATTTGATTTTTAATGACCGATCGGTTTCATCATCATCGGGCTACAAAATGAAACTTAACAAAAAATATATTGTGTGGATATATATACTCGTACATACAGAGGGAGAACACAATATTGACATTTGGCCTCTTTCACTTCATATTATCCGTCCTTTTCTCTGCGTTCTTTTGTTATAATTTAAATGTTATTATTTTGTTGTATTACTGTTCTCTTATTTTATTTTAAATTGTGTTCTCTCTCTATATGTACGAGTATATATTTATTTATTTATAAATTAACGGTCTGCAAGTCTAATTACAAAAAAATACGAAACACGAAATGGGAATAAAGAGCAACAGAGAAAGAACAGCACATAAATAGTAATAAATGAAGCAATGACAAAAATAGGACAAAACATAAATAAGAACGAAAATTCAAGTCAAAACTTTATAACTATATACTATGTATTTTGGTCAAGTTTTATTTTTTACCCTAATGATGCTTGGCCATAAAAATTACAATAAAATCTGTGGTCTTGTACAAAGTCATTATTTCATTTTCATTTTCTTTATTAATTTAAAAATTTAATTACACATAAATAGTTGAATTCGATCCCTTGAAGGATTCGGTTACGCGTTCGTAATTACATTGAAAATCAAAGTTTTGGTTATTTTCTGGTAATACTCGTATATAAGGAATATAAGCATTTGCATGGTGTCGCTTCGAAATCAAATGGTCTTGTTTTAGCAAATCCGCGAGGGGATATCCCGGTTATCCGATCCTCGCACTCCTGACACTGAGTCGGGTCCGACGTCCCTCAGGGAGTTTGATTGGGACCGTATAGTTTTTTAATTAAGCGATCCTGATTAGAGACGGACACGCTCGTCTGGTGGTACCTACTGGAATCAACTGGCGGATCTGGGCTTATGTATTTACAACTACTGCGGGGATATCATGATTGTTTTGGAAATTCGTGAGCTGTTTACTAGGGATGTACCGAACGGCTATTATTTACGATTACGATTATTCAATCGATTTTTGTAATTTATTTTATTTAATTATTTATTTTATTTATTAACGCCCGGGTGTATTTACAACTACTGCGGGAATATTATGATTATTTTGGAAATTCGTGAGCTGTTTAATAATAAATAATAATATTAATAATATTTGGACGATTTGTAAGGCGCCGTTCAATCAAGGGCGCTGTACAGATATTACTTTCTATCTTTCTATCGTTTACTTAGTGATGTACCGAACGGTTTTTATTTACGATTACCATTAGTCAATCAATTTTATTTTATTTATTAACGCCCGGATGGAGGTTTACGTAATAAATTAACGTAAGTAAGTGCATGAGTACAGAAAATAATACAGCTTTATAAAAAATACATGAAATAATATGGTAAAAACTAAAACGTTTTGAAAAATGAATATCAAACAAAAATTAAATTAACAACTTGTAATGATTACAAAATCAAGTAAATATAAAAAATCTTCGAATCACATATCATTGATGAATTGTACTAAACTTCTTCTGTGGTTCGTCAACAGGTAGGATTTTTTTAATATATTTAAAAATATGTACGTATATAATGATGATGGCACAATCAACAGTTAAAATGGTAGATAACTAACTAACCATCACACCGTTTCTCCGAGGGGGTAAGCAGAAATGACGGAACGTCATACAACTCTGTCTTGGCAGACACTTCTTGCTTTATTCATATTCATACACCGTCTCGTACATACTCTTCTGTTATTTTGACTCTTCACATGACTTGATTCAAGTATTTGATTTACTTGATCGTACCATGTGTTCCTCAAAATGGTAAATAATACATATAATAAGGATATATAATAATATAGTTACTTAACTAGACAATTATAGCAGTAAAAAAAGCATATTTTCATATTAAATAAGGAAAATATAATGTGAGAGAGAGAGTAGGTATTAGAATACGAGTTCATAATGCAAAATATTCATAGATATGTATAAAGCTCGATAACGTAGTGAATCGCAATGGAATATTCATTTAGTAGGAATATAATATCAACATAATTCATCTGTATCTAAAAGCCACATTCTTAAGACAAACTTCACTTTATCTGTGCAATTATTAAAAAAAAAATAATCGTAAATTGGTAAATATTTTAAATATTGTGGGTAAAATATACCACAAGGTTCTTTCATCGTATGAATTGGTATATTTAGAAGCCACCAATCTTTCTGATTGAAAATTATAATTGATTTTGACCGGTCGATAGCTGAGTGGAGAAACGCATCGGGTTCCCATCCGGGCGTCATGGATTCAATTCCTCTACTGATTAAGGCCTCCATCATTGCACAAGAAACATTTTACTTATTATGATGGGAGTAGGAGTTTTTTTTAATATTGTCAGGATATTCGTAACCCGTAAATGTTGATCTTTCTTTAAAAATAAATAAATTATAGTTAACTATTTCCTTACACAATGAATCGAACAATATAATATGTTGACTTGAAGCATTGTAGCATAATATTTTCCTAAAAGGTAATGTATCAAAATACTTGTATATCAATTTTATGTAACGTTATTTCATGCAGAAAGGTGTTTTGTAAATTTACAATTCTGTAATAGAATTTTTTAGTATTTGGATGTAACTTATATTAGTTTTATATAAATGTCCACAACAAATAATTCCATGCCGGATAGTGGTATCAGCCAGCGATTAGTATACCATTTTAAATGTTTTTACATGTAAAAATATTTAGTTTCATAAATTTTACCCCAAAAAGCCCGTAGGCGACTTACAAATACTACTTATGTGTGCATCCCATTTCATGAAGCAGTCGATTGTTACTGCCAGTTGTACATTATTATTTACCAAATCAATAGCTCCGCATGAATAGGGCTGTGCATTATTATCTACGCAGTCAAATGTATGTTAATATAGCGAAGGCATTACACTTTATCCGGCGTGTGGAGATCTCATGTGCGTAATTTTAGTTTTATGGGATTTCTAATGAGGCCTGCATTATGATACCATTTCTATGGGACTGTAAAATTATGCTGCATAAGGTTCATTGCAGTGGTTGAGTCTGTATGTTATATCACCAGAGCCGTATCGTCTGCTAATACATAATGTATGATGTAGGAAAATAATTTACTCACAATAAAAACATATATAATATAAAGCGTTGGTCATAAAAGTGATCCCTGTGGAACACCTGCAGAAATATTTTTTATTTTATTTATTTCATCCGATTTCTACTGCTTCTATTATTTTTAATCATTTTATCGTATCAATAGAATCACATGATTAAGATTTATTCATAAACGTAACCTATACACGTTTCTTTCGTAAGCTATGTGATAATTTACGAATTAAAAAAAAAAAGTTTTTTTTTGTCTTACTCAAAAAAAATTGGTTAAATACCATGTTTTTTTCTTCTTCGGTACGGTGAGGTGGTTAAAGGGAAATATTTAGGTCAGCAGACCAGTCAAGGACCTCATAAATTCCGCCAGGGAATGAATGGAGCAGGCATTCGTCGACCACATGTTCAGTGGTCTGCATCGCACTGCATTCACACATCGTTGACTCTCTTAGGCTCCATCTATGCAGTACATTACCACGACGGCTGTAAGAGCACCTTATTATATTGACGGAAGACTAGACGTTAAGAAATGATGAAAACTCAGGCTGTCTTTCAGTGTGTTTAGGTATGATATGGGGATTCCTTGCGTCAGCCGGTTGCCGTTCAAGTTTTAACCTATCTTCTGAAGCTAACCAATAGAGTATCTTTCTTTCCACTCAAAAAAGTTTTCTGCATTTTATGCGATATGCAAAGTGAGACATGCCATCATCATGCAAGGGTATTGAGCTATTTTACCGTGCTTTCTTGCATTTTCTGAGTGTTCGCCTGATATTTAGCGGGATTATAATTGAAAATACGGAGAGCTTTGACTGGAGGAGTTGATTTGAAAGTTCTACTGATGGTCCGTACTGTGTTATTAAGTTGAACATCGACTATGAAAGTGTGGCGCTTTTAGCCTTTACTAAAACACAGTAATTAGGTTTTGGAAAATGATAAAGCGGATGCCAATTTCATACCACGTAATTTTGATTTTCATCACTGTCATTGCGTTTTTTTTTTTTACAATAACTCCACACAGGAGGCATGTTGAAAGAGGGAGGAAACACAGAGGCCAGCAAATCGTTGCAATCGAGCTGTTGAACATAAGAACGAGTCGTAAAAGCGACCCGTTCTCATTTTTAATTGTCAACCGTGTAAAAATGTTGGGCGCGCGTTTGGCGAGTTTCCCGACTATGCACCGGTGCCGAAGGGATCAATGACGCAAGTTCCTCGGAGCATCTTCCATTGAAATACCTGTAGAACAAGGACAGCATACCCACCTGACGTCTGTGCTCCAAAGTTTTGCAATCCGTTTGTTAAGATAGGAGAATCTATCAAAAGGGCCGCCCGTTTCTGCACAGAGTCAAGGGTTTTTTTCAGGTATTTAGGGGCTCCAGACCAGAGGTGGCTGCCAAATTCAACAGTGGGGCGTACTTGCGATTTGTACAAGGTCAGCAGTTGTGTACTATTGAAGTATCTGCGGGCCCTGTACAACACGCCCAACTTCTGAGAGGCTAACTTTACTCTGGCTTCGATGGAGCCCCGGTGCCTTAACTGGTCACTTAAGGTTACACCAAGCATCTCAATGGAAGGTTTGTTGGGAAGATTACTTCCGTTGCAGGAGACTAAATTATCATTTGGATCCCTTTTAGTCGTAATCAGACATGATTGGGTCTTTGAAACATTAAATTCGACGAGATTATTCTTACCCCAAGAGGAGATTCTCTCAAGGTACTCGTCCATTCTCTGCTTCAAATCCCGCCGAGCTGTTTTTGTTTCTGTGCCCTTTGGGGGCTTGTCAAACAAAAAACCATCATGAACTGTACTGTCATCCGCGTAACAATGTATTGGTGCACATGACAAAAGGTCGTTGATGTGCAACAAAAACAAAGTTGGAGACAGAACCGATCCTTGGGGGACGCCAGCATTAATTGAATGAGAGGAAGAGGTGATACCGTCAACAACCGTCTGAATCGACCTCTCCCTCAAAAAATCGGCAATCCACGTACACAAAGATGCGGAAAGTCCGTAAGATGGCAGTTTGTTGACAAGTCCTCGGTGCCAAACCCGGTCAAAGGCTTTAGAAATGTCCAGTGCAACCGTTTGAGTCTCACCGAAACATTCCAAGCACGGCCCCAAAACATGCGTCACATACGCGAGAAGATCACCGCAGGACCGGTTCCGCCGAAATCCGTATTGACGGTCGTTAATTATTTTGTTCTCCTCGAGGTATGTGAGCAGTTTGTCGTTGATCACACGTTCCATCACCTTGGATAGAATCGATGTGATCGCTATGGGGCGGTAGTTGGCCGGGTTGGAGCGGTCACCTTTTTTGGAAAAAGGATGAATGACCGCTTTTTTCCAACCAGAAGGCACAGATCCATATTCAGGGACATTTTAAAAAGCTTTGTCAAAATTGGAGCGATTTCTGCAGCACACCTCTGCAATACCAGTGCAGGTACTCCGTCAGGCCCACTAGTTTTATTAACTTGTAGCCCTCGTAAGACGTGGAGGTACATCCCGATGCCGGATCCTCAGCTTTTTCATATAGAATCCGCAGTGAGGAACCGACGGTGGGACAGCACCTTGATCATCGAGGGCCGAGTTATCCGCAAATATTTTCCCTAATAAATTTGACTTGTCGTTAAATGCTACTCGATCGAAAAAAAACAACGTTTAAAGTACCTACATAATTTGTTAGATTAACAAAAAAAAACTTGAATTCCACAAAAAATATCTATTTAAGATCTTTGTTTAAAGAAAGACACATATTCCTGGGTTACAAATAACTTTAAATTATTTGAAAAACTCTTACTACCATCATAATAAACGGAAAATGTTACTTGTGTAATGATAGAGGACTTAGCTAGCATATGAATCGAACCCACCACGCCCGGGTGGGAATCCGACGCGTTTGTCCACTCAACTACTAACTGTATCTAGATGAAATTAAATATAGTATAAAAACTCAAACAAAAAATAGATGGTACATGCATAAATAGAATCCAAGAGTTGTTGGCGATCAGTTATGAAAACTTCGAAAAAAAACCAACCAACCTGTAGTTAATCGTACAGATGGATAATTGGCAATAGCGATTATTTTAACCTGCGTCGACGATACATCGCAATCGTAATCGTTGCCTCTCAAAGTATGTTTATATTGACGCTAGTAACACGCTGTAGTATAAATGAATCCTGAATATTATTATTTAGTTTGGGTCCTAAAAATTAAGGGCTTGATATGTTCAGTTTGTTTTATTTCATTGGGTAGCGACATTTGTGCGGTTTCCTCGTAAATAAAGGATTAGGCATTCAAACAAACCCTTTACTCCTTTCATACGAATATAAATTATCGAAAGTAATGTCTAGAATAAGACAGTTTTATTTATCATTGAATTGATCATCTTTCTAGGAATAATAATATTTAAGGAAATGAAAAAATAACTTTGTATGAGACCGCAAATATAATTTTTATTTTTATGGCCGACTGGTTCGCTCAGCCTAAGCATCATCAGAGTAAAAAAATAAACTTAACAAAAAAATAAATATTTATTTAAATATATATATAAATATAAAAGTATGCGGTTATATCTACATACAGAAGGAGAACAAATTATTAATTAAAATAACAAAACAATGACATTTAAATTATAACAAAAGAACAAAGAGAAAGTGACAGGACATAAGAATTGAATGAGACAAGACGTCAACTGAGAAGGTGATTAAATAATAATGGTACATTTTATGAGTTTTTTCTTTTATTTATATTATGAATTTTATTTAAATATGTCAAACCACAAAGTGATAACTTTCTACCAAAAAAATAAAATAAATAATAATATTATTCGCGAGTTTACTTTTTGCCTTTCTTACATGTCTGGACTGCTCTGGAATTCGCAAAATATAATCGAAATGTTGCTCACTCGTATTATTTAAATTTGATTTGTACAAATTTAAGAAAAAAATATTTAAAGATGCCTTATCAATACTTATAATTAAAGCTTACTTTGGTGGAGTTAAACATATGTATTTATTTATTCAGTATCTTAATCAAACATTCTACTCTTGAACATAGTAATCAAATTGTTTTTATGTACATCTAAAAAAATATATGGTAGGTGCAGCTGTATAAACTAGTAGAATCTCTTTATTCATGGAAGAATTTAGATTTGAAGATATTTGGCTCATTGTCTTTGAGACTCGTATATGTGACATCAGAGAGATTCTGTTTGCTAAAAGGCAACTTGTTGACTTCCGACCATTTGAAAGGATCATTTTACAGAATTATGGCTTGGATGAGACTTTTGATAACTCTGAAAACCTTCGTATTATCGGAAAAGAGAAGATAGTTAGAGCGTTTTATGGTTTTGCCGATATCGTTGATGAATAATAAAATAAGGAGAGGTCCGAAGTTTTGACCCTGGGGAATTCCGGTATTGATTTTAAATTCATACACGATGTCCGTAGCTAACACACTGGCAACAATTATGCAGATGCTCACGAGAGATAAACTCAATTAGCATTCATTCCACATTAATAGTACATTTGCCATAGATTTACTCAAAACTAGTCTGAAGATGCCCGTCATAAGGTGAAACCGGTCAGGTCTTAAATGACAAATATTAGAGTAAAGTTAAAAATTAGGTATTATTAAAATCGTTAAAATTGAGTTCCACCACGAATTGACAGTTTCAAAATTAGAAATAATAACAATTATACAAGTAACCAAATATGTAAGAATTAAGGATTTGAGAGAAATCAATAAGGTTAAATTTATTTTAATTATATCTACCTATCACGGTCTACTTACAGTTTTATTTCAATTTTTAAAGATGAGTCCAAAATCGTTCTGGTATTAATATGTGTGTAATTTCTATGTTTTTTCACCGAAATTAAACCATCTTATCTATTTTATTTACGGGATCTTTATAAAAAAAAAATTGTGAATTCCGCACAAGAGTCCAGACTGCTCCTAATTGTGTAAAACCAGTGAGACTATGGCATCCCCGACTAGGGTTTGTTGTAAGGCTGAATATAGTGGAGAGAAGAAGGGGATGGGGAAGATGCAGGTTGGGAAGTACCTGGCCATTCAGATCTTGTCACCAAGCACGAATAAAGTAATTTTAACCAACTTTTCGAATCTGAATGGTGGTCTTTCACCAGGGCGATACTTGAAGTATCTACCACTTTGGAACGTGCCGCAAATATACGATATATTATTTTATATAAATTTAATATGTAGTGACACAAATCAATTAAATAAAAGTTATTTGCGCACGTCGGGTTTGAAACCGCGACCTCCGAATTCGTTGCGAGCATCTTACCACTCGACCTCGGAGGCCGTCGATTGTATTTCTATGATAAGTGATTATATTTGTACAAATTGATCTATTGACGACTTAACACCTTTTGATGTATTTACTAGCGCGACTTTAGTCAATTTAAATCTAAAATGCACAGGGTGTTTTGAGTTATAAGAGTTGTTTTTTAATATTTAGAAGTGGCAATTACATCCGGTCTCATTGAATGTTTACGATGAGCTCTTAACAATCTCGTTGATTATCTCAGCTAGTTGGCCATGCTTGCCCGGCTAGTAAACGTTTCGAGGAGATGCCAAGATTGGCAATACAACTAAAAAAAACAGATTTAAAAATGTATTCAGCAAAAGCTGCTGTATTTTTGTAATAAACCCAAAAAGATTTGCACTTATTATTTTAAAATTAAGTCTTCTTCGAATTTTTGTGATTTTCCAAGCATTTTTATTTTAACGTCGTAGATATTTTTTTGTGGTAATGGTATCCGAGGCCCGTAAAAAACGATTTGTTGGAAAGTTTCAACTTTTTTTATTTATTTTTATTTTTCTTCCCATTCTATCCCGTTAAACTACAATAAAGTGGTTTGGCAACAGGATTTTAAATATATTCGTAAAAAGCATTAACTTTGTGGCTTGCCATATTTATAAATAGAACATATATACTTTGTTTTTAACCACTTTTTTATTTAAAATACATTATAGGATTTTAAATACACTAGAAATATATTTATAAATAGAACATATATACTTTGTTTTTAACCACTTTTTTATTTAAAATACATTAGGATTTTAAATACACTAGAAATACAAAATGAAATATAATACAATGGAAGTATTATGGAAATACAGATTATCTCATTATTTTAAAATATACGTATTTTTATAAATAACTCATCTTTAGAAACTGATATACTATTACACCATACCATAAACTGTGCAGTATAATATAGTTCAACAATACATCAATATCTTTAGTACACATAATAGATACTGTATATTTATATGAGCGGCTAATATAAGGTATTTCTACCTAGGAGCCATTTTTTCAGCAAATATCTGACTCTTGTTAACAATTCATATTTTTTAATATTGTTAGGTACACGTTATACTCCAGGGTTTGTTGTCCGTATTTATTATTATATTTTTTCTTGTGAACCTCGTATTGTGCTTATGTTTCACTTTCCTCTTTTAATCAGAGTGCGATATATGCTGAATCCGTATTTTACACCATATAACCTGTACCGGTAAGATATTTACATTCTGATAAAACAATAAAATGTTTCGTCTCTGCGAGAATGTGTGTTTTTTATAACTATTGATTTAACTATAGAATTTTGGATTCAAAATAAATAAATTATATAATTTTTCATGGTGTTAAAGAAAACGCTCAACTTAGTTGGTTCAATAATCATTGCTTAAAGCTTATAAAACTATAATAATGTCGTTCTTAACACAATGAAGGTGAAAACATCGACAGTTTCCTCCCTAAAGTTAGCCAGATTAATTTGTTGAAATTTAACCAATAAACCTGAATGTTTACTCCAGTCGGAAGCTAGTTGGGGGGTTCACTTTAGCAGCGTCAGCTTTTTGGAGGCTAGTAACTGCGAGTAGTTGGGTGTACATTGGTTTAATTATACTCGTAACTAGTTTAACGAAAAACAAATTATCTTATCGTGTTTCATTGCAGTGTTAGCATATTGGAGCTGCTTTGTGATCGTGACACAAGGGTATAAAACGTTTGTGTACTTTAAAGTAGGATATTAACATGAACAGCGTACAGTATTACAATATATTGTCGAAAGGGGAAATTATTTTGATAGTTCATACAAAAATACTTCTACAACCTTCGTATATAAAAAAAATGAAAAAAACTTACATACGTCGTCCGGAAAATCGTGTATAATTTTTTAAAAGTTGGTATTATGACCCGCGTTGAGTGATTTCGGCAGTTATAACTAAATCTTCTTGTAATATCTTCTCCTCTCTGGTATTGGCTAAAATTTCGACCGTTCAACAATTTAAGGAAAAAATGTATTTGATATTTTCCGATTTCATGTATTATAATATTATTTTTTTTCAATATTTTTTTTTCCATTTGACGAATCTGTCTAGAATGGCTTAAAGAAAAGTCTTTGAATTTAATTAATAATGAAAATAATAATTATATTCATCCATAGTCTCACACATACTGTTCTGTTATTTTGACTCTTGACATGGCCCGACTCAAATATATATATATATTTTTTATTTTTTTAAATAAAGACAAACATTCCCGAGTTACGAATAAATAATAAATTAAATACAAAGTTTATGTGTTTTATTTACCGTATATTTTATTTAAGTGTTTTTGATTTTTCATTCCCGAGTTACGAATAACCTGACAATATTTGAAAAAACTTCTACTATCATCATAATAAGCGAAAAATGTTACTTGTGCAATGATGGAAGACTTGGCCAGTAGAGGAATTGAACCCACGATCCCCGGGTGGGAATTTGATTCACTTGATCGTGCCATGTCTTTCTCTGACGTCCCCGGCTTCTTATTCCATTCAATTTAACGTAATGTATTATTTTTACACTCTTTTCTTTGTTCATATGCTCTACATGCTTAAACCATCTAATCGTCCCTTTCTTGAGCCTATTCATAACGATTACATTAGCTTTGCATTCTTTCGGAATATTCACATTTTTAATACGGTCATACATGGTTTTAACGAAAATTCGTCTTAGGGATCTCATTTCTACAGCATTTAGTTTACTTCTATTCAACCTCTGTCAGCTCCATGTCTCACTGCTATGGCATGGATTTATGCATCGGGGTTTGTTTAATCACCCCATTGTGGACTGAGAGCTTAGCTTATTTGGTCATATTTTATTTGCATCAACAGCGTTCCGTCCTCCAATGATGTAGTTTCCTGTTTCACCCTTCTTTCAATATCCTCAGCCTTAATGCTCAAACCATCTAAGCGTCCTTTTCTTAATTATGTATATTACATTTAAATCAGCCTTGCATTCTTTTTAGATATCCACATTTTATCTATTCTATAACTCTGTAACCATCTGGTGTAAATCCAAAATAATAATGCATTTGTAAATACAGTCGGTTAATGTGCAGTAGTGGAGAGGACGGTTCAAGTAATACCCGCGCGCGAATGCTCATTTAGGGGTTGTCCGTACCAATTACCAGGAAATGCAATGAAAATGCACCGACGCACCCGACAGCGCTAATTATTGTAATCAGCGCTATCCAAGCGCGAAGATAAGACCGCCGATCGGGAGGTGACGGAGGGGTGAGTCCGCGCTTGATAAGTACCTCTAGCCGCTACCCGGCGCTAGTTAATAGTTCCATGCGCAGTACCTGTCTAATCAGGCTTGCTAATTGTAAGCCATCATGCAAATGGGGGATCGTTTGCAAGGAAACCGAGTAAGAACGTGTACTAAATTAATATGGAATGACTCAACGCGGAACTTAACGTAGCGCGCTTAATGTAAATTTGATGGAGTAACGCGATTTTGTGTTTGACTTCTCTAAATCCAACAGTCGATTTGACAGAAAAGCGCCTTGCTCATGATTTTCCTTTTACTTTTTTCACCCCCCCTTTCATTTTTAAAAGCATATCAGAATAAGTGAAAATACAAAAAAAATAAAAAAATTCAATTTTTTATCGAAGATTTTACTATAAAAGATGTTTTTTTTTTAATTTTAGAAGGTGACGTATTTAATGAATAGGATCACGAAAGGGACCCTTATATGGTTTGGGCATGTAGAGCGAATGAATGAAAAAAGGACTGTGAAAAGAATATATGATGCGAAAGTGAATAGAAGAAGTCGAAGACGCCCGAGAAAGACATGGAACGTAAATTAAATATTAGAGTATGTGTGAATGTAAATGAAGTAAGGAGTGTGTGCCAAAACAGAGTGTATTGTATGGCGGTCCGTCTTCTCTGCATAACCCTGCGGTGAAACGGCGTGATGGTTAGTTAGTTAGTATTTATCAGGAAGGCTGTGCAACGATTTTCGAGCTTTCGTATTTCCTCTCACCTTTTTTTACAGTGAATACTGCACAAGAGTGCCAACTGCTCCCAACCGTCTAGAGCCAGTGAGATTTTGGCATTTCAAATCGGGGTATGTTATGAGGTCAAAGATAATGAGGAAGGGAAGGAAATGGGGAAGAGAAAGATGTTGGGAAGTTCCTGGCTCTTCAGATCTAGTCGTTGAAAGCAACATTTCGATTCTGAATGGTAGTCTTTCACAAGGGCGATTCTTAGAGTATCTCCCACTCATACACAAAACGTGTTGCAAATACACTACATATTATTTTATATGAATTAAATGTGTTATAACACATATTAATGAAATAAAAGTTATTTGCGCACGCCGGGTTTGAACCCGCGACCTTTGGAATTGCAGTCGAGCGTCTTACCACTCGACCATGTAGGCCGTCAGTAGGCCGACTTATAATATAATTCATACCCAAGTTCACATAAGTTATCATAAAAAAGGCCTCAGCAAAGCATCCCCATTATGAACTTTGGCCTTCCTTTGTGAAGTTATCAAAAATAAGTTCTTCGTGTTTTCATATATTAAGACTCACCTACGAAAAATGAATATAAAAAATATATTACATTTTTTCACAGGTGTGAATCATTTGATGGCTCATAAAAATTCAGTAAAATCGGGCATATTTTACCAAAAAAATATTTCCTTGACGTTGTATTTTCTTAGAGAAAAAGAAACTGAAATAAAATCAGTGATTTTAATTGAATTAGTGAATGATAAAAACGACATTAGGGAGAGGGGTTCGGTAGAGCAGTCAGCAGAGCATCCATCCGCCCAGTCAACGGAAGGTTTAGAATTCGATTCTTGGTCGCACCGTTACATTTTATTCTTCGTATCGTTTGAATATTTGTTTCAATACTTAATTATTATTAATATATATCATACTTTATTAATATTTATTAGACTTAATTACACTTTTTTCTCTGTATATATAATTACATATTTTCGAAGGAAGCAAAAACTTGGGGGTGTGACATTGTATATTAAATAACACAATACACTTTGTAAAACACCACTTTATTTGAGTTAACCGCCAACCAGGTCTCGCTTTTTTCAAGCTTCGTCAGGGCTTTTACATCAACTAAATAACATTACATACAGACAGAATATATATATAGGACAGTGATGAAAGAGAGAGAGAGTTACAAGATATAGTAGAGAGATACACAATTACATATGGAGATATACATATAAGACAGTATTGAATGGCAGAGAGAGATACAAGATATAGTAGAGGGAGACCGAGAGCGGGTTATATAATAACACACTATGTATTTTTTGTTTGCATTAATTTTGTACCGTGATGATGCTAAGACTAAGCGAAACCGGTCGGTCATACAAATTAAAATAAAATCTGTGGTCAACACAAAGTTATAATTTAATTACCAAGTTGAATTATTAACAATGTAACCTCCAACGACTATTAAAGACACATTTTTCTAAAAATATCCTATTTTTTTTTAAAAACTCCTACGCCAAGCTCAAGAGCTAGTTTTCTTCTTTGGCGTAGTAGTACAAAAAAAAGAAGTTATAAACATATCAAATGTACTATCAACCTTTATATCGCTAAATTACAATATGTATTATGTTTAATATATATATATGCTTTTATTATTTAATCGAATTACTTTTCTTCAATATTATTTTTTATATATTTAAGTAACTATCCATATTGTGTAACATTGATATAATTTCTATATATATGTAAACTTTTTTTTCTTATTTTGTAAATAAATAAAAAAAATAAAAAAATAAATCATTTTCATTAAATTGTCAAACCACAAAGTGATTGATTTTTACAAAAATACTTAATTAATATGTTTGCATTTTAGTTTAACAGGTGAGTTTTGTAGAGATGGTCGATATTTCTGTCCCGGTTAAAAGGAACCGGTTCCAAGTCGGTCACTGGAACTGTCGATATTATTTGTCTGAGGAACCGGTTCCTTTTTTTTGCCTAAAGAAATGGTAAATATTATATGCTTTTTGCCGGAAAGGTCGTTTTCATATTTTGACGATGAGAAATACTTTCTTTATAATATAAAAATCTCGTTTGTGAAACTTGTATGGCACCAGCAACCAGTTCCAAAAATAACTGGATAAATAACCCCGGTTCCTCGCCAGTCACCATAACTGGAACCGCAGGTATACCGAATTTTCGATGTCAACTATCCCTAAAGCTTTTTAATAGATATAATAATAATGATAACAGTTAAAAAATGTATTATCAAATTTCATTATACGATGGAAATGATGCGGAGACTATATTGAGGCATGCTTTATTTAAGTTATTATTTTTTTGTATTTTGTTTTTATTTTATATATCTTTTATTGCAATTATTTTTATTTAATTGTTATTATTTACTATACGTATTTTTAAAACATTCTTATGCAATATGGCAGATTGGGTATTACCTTAACCACTCAATTGTGCTGGAATAAAAACTTGAAAACAATAATAATTACAACAAGCCAAAGTAAAAAAGCCGTTCTGCCAACATTATAAAGCTCATCAAACTTAACAATCAGCTGAGAAATAAACCTGAGCTACGGTTTCAAGCTGTTAGTTTTGAATTATTTTACGACGGGCTCCATAGTGATATCATTAAATATTCGTTCGAAATGAAAATGTTGGAATTTCATTCCATTTACACGTCTCAATTTTTTTAGGTAGAAAATTTTTGATACTCTTATTGTTTTACTCTCACAAGTGTGTCGGAAATGACGAATCGCATTTCAAAACAAATTAGTGCTCATTTCAAACAGCGGAAACCCAACGTTGTTATTTCGTCGGCTCGTGTAAAATAAATATTCAGAACATTATGCTTAAAGAAAATTCTATTCCATAATTTTGATATAATGGAAATATGTACCACCTTTTGCAAATACCTTTCCACATAATGTGTAATACGTTTTTTATCTTGTATTTTTCCTCTGTGATTAGGTGGAAAGCCTACATTAAAAAAAAGTCTTAACTACCTGGAGGCAGATGATCAATAATCTTTTATATTCCTATGTTAGGGGATGTTTTGAGGCTGTAGGAAGTAAGATAGAAATAGGATGTTAGGAACTACCTAGCCACAAAACATGGCAAAAGCGATTTCAAATAATGCCGATGAATTAATTCCGTATGAAATGCTGACCTCTCTCTAGTGCTATACTGAGTTTATCCTCCATTCTGAATTTAGGTGCGAATATAGTGTTTATGATGTAAGTATAAAATTATAAATCTAAATATTGAAAATTTGGCGAAAAAAACTATAAACTACACTAAGCAAACACAGACGGGAAAATCAAAGTGTAAATTCATAAATAGCCAACTGTTGAAAATAAAGCTGAAAACTATAGATATTACATTCATATTTTTTTAAGCCCACAGACGCATCATCATGTTACCCGTCTATCAGAAGGTAACAAAAATACCCGAAGGTATTTTTAAATGTAATTGTAAAGCCGCCTCTGTCAGCAATAAAACAAAACCCAAAGTCACAGATGTTCACTATGAGATAGACTAAAAAAGCGTCCATTCCAGACATTAATGGTATATATTCCATAGATTTACTTAAAATTGTACCAGTCTGAAAATGTTCGTTATTAGGTGAAACCGGTCAGGTCTTAAATAAAAAATATAGAGATATATTAAAAAAAAATGTTATTATTAAAATCATTGAAATGTAGTTCCACAACGAATTAACAATTTCAAAATTTAAAAAAAAACATTGTTTGCAGTATCGGGTTTCAAATCCGCAACCTCTGGGCTCAAGGCCAGTTTTTAGTTAAAAATATGTAGCACAAGCTGCGTTTCATAGAATTCACATGCCGATAGAGCTTTTACCATAGGTTCCTCAAGTGGTGGCATTTATCCAAGAAAGGCAATTGGATTCAACGCATAAGAGGGTTTTTTTGAAATGCAAATTCCACACAAGAGTCCCGAATGTTCCCAACTTTTCGGAGCCAGTAGAACCATGACATCCTCAATAGGGATTGAAAGAAGTAGGGAAAGGGTATGAAATCAGGAAGAGAATGGTTGTGAAACATCTGACCATTCGGATTTGGTCACCAAACACGGCTTAAGTCATTTCAAGCAACTTTTCGACTGTGAATGGAGGTCTATCACCAGAATGATACTAAGAGTATCTACTAGCGATGGGAAATCACTCGTCTTTTTGTGAAGCTCTCACACACAGTTCACGAGAGTCTCGGAAGTGTTCACTCCGAGCAGTTCATATGAAGCGTACGCTTCACGAGTCACGAGAGCGGCGAGCAACACACAGCACATTCGACACATTTGACACACTAGCACATTCGACACATTTGACACACTAGCCAACACATTAACACATCAACACATCAACACATCAACACATCAACACATCAACACATCAACACATCAACACATCAACACATCAACACATCAACACATCAACACATCAACACAGTAACACTTCAGCACTTTTGGCGCGTCACTAAAATGACTCCGGACGGAGATAGATAAATTGATCATTTATGTACTTAAGTAGGTAGAAAGGACTAAATTTTACTGAAAGGAGTAAGCTCTTTAATTTTTATTTTTTAGTTCAAGCCTATAGCTTTCGTACTTAAGTCCTTCGATATAACTAACTAACTAACCATCACGCCGTTTCACCGCAGGGGTAGGCAGAGAGAAAGGACCGCCATATAACTCTGTCTTGGCCCACACTCCTTGCTTCATTCACATTCATACATCGTCTCATACATACTCTTCTGTTATTCTGACTCTTCATATGACCCGATTCAAGTATTTGATTTACTTAATCATGTCATGTATTTTTGGGCGTCCTAGACTTCTTCTTCCATTCACTTTCGCATCATATATTCTTTTCACACTCCTTTCTTCGTTCATTCGCTCTACATGCCCAAATCATCTAAGCGTCCCTTTCTTGATCCTATTCATTACGCTCACATCAGCCTTGCATTCTTTCCGGATATCCACATTTATTAGTTATTAGTTATTTTTATTAATTATATCCTTCGTATATTCGTTCGGCGCGTTCACTGTTAAAGAAAAGTAGTTTTTTACAGAACTATTTTTTTGTGGTGGTTAATTCAAATGTTGGTGATAATTGTTATAATATTTATGTGATTAGTTTACCGCTACTTCTTAAATCATAATATTATTAACATTTTTGTGTACCGTGTTTTTGGGTTAAAAAGAAAGAAATTATCCGATAGCAAAGTGTCGAAGACAATATTTTTAAGAGCAAATTTGTAAATTACTTGTGATAATTAGATATATTAATTAGCTCTTAATAATAATTTAGTGGACGATTTTGTATTGCGCCTTATAGTAATTAAAAAGTTAAGTCACCCCAAGGACGCTTATAAGTTATTAACAATTTAAGTACATTGTACGAACAAAATACATTTTATTAATACTAATAATAGCAGTGAATTTATATAGCGCAGTTTTGTGATAATTCACCTTAAGTGCGCTAATTTTTTCAAAGATTGCAGCAGCTTTAACGTTTAGAGGAAAGTACCTAATAATAAAAAAAAATTAACTAACTAACTAACTACCCATCACACCGTTTCTCCGCAAAAAAACTAGCTAACCATCTTGCCGTTTCCTCTCAGGGGTAGGCAGAGAGGATAGACCGCCATACAACTCTGTCTTGGCACACACTCCTCGAAACATTCACATTCTTACATCGTCTCATACTTATTCTTCTGTTATTCTGACCCTTGACATAGCTCGACCCAAGTATTTGATTCACTTGATCGTGTCACGTCTTTCTGGGGCGTCCTCGACTTCTTTTTCCATTCATTTTCGCGTCATATATTTAACAACGTATAATAATAATAATATTTGGATATATTTTATAGCGCCGTTTTTGTGAAAAATCACCTCAAGGGCGCTGTACAAATCTTAATTTCTAGTTAATATTATTTCCTAGTTTATATAAATATACAGCAACATACCTACCTGGCAGAACACAATCACTATTTCATAATAACTTAAAATTTAGCTGATTCTTACATATTATTTTATTTGTTTTTTTATTTATTTTTAGGGCATGAGAGCAAATTTAAAATATAGTATGTCAAAGGTATTTTTAAATTTTTCATAGTGAGGAACAGATAATGATGAAAACCTACTTATGAATTTAAGGAATGAGAGTCTGAAAAGTTTTTCTTGGCTTGAACGAAAATTCTATTGGGGGCTTATTACGCATCTTAACAACTTGATAATAAAAAAAAAGTAATGTCTCGTTATCGCGGTCATCATAATGCTTCGTGTTGTAAACAAAAAAGTCAATTATTCAAGTAATGTAAAATAAAGCATAGTAAAATAAAGGCACATTCACAAAGGTTAAAAAATATCACCCACGAGTGAAAGTGTTGTGCCCTTTGATGCTCGGTACTTCTTACGTATGTATTCATTTCATTCGTGGATACGGTGGTGTACTATAGTTCATAAGCGCTTGTCTCGCGCTGCGAGAGTCGGAGTTGTCACTCCAAGAGTGACACAGTAACACAAGAAGCGTACGAAGCTTAAGTTCATACAGTTCATATGAAGCGCTCGCTCATAAGAGTCGGAGCGAACTGTGTAGCGCAGAGTGACGTGTGAACTGTACGAAGCGCTTCACACGTGAACGACTCATCGCTAGTATCTACCACTCCGAAAGGTGTCGCAAATATACAATACATAATTTGATATTAAATGAATGTAAAATAATACATATTAATAAAATAAAATAATTTGCGCCCGCCGGGATCGAATCCACGGCCACTGGATTCGTAGTAAAGGATCTTAACCGCTCAATCGCGGAGGTTGCTGATACTTCCAATGTACGATTTTAAATATAATATTAATGGCACAGTGATAAAGAGCCAGTCCAAATCGGAAATAAAAAATATTTACATTGAGATTTCTCACTATTTTTTAATAGCGGCGGTGAGCCTTAAGGCAAAACAATATTGTTTCATTTGTGATGTGATCACGTAACATTCAAAAATACTTTTTTTTTCATTAAACATAATGAATTTATGCCGCCGTTGTCACAATAGTTGGTGGTGTAATGATCAGCATAGTTGTCTTCCATCCAGTCGATCGGGGCTCGATTCTCAGCCGTGGAAAAGATAATGAAGCTTTTATTATTAATTAAAAATTAAAATTTTATTAAAGTTCAATAATATTTTCTAAGTAAGTCCAACAAAAAAAAAATGCAAGCAATAATACAGTTACAGCTTCACAAATCTTACAGTTATAATATGTTGTTAAAAATAGGCAAAGGTAATTTAACCTTATTACAGACATGCATTGCTGAAATAGTTGTGCTCGCTTTTATATATATTGAAAAAGCTTTCCAAATAAACGAGTAATCGAACGTCTAGCAGATTCAATCAGGTTCAAGTTGCAGTCACAGGTTTCCTTTGAACCAAGCTAACCCATGAATTCTATGGAAGCCTTCCCGAAGGTACGCCCGTTTGAGGGTGGAATATTCGGAGTGTAAAACGAAGTATGAATACATTGTTGTGCAAGAGAAAATGCTCCAGATTTTGTATTTTAATATACGAGGCCTGTTCAAAAGAAAAGGTGAATTTTGAATTTTCGCGGGCTGTGTACATTCGATTATCGATTTTTTTGTTTTGTTATGTTGACACACATATGTTTTTCATATTTGAGCAATATCAGCCATTTTGGATTAGTTGTTTGTTTTTGACAACTGGAAAGGTTAGTCACGTTTTTGTGTGCTTTTTGATTTTTTACTTTTGAAAAAAATGGATCAAAGAATATGTATTAAATTTTGCGTTAAGAATGCAATAAAGTGCTCCAACGCACTTGAAATGTTGACTGTGGCATTCGGCGAGTCTACTTTGTCTCAAAAAAGTGTTTATAAGTGGTACAAGCGCTTTACAGAAGGCCGAGAAGATTTTAATGACGATGAGCGTCCTGGAGTTGTGGAAAAACAAATCATGGATTTTATTCATTGATCCATTTTTTTCAAAAGTAAAAAAATCGAAGAACACACAAAAACGTGACTAACCTTTCCAGTTGTCAAAAACAAACCACAAATCCAAAATGGCTGATAATGCTAACATATGATAAACATGTGTGTACCAACATTAAAAAAAATCGATAGTCTAAAATTCACCAGTAGAAATATGACATCTCCAATCGTGATATTCTGTGAGGTTGAAAGTAGTGGAGAGGGAAAGGAAATGGGGATGATGAAGGTTGAGAAGTACCTGGCTATTTATATCTGGTCTAATGGTAACAAACACGGCTAAATCCATTTCAAGTAATGAAATACTTGCCTGATTTACATAGTATCTTACTATCACTGAACGCTTAGTTTTTATAAAAAGTTATTTAAATTAGTAAGTTATCTAATCTACCTATATACACAACTATTTACATATATATATATATATATATATATATATATATATATATATATATATATATATATATATATATATATATATATATATATATATATATATATATATATATATATATATATATATATATATATATATATATATATATATATATGAGTACTAAATGTATAAAAAAATGACAATAAAGTTAAAGGACGTTTTAATATTACGAAGGTGCCTAATATCTTTGTTTAATGTTAGTCCTTGTGTTATATTTAGTTTTCAACGAAACAATTTTAAAGATAAAATAGTATTACTTAGGTATCTCAGGTTACGAAATACATTTTTAAAAGCTTTGAACTTTTTGAAAGACTTAATTTTTGCCAGTGAGTAATAAAAAAAAATCTTTTTCATGAGGTTAATGAAAATATTTATTTTGGATTGACAGGCTGCTGACCTAGAGAAGCTGGAAAAGAAAGTTTGCCGAGAGCAATCGATCGGAAGCCAAAAGCTGTATGACCATCGAAATGGGTAAGTGCCAATATTTTTCTTATAACCAATGCTTTAGATTGAATTGAAAAATGTTTTTGTGTCGAAAAGCGCCGTAGTGCTGCCACGTGCTGATTTTAAAAGTGCTAACGACGCGACAGCGCTTCATAATTCCGTGTAAGTTTGACTCGCGATGATGACGATTATAGTAATAAAATTTGGATAATTTGTATATCGCCGTTTTTTGTGAAAAATCACCTCAAGGACGGTGCGTAAAGATCGTGAATTTTTCTTTGGTTCACGTTTTATTATATTAAAAGTATTTTTATTTTTTTTGACATCTGGTTCAGTGTTAATAATCTTCTTGATATACCTACAATATCATCAACACCAAAAAAGTACCAGCGCGTAGTTTACGGCGATGCGTGGTATACAGTAATAAGGATGGCAGCGCAGTAAAGTAAAGATTCAATTTGATTTACCTACAGTTAGAAAAATAACTGCATGTGGTTTGTGTGGGGGAACTTGTGTAAAAGTAATTTGTTATCAACAATAGAGAAGGGCATTCTCTTTCACCTACGATTTGGTTTTCGACGGAACATTGAATAATTGAAAATGAAGGCATAATGCAATGTTTTAACGGAACATAATATTTTCAAACATACTGAAAGATAAATCATCCCCTGAATTCGATAATCCATAAATTTATTGTCATCCACATCAGCCTTCGTTTACTTGCATATTTACGTTAAAAAAAATGATGATTTTACATTGATTAAATGTTTACCAAATGAAATAATTAGCAAGTATTGCTCTCCCTCTCTTTTCTCTTCCATCACAATGGGAAAAAGAATATCACGTAGAAAAATTACAGGAAGATAACATGTATAGTGAGCTGATCCATTTTTAACTGAAGTGTATTATAAAACATAGATGATTTTAGACAAAAATATCCCCAACTTTTTTTATCTTTACTATTCCTCTTGCAAGGGCGTCTTTCTTTTTTATTAAACCTTTCGAGTGAAAATTCATGCGGTATTCGAAGAATTCTCATTTTTCGATGCGGTTGAATAAGGCCACCTACCCACCTGACATTCGTGTCAAGGTTCCGATTCAGCATCAAAATTGCTAAAAAATGAAAATTGAGAAAAAAATCCAGCTGAAAATACAAATTATCGACAATTCAAAAACCTCAAAGAACTCATCCATAAAAGTCGTCAAATTTGCTCTGAAATAAAAAGTAAAAGTTGAGTTTTATCTGTACTTATATAATAATAAGAATTACCTTTATTGAAATATAGTAACCAATATAATAACCAAAAACATACGAGTATAAATATTTAAGTTTGTATAAAGGTGTACAATGATTGATAAATTTTAGAAACAATATATTTTCTGAGGGCCTCCATACTCGAGTGGTAAGACATTCAACTAAAAATCCAGAGGTTGTGGGTTCAAACCCGGCGTGCGCAAATATTTTTTATTCAATTAATATGTGTCGTCTTAAATTCGTATAAAAATAACTAAAAGTATATCTGAGGCACGATCAATAAACAATACTGTCCAAATGTAATAAATCAAAGTTTTTAACACACAGTATTTTTATTTTCTATTTTAGTGACAGGAATTTGAATTAATATTGGAGATTCCTTGTTTTTTCGCCATGTTCATTGTGTTTTATGGTTTTTGTACATAAAAATTTAAAGCTTTTTTTTGTAAAAACGAAAAACCAGAGCTGAAAAGAATTACACATTTTATTTCAAACCCGGCGTGCGCCAATAACTTTTATTTAATAAATATGTGCCATAACACATTTAATTCATATAAAAAAATATTTGCGGCACGTTCCAGCGTGGTAAATACTAAAAGTATCGCCTTCGTGAAAGACCACCATTCACAATCGAAACGTTGCTTGACATGGATTTAGCCGCATTTGGTTGCCGGATCTGAATAGCCAGGTACTTCCCAATCTTTCTCTTCTTAATCTCCTTTCCCTTCCCACTACCTTCAGTCTCACAAGATACCCTATTTGGGGATGACACAGTCTCACTGGCTCTAGACGGTTAGGCGCAGTTGAGATTCTTGTGCGGTATTCATATGAAAAAATATATATTACTGAGTATTTTAGTGTTGTTAGGATATTAGATTTTTTAAATTGCAGGTCTTTTAATTTTCTTTCAAGTGTTTATGAATAGGATCCCAGGTGTGCGCGAGTGGCGTTTTGAGTAGATATGTACCAGGTACGAGTACATGGTTGCCCCGTGTTAGAATTTACTTGTAGATAGAAAATTGCATTCACTACACGACGAAATATTAAAAAAAAAAAACTTTTTTTTTTACAACATACAACCGCCTCTCGCAGGATTCAATACAAATTTTCTGGAATCTCGCAATCAGAACGAAACAGAAATTTCTAAAACACCTCACTGTCTTGCATTAATTACATTCAAAGTAAATATTCCTCGTCTTTTTGTAAATCCTTAGAATTAAAAAAAAAATTAATTCCATTTTTTTTATTATTCAAATTTTCGCAATTTGAATAATAAAAAAAATATTTAAAAAACACCGCTGTACTACTAACTAGTAACAAAAATTACATCAGTGTGTAACTACACTGATGCAACTTTTGTAAACAAAGACTCAGAATCATCATTAATCAACCACTTGTCAAGCGAATTATTCAGAAAAAAAGTATCGATATCGGAAATAACATCTGTATTTAATATTAAATCTGAACTAACTAACTAACCATCACGCCGTTTCCCCGCAGGGGTAGGCAGAGAGGACGGACCGCCATACAACTCTATCTTGGCACACACTTCTTGCTTCATTTACATTCATACATCGTCTCATACATATTCTTCTGTTAATCTGACTCTTCACATGACCCGACTCAAGTATTTGATTTACTTGATCGTGCATTTTTTCCGGATATCCACATTTGTAATACGGTCATACATGGTTTTACCGCACATCCGTCTCAAAGATCTCATTTCCACAGCATTCAGTCTACTTTCATCCTTCCTCTGCCAGTTCCATGCCTCACTACCATACATCAGGGTTGGTATAAGCACTCCATTGTGGACTGCTAGCTTCGCTTCTTTGGACAATTTCTTATTTGCCCCAACAGCGTTCAGTCCTCCATTAATGGAGTTTCCTGCATTCACCCTTCTTTCAATATCCTTATCAGCCTTTCCGTCTCTTGTAAACATACTTCCTAAATACACAAACTCATCCACTTCCTCCAAGTATTCATCATTCACAACTATATTGCACGCTGTTCTCGTACTCTCTCTTTCAAACACCATCACTTTGGACTTACTTACATTCATCATCAACTCATTTTGCATACATACTTGGTTCATCCTAGACACGAGACACTGTAGATCTTCCATATTGTCAGCAATCAGCACCGCATCGTCCGCATACAATAGGCAACATACTTTCACATTGTTCATTTATGTAATCTGTATATATTTAAAAAAATGTGGATTTCCAGAAAGAATGCAAGGTTGATAAATGTAATGAATAAGATCAAGAGAGGGAATTTTTTAAGCATGTAGAGCAAATTAACAAAGAAAAGAGTGTAAAAAGAATATACGACTCGAAAATTAATGAAAGAAGAATTCGGGGACGCTTGAGGGAGACATGGCACGATTAAGTGAATCAAATACTTGAGTCAGGCCATGTTAAGAGTCAAAATAACATTAAAGTATGTATGAGACGGAGTATCAATGTGAATGAAGCAAGGAGTGTGTGCCAAGAAAGATTTGTATGGCGGTACGTCCTCTCTGCGTACCCCTGGGGAGAAAAGGCATGATAATTAGTTAGTTAAAAAAAAAAAAAAATTGTTCATAATCAGTTGAAACTTATTTCGTCATTTAAAAAGTTTTCAATTGAATAATAATGGTAATACACTAAATGACCGCGTCTTATTATTGTTTGAATAGTGAAATCGCAAACACTGTGTTTGGTTAGATTTTAATAAATTTAAAACGCTTATTTTCACATTTTTTGTAAGATTGTATGTATTTGTATTTCTGCTGTAAGTTCTGGTGCTGAAAGCTCAGGTGGTTTTTCTTCCGCGAGCTTAACTCTCTTTATCTCAGTCTTTGTTTCGTCTTTGCGTTTGAGCTTGGGTCTCTTATTTTTTTAAACATTATTTTCGAGCTCATCTGTTTACTGTGTAATACAGAAAAAATAGACTTAAAGCTTTTCCTAGACCGTAGATTCAAGGATTAAAAATAAATACGTCTTTGTGGAAGACTTTTGGCTCCCGTTTATTATTTTTTAAGGTTTACTATTACGTTGTCTTGTTTAAGATATTTTCTTTGTGAATATTTATGTACAATTCGTTTACTTTTCATTTTTATAGAAGTCTGAAATTTATAATATTGAGGAAAAAAAAAACAAACATATATTTTTTAAACATATTTTAAATTTTAATTTTAAAAGTACTTTAAAGATGTCACGTTATTGACGATACTAGTTCGTAATTTTACATTTCTATAAACAGTGAAATAAACAAAGTGTTTTATTTATAAAAAATAAATTATTTATTTTCCTAGAAAGCAATCACTTTGTGGTATGACATATTTAAATTAATGACAAATAACTTTTTTATGAAACCACAAATATTATTTTAATTTATAAATTGGTTTGTAGTAATTGTTCTGCATTTCATATTGGTAAAACAACCCGTCAATAATATAATCAAAGAACATCTTAGATGTTTAAATAACCACGGTTTTTTTGAATTCGCTAATCATCTTATTGATAAAGATCATACCTTCAAAAAAAGCACCGATTCTTATATTCTTCACGAAAATGATCATGGTATTAGATTAAATAATTAAATAGCAGTCGAAATAAAGAAAGCCATTAAAATCAATAGTAATATTCCTAATAATCAGGTCAATTTGTCCAGTAGTCCAATATTAGGTACATTTCCCGTAAATTGATAAAATTTATCAATATTATTTAATTACCTTCTTAGTTGACGTTTTGTCTCTTTCAATTAATATTATCTTTCTCTCTCTTTTTATTGCCTAGTTATAATTTAAATATTATTCCATTATTTTCTCATTGTTTTTTATTTATTTTTACATTTTCTAAATTGTTCTCCCTATGTATGTATATACTCGTAAAACCGCACACTTCGTACACACACCGCACACTTATTTTTTGTTTATTTTTATTTTCTACCCTGATGATAATTAGGTGTTGTGTTAGGTTAGTGAAACCGGTCGGTCATAACAATTAAAATAAAATCAGTGGTCTTATACAAAGTTATTTTTTCATTTCTTTAAATATATTATGTCTTCTCGTTCAACATATAAATAACATTTTAGAATAAATTTCTTGAGATGAAAGACAATATAGCTGTATTCTGCCACCGAAGAAATTAGTTTACGTAAGTACACAAGTGGTGGAATATTTCAAACACTGCATTGGTCCATCTTTGAGACAATTAATTTTAGAAATTTATTTATTTAAAAATTAACGGACTAAAGTCCAATTACAAAAATACATATAAAACACGAAATATAAAAAAGAGTAACAGAGAAGAAATAGCATATAAATTGAAATAAATGAAGCGATGACAAAAATAAGGCAAAATGAACATAAGAGAGAACATTCAAGCCATGGTCTTAGTCAAAGTTTTGGTAGAGTCGTAAAGCATGACGAAAATCATTTAGACTGCTACCAAAAATTTCAAGACCATGGCTTGAGTTAACAAGTCATGACATTCTGGACATTGGAGAATTATACCCGTAATTAGTATTGTGATGATTGAGGAACAGCAATTCATTGTTTCTGAGTCTACGGCAAGGAATGTTGAACTGGATAAGTTGCAACAGAGAAGGTGAGTCAATAAAACAATTGATAATTTTGTAAATGAAAATTAAATCGAAGTCTTTCCTGCGCTTTTCTAATGAAGACATTTTCAATAATTGTTCAATTTCATCATATGAATAATCGCCTCTTTCTCGCCCCAATCTCCATGCAATACCGCGTAAGAAGCGATGTTGTAAGGATTCAATATGATGAATATGAACGGTATAGAAAGGGGACCAAATTACACTACCATATTCTAAATGAGGGCGAACTAATGAGCAGTAAAGGGTTTTTAGAGTCTTTTTATTCTTAAAGTCACATGCAATTCTATTGATGAAGCTAAGAAGTTTTAATGATTTATTAACTACATTATTAATGTGATCACGAAAAGAAAGATAATAGTCTACAGTGACACCAAGATCTTTTATAGATCTGACGAAATGACATGTAAATTAGAGGAATACTTTAAAAATAGGTTCCTACACTTTAAAAAAATATAATTGATCGAGAATTTCAATTGAAATGTCATTTCCTTTTAGAAAATTTTCGGTCTTGTACCTACATAAAAATAGATGTGAATATAGATTTATATAAGTTTGTCGGTGGTGAAATTGAGATGTTCAAAGGAAGATTTCAATAAAAGGCTCTATTCGTGTATATGCTTTCTCCCAGGGCTGCACGAAGTAGAATAGGCGAAGCAAGTTAAGCGATGTGAATTTCTCATGAATACTGGCGCTGCAATCTATCGACATATGAATATTCAAAGCACATGGGAACACCATAAGTGCATAAGTTAACTGCATTTACGTAAATTATAAGTCGGTATCAATTAGTTCTGCAGTCTTTGATCATATCAGAGATAGAGTTTGCTTTGGATAACTAATTAGTTTCAAAGTATGCCCCCTGAGATTGTTGGGATATATCTTATAATATTGAAAATGCTACAAGCTCGGTAGTAAATTTGATTTCATTAAAATATTCCTAAAGAAAGTAGTTTGAGATTTTAAAAGCTTATATTTTTTGTTTTCGTTGATTCACGTCACAATACAACACTTTTATCTCTTTTTGAGATGCGCGAACGCCCGGACAAACATTGAAGGCCTCCACGGTCGAGTGATAAGACGCTAGACTACAAATCCAAAAGTCAGAGTTCAAACCTGGGGTGCGCCAATAACTTTTATTTAATTAATATGTGTCATAATATATTCAATCCGTATAAAATAATAGAAAATTTATTTGCTGTACGTTCCAGAGGATACACTAAGTATCGCCCTGGTGAAAGACCACCATTAAGAATCAAAACGTTGATTAAAAATGATAAATGGCTTCAGCCGTGTTTGGTGACCAGACCCGAATAGCCAGGTACTTCTCAACTTTCCTCTTCCACACATCCTTCCCCTCCTCACTAAATTAAGCCTCAAAAAATACCATCATTAAAGATGTCATAGTCTCACTGGCTTTAGACGGTTGGGAGCAGTTAAGACTCTTGTGCGGTATTAACTGTAAAAAAATGATAAAATGGAATTATGCTAATTTTGTCTGCTACGGGTAACTGTTTTAAAAACTTGATCGGTGAAAACGTCCCTAAGATATTTAAGAGATAAAAATATCGAACGAACCCGTCCATTTATTGAAATAGTTAAATGTTTGCTCAACGAAGCAATAAGCAGATGATTAATCACCTCTATCAATGGAGAAGTAATGATTGAAAACGAAGACAGTCTCTCTGTAATTTTCCAAAATCATCGGGATACTTTTCAACTATTCACAATCTACATCATCTGTCTCCGCTGTCAGCAATTCCTGGCTTCCATTTGCCTGATCATTTAATACTTTAACTTCGCATCTGAAAGTTTTTACCACTGTGCCGACACTGCTGACTCATTTCGCATTTTCAACTCGGGCGAGTTCGTTGGGCGGTTGCGGTCAAATTACACCCGGTCATTTCCAGGATCAGATGTGATTAATAAAATACTTTTTTTTTAGGTACAAGGGTAATTCCATATTTAAAAAAATATTTGTGTGAAATTGAATATTTACGACACTTTTTATAAGAGTATGCCTCTCTTGAAATACTCTAAAAAATATTTTTAATGGTAGGTAATCATTTTTTTAACTACAATGATTTTATAATAATATGAAAATCCAAAAAGAACAAATGACGGACGCTTAGATTATTTAGACAAATAGAGCGGATTCACGAAGAAAGGGATCTCAGGAATAATGGATTTTTTCACGTGCAAAATTTTAATATTTTGCTTATTTTATTTTCAATAGATTTTTCAAAAATATTTTTGTTTTATTTATTTTTTTCTAAAAACCTATATGTTTTTTTTCTTTTTGTATATTAGTGTTAAAAAATAATAAAAAAAAGAAATTGCAAAAATTTAACACCTATACCTTACTAACTTTTTTAATGGAGTTTTTCACGTGCAAAATTTAAATATTTTGCTTATTTTATTTTTAATAGATTTTTCAAAAATATTTTTATTTTATTTATTTTTTCTAAAAACCTATATGTTTTTTTTCTTTTTGTATATTAGTGTTAAAAAATAATAAAAAAAGGAAATTGCAAAAATTTAACACCTATACCTTACTAACGTTTATTGTGTTATCTGGTCATTATTTTTCTTTCTTTATATTTAACGAACTTATAATGTTTATGTTATTTTGATTGAAATTCAATTCTTTTATGATTTATCACTCCCACCAACTACCTAAGCACTGCTTTTGTAAAATCTATTCAATCAAATTGTCATTTTTGTCCGCCATAGCACAGGGACATCTTTAGCGTGGCGGGCAAAAAAGTGCTTTAAAATTCATAAAATTCAAGAAGACCGAGTAAACTTTGCGATTAAAATTACTATTTTTTCATAAAGTTGTAAGTGACGAAAGCAAGCTATTTTATTAAGTGTAATATTATAATTAATTTTGCTTATTCGTTTTGATTATACGTTCGAATATAAAGCTTTTGACGCTCACAGCAAAGTGTTGGATTCCGCAGTAGGCAAAAGCTCGGGCAGCCGTAGAGGTTTAACTTTAATCTGCTATTTTCAGTATGAAATGTGTTGAAATAAAACAACGAATACACATAAGGGCCTCAATTGAGAAGTTAATGAAAGTTATTCGGGTTCGTTATTTGCTTAGTTCCGGTGTTTCATTTGTGTGCCGGGCATAAAAATTTGTTTGATTTAGAAAATTTGACATTGTTGTTGGGTATTATCGCAATTTAAAAGTAACATTATTTCTTTTTGAATTTTTGTGACGGTAAAATATTTATCAGTAAGTATACTTTGGAACTTTTTTCAGTGCTACTTTCAACAGCTGAACAGCCATTTTGGCTTACCACACAGTATTTTACTAATTAAACCATTTAAGTGCTGTGCGAGATGGATTCCATTTTCGTTTCAGATGTATATATTAAAACAAAGCTAAAATGTAGAGATTTCTAAGTTCCATAGCTCTGCACCCGGTCTTTAAGGTCACGGGTCTGAAACTCTTCGGCAGCGTGGCGAACAAAAATCAATACTAAATAATAGGAAATTGAAAAATAATAATTCCCTAACGTCTTGTTGAAAAGTGAAAAATACTCTCAGTATTACCTTGATAATAGATCATTATTCAATACTGAAGCGTTGCTGGAAATGACTTTTGTTGTGTTTGTCAGTGAGTCAGTATTTTTTGATATGATACTTCATTAAATGTAGCGCTGTATAATATAATTATATTAGCTTTTTGTATTAACTTTTTGTGAAAAATAACAAAAAGAGTCATGATACGGAAAAATATTATCGGGTGACTGTTTTTTTTAATATATTGTAACAGATATCATCTGGAATACGAAAAACCAAAATAAATATGCATATTTTTTATTTGTGTCATGAATTAATTCTACCCAATGACACTTATTTTAATTTTGAATATCAACTCTATTGAATAATTTATTTCCACATGGGTAGTACGTAAAAAAATAATTGATTTAATGCAATAACTGATTTTGAAAACATTGTTGTTCACTTAGATGCGATATTTTAATGCGGTTTTTAACGCATTGTCTTTGATATAAGAGAACGGACCGCCATAAAACTTTGTCCCGGCGCACACATTTATTGTTTCATTCAGATTCATACACCGTCTCATACATATAGTACTCTTCTGTTATTCGGACTCTTTACATGAACCGATTCAAGTATTTGATTCACTTGATCGTGTCATGTCTTTCTCGGACGTTCTCGACTTCTTCTTCTATTCACATTAGTATCATATATTCTTTGCACACTTCTATCTTAGCTTTTCTATATTTATCAATTACGTTTTCGATATGAACAAAGATTTAAAAGCATTGAAATCTACCTATAAATCTTTCTCCAAGTCTCGGGTGCAACTGGGTAGTAAAACTAGTTATATAACTATTAATAACTCCAAATATATTTATTTATTATTTAAAGAATGAACAAAAATAAAAATCAAATATCTTCACTATCCACGCAATGCATACATTCGATACTTTATGATCAGTCGTTAAAAGTCAATACAAAAATTAATGTCTCTTTTTGCTCCACTTAAACCATGTACTGCAGACATTTGAAACACAAAGAAAAATGGGTTGTAAATGCAAAATACCTATTTGCATTCTATTTGTGGTGGTCTGAATCGCTTTGACAGTAATTGAGGGCACATTTTAATTTACCTTTGTCATGGTACACCCATCACTGGATACCGAACACGGAATGCAGTTCCAGCATTGAAAAGGTCCTCACTAGATCATGTAGAAATCAATAAAAGAGACGGATTCAATTTGGATGACTAAAATCACATACTAATAAAATATCTTGTGATTTTCTTTCCACGGATGCATTCAAAGTTTAAGTACCGATATTTTGTACTTGCATTATAAAACTCTAGTCCTAATGTTAATAAAAAACGGAATTTTACCGTTGAAGAAAGGTGTACATTTCCCGGAAAGGAATATTTTGTTACAGAAGGGTGAATGCAGGAAACTCCATTAATGGAGGACTGAATGCTGTTGGGGCAAATAAGAAATTGTCCAAAGAAGCGAAGATAGCAGTCCACAATGGAGTGCTTATACCAACCCTGATGTATGACAGTGAGGCATGGAACTGGCAGAGGAAGAATGAAAGTAGACTGAATACTGTGGAAATGAGATCTTTGAGACGGATGTGCGGTAAAACCATGTATGACCGTATTACAAATGTGGATATCCGGAAAAAATGCATGGCTGATATGAGCGTAATGGATAGGATCAAAAAAGGGACGCTTAGATGGTTTGGGCATGTAGAGCGAATGAACGAAGAAAGGAGTGTGAAAAGAAAATATGATGCGAAAGTGAATGGAAGAAGAAGTCGAGGACGCCCGAGAAAGACATGGCACGATCAAGTAAATCAAATACTTGAATCGGGTCATGTGAAGAGTCAGAATAACAGAAGAGTATGTATGAGACGATGTATGAATGTAAATGAAGCAAGAAGTGTGTGCCAAGACAGAGTTGTATGGCGGTCCGTCCTCTCTGCCTACCCCTGCGGGGAAACGGTGTGATGGTTTATTAGTTAGTTAGTTAGAGATTAGGTGTTTGTCGTTTATTTACCGTTGATATTCTACATTCTTAGAAATATTGACACTACTTGGTCGGAGGAAGGGAATTAACGATATTCGTTCCATATTCAACGAGTTTGTATTCAGACGAAAGACAATCTCTTATTTTTATGTCAATGAATGAATGCAGTTTCTGGTTTTAAATGGATTCACATTAATATGCAATTTATTATTCGATTTTTACTATCGATATATGCAAATGAAGTACAATTAAATATAACTGTTTGATTTTAACTGTAAGTGAAACTTTAATACGGAATATATACTACAATTTGGCGTCATAGTTAAAAATTGTGATAACAATAAAATTTATCTATTTCATCTTCAATTTAGCAAAGGCTATGTTACTTTTTGATATTCAACAAGCATTGAACTTAAAGCAAAGATTCTGATCGAAGAGTTATATAAAATCTACGATGCACAAGTAGAGGTTCTATTGAAAAAATATTAATGGATAAATTATTATGAACATTTTTGGCATTTTTAGAGAATTGTTTTTAAAAGCTTAAAAACCGCCCCTGTGTTGATTCAGCCTAGAGAAATCATCGACCACTGGCGATTTAAATAAATACAGTCAAATAACCTCTGCAATGATGTTGGTAGGCTGCTTGACGAGATTGAAGTTGGAGGTAGGATGGACAAACAACAATTCTAGTGAATATTTGTTTACATAATTCAATTGAATTACATAAAATAAAAATAAAATGGAGTTCAACAAATTGAACACAAAAACTTTGAATCGATTCTAGAGAAGTTTAGTCAGTCAAACATATATTTGTTCAGAGATTGAAGCAATTATTTTGATAAGGGTATTTATCTTAATGATTCGGCATAAAATTGTTAATAGAATATTAACAACTCAATATGGTTTTCACATATTAAAATGAGTATGTTTTGGCTAATACTCATCATTATACTCGTAGATATACACGTTTCAGAAGCATTCACTCCATATACTTAGACACGTTAACATTATATTGGATTTAATAAAATTGTTTTACTGAAAAAAAAACTACACAATACGCGCAAAATTCTGTTAAAAGCACCGTCGCGAGCACCCCACCGACCGTCCTAAATACTATAACGTGTCAAAAGCAGTAACTACATATGCCCAAACGCCGCGAACGTCAGATTAAATTATTCTATGTTCACCAAACTACACAACATATGTATGCAAGTATGCGGTGAGTTGTTGCCGCGGTCAAGTGGCTCGTTTGTGTTAGTATCTTTGTAAGTGTCTAGGTAGTACTTTTACAGAATAAATGCAAAAACAACCAGTGACATCTGTTAGTATCCATTTTTATTCTGAATTAATTTCCTACTACCTACCTTTATCAAAAACTCTGTGCCTGCCACTGACTTGTTTGAGAGTTACATGAAAAAAATGCTCTTTATTTCCACCAGCATTGTAGCGAAAATATATTGAATTGCCGAACTATGTTTATCAAACAAATTTATTCCAGTATGTTAAGTTCTCTCTCTTGTTACAGGTTGCAATGGTTTCAGATGAATTGCATTCTACCTTTCACTTTAATTTATTAAATAAATCATTGCACAAGCAACATCTTCCGCTTCTTATGATGGCAGTAGGAGTTTTTCAAATATTGTCAGGTTATTCGTAACCCGGGAATATTTGTCTTTCTTTAAAAAAAAATCGTTGTGAAGGTTACGTTTTGTCAATGAAAATATACTTTAAACACAAGCCTCTCAAAAACTCGATGAAATATAAGGCAAAACGTTGCATTTATTAGCATTAATTCAAAATTTCAGAACCTCTACACTAGATGATGGATTCCCTCGATAAGAACACACCGTTTTGGTCGTTTTTGACATTTTTACGAGGAAAATAGCGTGTTATTATTTGAAACAGCTGTAATTTTTCCGTTCTATTGAAAAAACAGGTTCCTGGAAGCAGAATATTTTCAATAAAATTGTTCTAGGATTTCGTCCGTTCGAGGCTCAGACCGAGCTCAAATTCCTTCCCATTTTCCGACCTTTTTCGATCATACCGCATCACCAGTCGCTGGGCCGCTCTGATGGCTTTCCAATATTTAGCACGTGTTGCAAAAGGACTAAATGTACCGAACAAATAACAAACTAAACGTTTCCCTTATAGTTGGCTGCATCCAAATATTTGCAGTGAATTGCGGATGAAGATAATAATTATCAATAATTGAAATAATATCAATAATCCTCAACGTAAATATGAAACGGAAAAAGATAACGGTCGCGACCGAGACTCCAACTCGGAACTTCTAGTCTATCCGGAAGTAACGCTTCTGTCAATTCAGCCACCGAGATAGACCGAAAATGTAATATTACCTTATAAGAAATCGGCATTTTTAATCGATCTCATTCTTCATTTGAAAATTATTAATGTCATTTATTTCAATTTTTCTTCCGCTTTGGCTACCATCTTTGTATGGTATACAAAGTTCTACCCAAGCACATATTATATACCTAGATGGTGTCTTGGATAAAGTATCCATTTTTATTTTTTTCCCGGATAGAGTAGAGGTTCCGAGATCAAATTTCGGTCGCGACCTTTATATTCTTTTGGTTTTTTATTTACTTTGAAGATTGTTGATATTATTTTAATTATTAAAAAAAATATAAACATAAACCTTAATTCTAATTAAATATAAGATAGCCAATATATAAAACACTTGAAAACGTTTCGTTGTAAGTTAAAAACTTGTAGTATTTTCAACCATTGACTGTCAATTTATGAAAAAAGGCATATTAAAATACTAAGCAAGCACTGATTAAGTATTTAGAAAATAAGTGGAATCGAACAAATCAATTATTGTAGAGCAGAAAGTAGTTTGGTTCAACTCTTCAACTATTCAAAGATCTTTAGATTTTTATACCGTACCGATTTCAATTGAGTAAAATAGTAAGTAAACCGCTCCCGTTAAAATAGTGCTCACTGCCATAACCACGCTCTAGTTGAAAGAATAAATTAAAAGCAGTTAAAAAAATACGTTGTGGTAAATCAACATAGAATTCAGTATGGTGGATACTCTTTGTATCGCCCTGGTGAAAAACCACCATTCAGAAATGAAACCAACTACCCAACTAACCATCATGCCATTTCTCCGGTATACAACTCTAAGCACACACTCCTTGCTTCATTCACATTCATCCAAACTCTTTGTTATTCTGACTCTTACCATGGCCCGACTCAAGTCTTTGATTCACTTGATCGCGCCATATCTTCCTAGGACGTCCCCAACTTCTTCTTCCATTCACTTTTGCGTCATATATTCTACTTACACTATTTTCTTCGTTCATCCGTTTTACATGTCCAAACCATCTAAGTGTCTCTTTCTTTATCCTATTCATTACGTTTACATCAGCCTTTCATTCTATCCGGATATTAACATTTTTAACACGGTCATACAAGGTTTTACGCTCATTCGCCTCAAAGATCTCATTTCTACAGCATTCAGTCTACTTTCATCTTTCCTCTCCCAGTTCCATACCTCACTGCTACACATTAGGGTTGGTATAAGCACTCCATTGTGGATTGCTAGCTTCACTTATTTGGACAACTTTTTATTTGCACCTAAAGCTTTCAGTACTCTATTAATGGAGTTTCCTGTCAGGGTTGCATTCTTTCCGGATATCCACATGTTTAACACGGTCATACACGGTTTAAGCACATACGCCTCAAGGATCTCATTTTCAGAGCATTCAGTCTGCTTTCATATTTTCTCTGCCAGTTCCATACCTTACTGTTATACATCAGGATTGGTATAAGCACTCCATTGTGGACTGCTAGCTGCACTTATTTAAATAACTTTTTATTTGCGCCAACAGCGTTCAGTCTTCCATCAATTAAGTTTCTTGCATTCACCCTTCTTTCAATATCCCTATCAGCCTTTTCATCTAGCGTTGCTAGGAAAAGTTGTCGCCGTGTATTTTGACCAGATATGTTTTCCCAGGCACAACCCTATCTTTGTTTCGTCAATCTCTCTCCCTTTCAAACTCCCTAAACCCTCACAACACACTCCGATTGGGGATTTCACAGTCTCACTGGCTCCGGGCAGTTAGGACCCTTGTGCGCTATTCACATTTTTTTAAATCTGACAATAATATGGATCTTTAAGAGATCGTCGTTCGACGGATTCAGTGAAGTTTATTTTTACCTTCTCCAACAAATTTCATGTTCAACAGTAAAAGAGTCAAACGCTACGTTAAGGAATGCGGCATCGGTAGAAAGGACACTTAGGAGCTTGGCAAAGGCAGAACGGGGATCTTAAAAACGAGTTACGGGTAAGACTGGATATGAACGAAGGAGCTTTTAGAGCTAGTTCTAAACTCGTTCCTGGTACGGAGAATTACTTAATGCACCATATAGACATTTTATTATTCGCATACGACACTTAGGCAAATGAAATTCAAAGCAAACTCTATGAACAAGATCAAAAGATTAGAAATACTATTTTATTTTTATCTGGTGAATATGATTTAACAGGCCACCATTGAGTAAATGCTAAGGGAGCTCAGCATAGAGTGATTATTATATAAACTAAAATAAATTTATATTTTATTAGAAAGCAATCAATTTGTGGTTTAACATACTTAATGAAAATGAAATGAAAACTTTGTATAAAACCACAGATTTAATTAAAAAAAAATTGACAAGACTGGTATCGCTTAGCCTACTAAACTAAACAAAAATACAAAGTGTGGGGTTATTTATATACACAGAGGAAGAACACAATATAAAATAAAATATTTTTTCTCAGTGCTCTCTTATTTTATTTTATATTGTGTTCTCCCTCTGTATGTAAGTACAAAACCCCACACACTTTAAATTTTTTGTTGAGTTTAATTTAGTACCCTTTTGATGCTTTGGCTAAGCGAAACCGGTCGGCCATAAAAAATCAAATAGAATCTGTGGTCTTTTAAAAAGTTTTTTTTTTTCATTAAAATAAAGTTTGATATTTCTACCGGTGTATTTAAAAAAAAAACTTTGTCCATGTGTAATTTATTTTGTATGTGACTTCCTCTGCGTGCTATTAAATCTCCCCAAAGGCGCTTATCATGTCACTTCATTTTAAATAGGTGTGGTAGATACTCTGTAAGTGTCGCCCTGGTGAAAGACCACCGTTCAGAATCGAAGCGTTGCTTAAAATAGCTTCAGCCGTCTTCGGTAACCAGTTTTGAATAGCCAGGTACTTTCCAACCCTCCTCTTCTCCATCTTTTTCTTCTTCCCAAATTTTGAGTCTCACAATAAGCCCCAATTGGGGATCCTATAGTCTCACTGACGGATGGTAGCAGTTGGGACTCTTGTGCGATATCAACTATATTAATAAAATAAGGTAAAATTCAGTATGTAATTTTACGAAGTACATATTTTTGATATTGCTTGATGGCTTGCAGGAGGTGATTTAGAAAAGCGACCATATGAAATCATAGCAATTATTATTATTTCACGTGTGATGTGTATTTTAGTATAGTATCGCTTCGACAGGATTCCAAAATCCTTCGAATTAAAAGAGACCTTTTCAAGGTAATTACATATTCATAAGACGCCAAAGGTTTTTCATTTATTTTTTGTTTAAATAAAGCTCGCACAATCACGCGCTAAAAGAAGGGCCCATAAATTCTGTGCCTACCCTAACTGTGTATAACGAAAGATAAAGGTGTTCTACCATAACAATTATATTCCAGCTAACCAATGATATAAACGACACCAGATGAAACTTCCACTTGCAAACTAATTAAAAATATTGTTTCACCGAAATGCGACTTGTTCTGCTAGAATGTGAATACCGCACAAAAGTCCCAACTACTCCCAACCGAGTTGAGCCAGTGGTACTATGGCATTATCTATAGGAGTATGTTGTGATGCTGGAAAAAGTGGAAAAGGGAAAGGAGATGTTGAAGAGGAAGGATGAGAAGTACCTGGTTATTTATATCTGGTAACTAAACACGGCCAAAGCCATTTAAAGCAAAGTTTCGTTTCTGAATGGTGGTCTTTCATCAGGGCGATACTAAGAGTATCTATCACTCTTGAACTTGCCGCAAATATACTTCAAATTATTTTATATTAATTGAATGTAAAATAACACATATTATTGAAATAAAATTACTCACCTGCTTTGTTGCTACTCATCCAGTTCAACATTCCTTGCCGCAGACTTAGAAACAATGAATTGCTGTTCCTCATCACTACTCTACTAATTATGGGTATTATTCTCTACTGTCCAGAATGTCGAGAATTGTTAACTCAAGCCATGGTCTTGAAATTTTTGGTACCTGTCTAAATGATTTTTGTCATTCTTTACGACTCTATCAAAACATTGTTCAGCCTTTGACTTGAATGTTCTTTGAAATGTATGTTTTTGTCATTGCTTCATTTTATATTATGTGTGTGATGTTCTTTTTCTGTTGCTCTTTCTTTCTCATTTCATGTTACATATTTTTTTAATTGGACAATGTTCCGTTAGTGTAAAAATAAATAAATAAAATTCATTTGCGTACGCCTGGGTTTAAACCCGTGACATCTGGATTCGTAGTCGTACATTTTAACCACTCAACCACGGAGGCCGTCACTATTCCAATTGTGAATTCATGGGGTTATGCCTTATTGCAAATGCATTTGAATAAAGGTGAATACTCACTTTAGTAGTTGGTGCGGAAAAACGTAACTAAAATGGAGAAAAATACGTGTAGGTAAATCTATCTTTTAGAATACCACACCAGACTAATCTAAATAAAGCAATTTTCGATATTACGTCCTCAACCCATCTCGTACGTCCTATATACGTGCAGCCTCCAGTCTCATTGTAATTTCTGCTGTAACAGTGAACCTACGTGATATCCGCGTCCCGAATTCATCCCGGAATTCTGTAGCCGCCGCCCTCCGCATATTAATATTTCAGGCCAACAAGAGCCACCCAAATTAGGCGGGGCATGTTTTTAAATGACGTCATAATGCCGCAAACGCTGATGATGATTTATTAATTTACGTGTTAGATACATATTCACCAGTGGGAGTCGGTGATTTTTTGTAGAAGGGATGCTGGACAGTCAGTATATATATACTATCAAATAAAAAAAATCTATATACTAGTCCACGAACAAGATATAACTACTAACTCTATAAATACTTTGCGTTCCACAACATGAATAAGATCTAAAAAAAATGTGTCTTACGTATAAATAATATTGAATGTTTCAATAGTTCAGCTTCAGTTCTTCGAGCCTCACTGTCAAACTACGTCACGCAAACAAATTTACGAAAAAAACAATCCACTCGATCCGTAATATAATGTATGTTATTCTGTGCATTATAGCCATAAGAATAACAGTCGTTTTTTGCACGTTGGATTCTGTTCTCAAATCCGTATACAACATTCGAAGACTTTGGCAGGCGGAACTGAATGCGCATGAGCGAATTTCAAATACGTTCCAGCTTTGTGGATACGGAATGTATTATAGAATCCACTGCGTCTGTTGCTGATATTTGTGCTTTGTGTTGATTACTCACGCAATACATCGAGCAATACGGACATATATTTATTTAAAGAAAATATTACATTAGCAATGAAAGAATTAGAATTATTCAAAATCAATACCCCTAAACCATGGTACCACAAGTGGTGAATATTTCTAGGTGTTTTTGAATCATGCCTTTCTTTTTTTGGCGTATTTTTTTAAGCCGTCTGATCAAAGCACAGTTATGTCTGAAACTAGTGAGGTTTTAGTAATATGCTTCAAACATGTAGTTATTTAAACGAATATTTACTTCTATTTTTAGGACGGTTTCACTTACACTACGCCGGGATTTGAATTATATACCAATTAATCCAGATCCAAGGATCCTATCACTCTACCATGTAGCTAGGCTGTACTATTATATACCAGGTTTACCATGCGTTAAAAATTCATGACGTCAAATTCTATTAAGATTTTTTTTATGGATATAAATTTAACTTAATTTTTTTTTCAATATCATTAAGCATCAGTAAGTGATTCGTAACGAGTACTTAGCCTTGATTGCTGTGTTAGATAAAATAACCTTCAGAAATCGTTGGACCTAATTATAGTAAGATAATTTTAATAACTTTATCAAATTTTACTATATTACATATTCGTAAAAAGCATTTACTTTGTGGCTTGCCATATTTATAAATAGAACACATACACTTTGTTTATAACCACTTTATTATTCAATATTATGTCTAATTAGAATTAATTAAGCATAATATTGAATAAAAAAAGTGGTTATAAACAAAGTGTATGTGTTCTATTTATTATATTAGTTTAAATTTCTGCTTTTTAAAGTTTTTTTTATTTTTACTGGCAACTATTTCCACTTTATACCACTATCAAACTGTTTTTAAAACAGTAAAACATATCGACAACAATTCTAAATTTTATAAAATTAAATTACAAATATTGAGTTAAAGTTAAAAATGGATAATGGAATGGAAAAATGAATAAATATAGTGAGATATGAGATTTTATACCATATTGAAGTACTTTCACTGTTTCATTTCTATGAGTCCTAATCATATTGGGTTGCTTTATCTGCATCACTATTTGCTACCAGGTAAGTTAGATTACTGACATGTAATTAATTAGTTAAATAATCATCATTGTTAAACTAAACACAAAATAACTTTGTAAGCTGAAACGCATGCAGCCCGATGCACTGTATCGGATTAGTTAATGAACCCGCTTTACTCGGCCATTCGCACTGTTAATAAAATGTTATTTTGTCAGGGCGTTTATAATTTATTTATAAGATAAATCATAAATTATTTTTGCGCTTTATTTATTTTTTACACTTATTAAGCGATATAGCTACGATTTTGTAATAACTTTGTAAACATTGTTCTTTTTTTTTCAAAAGAATATAGTATATCCCCCTGTATTGCTATATTTAATTGCATTTCATGTTCCTGGCAGGACAGTTACAAACAGTACCTACCATACTATTGTGACAATTCTATTTCAACCTCGCAATATTTTACTTCTATGTGACGAATTCAACATCTGGGAAACAAATATTCCGATGTTGATATATTTAGTACGTCAATATCACAATATACGCATACCCAAGTACAGTTTTTTCATCTCGTAAAGCTAATTTATTTGACGAAACTATTTAACTCTGGATGTACCTGCTATTTAATACTATTTTTTCTTTCTTGTACAAATCAGAATATACCCATACCTAAGTACAGTTTTTTCATCTAGTAGAGCTAATTAATTTGATGGAACTATTTAACTCTGGATGTACCTACTATTTAATACTATTTTTTCTTTCTTGTACAATATCAGAATATACGCATATCTGAGTACAGTTTTTTCATCTAGTAGAGCTAATTTATTTGATGAAACTATTTAACTCTGGATGTACCTGCTATTTAATACCATTTTTTCTTTCTTGTACAATATCAGAATATACGCATACCTAAGTACAGTTTTTTCATCTAGTAGAACTACTTTATTTGATGAAACTATTTAACTCTGGATGTACCTGCAAATCAATACTATTTTTTTTTATTGTACAATATTTTTGCACTAAAGACTTTAACGGGCGTAAATAAATACAAAACTATATTATTGTTTTACAAAAGTCAAGTAATATCTTTATTTTTTAATGCGTTGTTTAACACTGTTGCAAAATTTTGGCCTTAAAGTAGAAGAAAGTAAAAAAATACAAATATTTATTTTGACAAATATTGTAAAGGGGAAATAAACACAAAAGTTCACGGGTTGATACAGCGGGTCAAGACTGATCCGAGCAGTTATATCAACCACGTACGATAGCTGAACACGTGTTTGACATTTATACCAACTGTGCAGTGTGCATCGGTGTAAAAATTATTGATGCTAGTTCCATCCTTACTTTAAAATATTGATAAAACAAACACAAATTTGACACCTGACATTGTTAACAAATATGTTCATATTGTAACATTCCCTGCAGCATTCTTTTTAGGTCTGCAAGCAAGTAGTAGTCGCCCGGAGCTAGACCCGGAGAATACAGTGGGTGAAGAAGAAATTCTGAGTGCAATTCCCGTATTCAATTCAAATCATCCATTGTTGCAATCGACTTGTGACGCTCTGAATCGTCGACGCGTTGTTGTTTTTGATCGGCTGTGAGCAAATCCGGTACCCACTTCAAACAGAGCTTTCTCATGAACTTTTTGATGTAAAATTGTGATTACACAGGTTGTAGCTATCTCATGCAACTTCAATTTACTATCAGCCAAAACTATTTTGTGGACTTTTTTATGTTTTCTGGAACAATTGCCAAATTTGAGTAACCAGAGCGTTCAGCATAATCAGTGTTTGTACGGCCGTACTTAAAATCAGGAAACCACTTGTCTACCATTTTTTTTTTGATGGAGCGGGGTCCGAATAATACTTGACAAGCCATTACTTTGTTGGAACGGTATTTTTTTTCATTAAAACGCAATGATTAATCAACTGCCTGTTGCCAAACTACTTTATTGTAGTTTAACGGGATGATGATTTTTCGAAGAACAATAAATAAAAAATAATAAAAAAACACACGAAATCCAGATTTTTCCATTGTGTTGAAAATTAAAAAAAGTAGCGTCACTAAAACCACTGTAACTTTTAAACTAAACGTCAGATTTTAATGAAATTTTTACACGTATTATTTGAAAGTTGGTAGTTTTTAAAAAGCATATGGATTTGTTGATAGTGGCGCCAACTATATATCATATTAAAAACTTATTAAAATATGGATTATAAGATTTAAAATAAAACCAATTTTGGTTAATTTAATATGTCAATCAGATAAAATAATAAACCTTACTCGCTTTACTTAACCGGTTTTATTATAAAAGCATACATACCCTTGAACACGACGGTCTAATATAAAAATAATATTCATGATTCCATTTTCACTCAGTTAAACAAATAATACAGTGTAGCTAATACTTCACATTTCACCACATCTCTCGCTTTTCCACCCACCTCCTCCTTTGAAACCTTCCACTCTATATGCGAACCCTTTTCACTGTATATATTTATTTCAAAAAGTATTTTTCCACGTTTCTAACTAGTTTTCCTGTCAACATTGATTATTTTACCACCCGAACCTGATTTTTTTCAAGCAAAGATATGAAATGTAATTTTTCAGTGAGCGATGCTACACCGTGTCTGGAAACCCGTGCAAAATTTTAGATAGGCTAGTAACAATTTATTCTAAAGGTTGTTTTGTCTTTTTAAATTTAATAGATGTCATACCTACTATAATATGTATACTTAGTTCATCGTGATTCTTTTTCTATCACAATATTATAATTGGAAGACAACGTTGAATATTCAGAGTACTTTTATATATTTGTATAGTTCAATGCTGAAATTTCACTTGTCATCACCCAAAATAGTGTGTTTTTTCAATCCTCGGTTCCTATTGCGGCTACATTTCTGTGGCATTTAGGTGAAAAAGTACATGCCACAATTTTCTAGTTGTTCAAGAGAGGCAAAGTAATTTCTCTGCAGCTGAATTCCTAAAATAAGACTTTACATACTTTGTATGTATAAATTATAAATCCAGAAAATGTAATGCTTAAGTTGTATCTTTTTACCCGATCTGCCTTGGACCTTTTAAAGTAGAACTGCATACTTAACTCATTTTAGGATATTTCGTAATACCTCTTCAACCTAAATGCCACATATATATTTAAGATTTTATTTGACACCTACCACTGTGCGTGCTGTTTAATTTAATGAAATTAAGTGTATGGTTCAAAATGCACAGTGGTTGAGTTATCAAAATCTTGACAAGTTTGTCACCGAAAAGTTTTATATTTTCGAAACAACCTCCGCATGGCCATAGTTATATACATAAAATATATTAAAAATAAATCAAAATATTTTTTTTGTAAAATTAAATGTAGTTTTACGAAGGAGTGCACTAATAGTGTAGTGGTGGATGGCAATTTTGTTTATAATAATTATTATTATACCGTAGAGTAGTGATCACAATTACACATGTTTCAAAGTGGTTAGTAGGTATCGCCCTGATAACAGATCACTATTCAGAACCAAAACATGATTGTAAAGACTTTAGCTGTGTTAGGTAAACGGATCTGAAAAAGCAGATACTTTCTCACCTTTCTCTTTCACATCTCTTTCTTTTCCCACTTCCTTCAAAAGAAAAACAAAGGATTTCAATGTGTGTAGTCATTTCCCCTTTGTTATTTTGGAGGTGGTTAGTGATGGTTCAATTTGGTGTTGGTTTGTGCAGTAGGTACAGATGTGCTCCAGGGAATTTGGTAGAGTGAACATTCTTTAGCTTTGTGTTAAACACATGTTGGTTTTCTGTTATCAAAATCAAAGGAATGCAGAACGCTGAGGGTTCTCTTTGTGCATCAAATTCTCAGAGCGGTAACGACTGTTCTGGTTTCGGGTAAATGAGGTCCACACATTTCGAGAGAGAAAGTGCATAAAGTCGGTTACACACAAAGGCAAAAATAGTGTATGGAGAACTATTCATTTCTTGTTTCGTTTCTAATTTTTCACCTGCTCCCAACCGTCTAGAGCCAGTGAGACTATGGAAAGAGGAAGATCGGGAAGTACTTGGCTATTCAGATCTGGTCACCCAAACACGGCTAAAACCATTTCAAGCAACGTTTCGATTGTGAATAGTGGTCTTTCACCAGGGCGATACTAAGAGCATCTACCACTCTGGAACGTGCCGCAAATATACTATATATTATATTGTATGAATTAAATGTGTTATGACAAATATTAATCAAATGAAAGTTATTTGCGCACACCGGATTTGAACCCGTGACCTCTGGATTCATAGTCGAGCGTCTTATCACTCGACCACCGAAGCCGTCGTCCATACTTATACCTTAGCGCATCTCGGTAACAACCGTCGTGAAAGAGTCTCGTTTTTTTGCAATTCGGAGGAGAGATCGGCTTTCTATCCATCCCTCTCTTATTTTGTAACATTTTTCAGGCGTGACAGTAATTGCCATCTTCTGATTACACCTATGTAGCATAGTGATAGCATATTTATCCTATCAGTACGTCCTTACGTTAATAAGTTGATGAACGTGAATTTGTAATGTATCCTTAAGATTAGGTCAACGTGTGGAATTGTCAGCTTATTTTCAATTTTATTTTTATCTTTTTCAAGATTTCAGACCTTCTAGCTTCTTTAATATTTAACATCTCATTAGGTTACACAAAACTAGTATCAAATTTTAGTTCTTCCTAAAAAACATTACTTTACAAATAATTTATTCACCAAACATTTTATGACGTGTCATGTAATAATAAAAATAACTATTTTAGCACATAACTATATTTTTTTATCCTTATTTCAAATCGTCAAATAAACGCATACGAATCGACCCCTCTTACGTAAATTATCGTATTTTTAAATTGCCGATTGAGGAGAAGACCAATTTGAAATTTATTTTAATCACTGTAAATCCAAATACTAACCGATTTAAACATTTTTATACAATAATGTGGTATGTAAAACGAAAATGTTTGCTTAAGATTTGAATTAATTCGGTTTATATAGTATTTGAATTTACAGTGACCAAAAGAAACTTCAAATTTGATCTCCTCTACAATCGAGATTAGATACGATAGCTAACGTATGGTAGGAGGGGTCGACATATAAGTATGCATAAACATATTTTTTAACTATACTTACGTGTATTTTCAAAACATTGACTTAACTGACACTCATGTCAGGGACATTTATTCAAATACCGGTATCCTTCCAATCAAGATCCTCCCCAAACATGAAATCACAAGCGCCATTTTACAAATTACTCAACAAACAACGCACACTAACATCAAACCCATTTACAATCAAAACATCCGCCAACATTACATACGAAATAACAATAAAATTCACATTCCACTTACACACACCACAAAGTATGGGATAAAATCTTTGGAATATATTGCCTACACATTTTATAACTCGCTTCCGGATAAATATAAAAAAAACAGTCAACTCAATAAAAAAATACCAAAATAAAACTTTAAAAGAATATATTTTTAATTCATTTAAAGATGAAAACACCTAATCTCCAAAACAGTTTTCTTTTTCCGGTAGAGTAAAAACATTCTCATTTACTGCAGTTCAAGGTTTTTTTTTTAAATATTCTTAAATAAATGGTATATTAATACTAATAACCTTTGTTTTTTTAATACTGTATTTCTTAATATGTTATGTTGTATTATATATAGTGTGATTACTCTGTATTTTGTTGTAACTCATGTAGTCCTTTAATTCCCCTTGTCTTAGAGTGAGTTTTTATAACTCATCGGGATTGCTATGTATGTAAGCAAAATATTTAATATTAAAAAAATATAAAAAAAGTTATATTTAATAACTTAAATATTACTGTAACGCCAGTATGTCATCCTGGATCTAAAAGATACTTCACACTTGATAGCGGGATATTGAAAAAAAAGGTTAAAAATAATATTTTGAACAATTATTTTTAAAAGTGCTGATTTAGTTGGCTCTCGGTTCACCACAAGTTTCAGACCGCCTTGTATAATGCTTGTATAATGTTTCGGCGCGTGTTAATATAATGTGCATGTAAGAAATTCACGTACCGCGGGATAAAGCAGGTGTGTGCCGCAGAATTGTATTAATATAACGAACGGCGACAGGAGATAAATAAGTAATGAGATGAGAGGATTCATTTTGCGCTCTTTGCCGACTCCGGCCCCGGCTCCCGGGGAGAATTAGAAGCTTTGCACGTGGCCCGAATACAATAAGTTAATCCTGCAGAGGGTTTCAGACTCGCATTACAAAATTCAATGCTCCGATCGCCCAGGTGCTCGATTGTTCAACTGGATTCCAACAAAATGGCAACAAAGCCTTTGTTTCTCAATTCATATTTATTGGCAAAAAAATTGCCGCCAGCCAAATACTCGTTTGATAGGCAAATTTCTCCGTGACTAGTTGTATAATCATGTAAATTTTCAAAATGCAAATCCGCGGATGAAATTTTTGGCCATTTGGTTTTTGAATGTAAAAAAAAAAATTGGTAAAAAACCAGTTCATTGTCAAACAGTCTTCCATATTGTACTACAACTCAATTTATCTCTAATTTTATTTTATAGGAGTCCTTATTTTTTATGTCCATTGTGACAGATTTTTGAATAAAATACGAAAATTTATGTGAATAAATTTAATATACCACCATGTTTTTAAAACGTTTGTGAAAGTTTATATTGATTGGTCAATAAATAATTTTGTTCAATTAATTTTCAATTTTTTCAGAGTACTCAAAATACAAAAAAATTATTGTGCTAGATATTTAACACGACATTTTTTCCATTACGGATTATAAAATAATAATGTAATTTTCAAATAAAGATATTATAATACTGATACTGCATAATAATGAGACAGCACAAGATCTATTTGTAAATTCTACATGGGCAATTAGGGAAATGTCTAAGATTTCCAGTAAATTCAAAGTTAAAGCTGTTATCTTGTAAATTCTATGAAAACCATACTAAAATATCAGTAAAGGGTGCAGTTTGAAAACCAGCGCAGCCATTTTCGAACGTTTTACTTAACATTCCAGTATGAATTTTATGAATAGTTTATACGAATCTTGTTTAAAAATAGACATTTTACAACTACCCCTATAGAATAGAATTAATGGATGAATAATTTGTTTTATTGCTTGTATTGGAAAGCCAAAAAGTGTGTATTCTCGGATGCTGACCCATAATATAATTAAATTACGTTTCACAGAATGCCCTTCAAATATTTTACTACGCATAATTAACTGCCTTTGAATTTTGTAATTAGTGAAACTGATAGTTACCTAATATTTTATTCGCGTAAATTGGTACACATAGTTCAGACGATCCTACCAAGCTTTTGGAGTGTTTATACAATTTTTTTTGTAATTCCTATAAAATTAAATCTGTGAGGAGTACCTAAAATGTCAGGTAGGTTCATAGTATTGTAGAATTTCGTAAGATTTATCATAACCCACATAAGTTTTCTGCGACAGAAAAACACTTAGCAAATGTATTAAAGTGATGCCATCGCAAAGACCATAAATCTTTCATAATTGTCCGCAATATAAGAAGATGCCAAGAAAAGACTGTGAGAGAATAATCTTGATAGATCATCGGGCTGATGGAAGAAACCTTCTAAGGATAAACGCTTCATAAACTACTATTAAATTAGAAATACACAGACAAATTATTCATATAATGCTTCGATATTTAAAATAAGAAGTTTGGTCCCTTAAGAAAAAATACAATAAAACGTATTATCATGCGTGTGTAATCGTTCTTGCTAAATTATACATATTTTTATTGTTTCTTTTGTATAAATGCGTGGTATTGTTTTATTTTCGTCTTTTATATTAAAAAATCAAAGTAGCTATAATGTCATACGTTATGGAGTGGTGTTTATTTTAAAATAGTGTAGATTATTGTCTTTTTTTCTTCGTCATTATTTTTATACAATTTGTTTTATTTTATTGTTATTTAGCATTTCCAACATTTTAAAAGTGAATACCGCACAAGCGCTCAACTGCTCCCAATCGTCTGGAGCCAGTGAGACAATGGCATCTGAAATCGGGGTATGTTGTGAAGCTGAAGGTAGTAGAGGGGAGGGGTAGAGGAATGTTGGAAAATGCCTGGCTATTCAGTTTAGCAAACAAGGCTAAAGCCATTTCAAGCAACGCTTCGGTTATGAATGGCGGTCTTTTAACAGGGCGATTCTTATAGTATCTAGCACTCTGGGACGTGCCTCGAATAAACTTTATATTATTTTATATATTATAAATTTAAATCTTAAATAACACCTATTACTTAAATAAACTTTATTTGCGAACGCCAGAGTTTGATCCCGCAACTTCTGATTCTGTCGTTGAGTGTCTTAACCACCTATCCACGGAGGCTGTTATAATTTAAAAATTATATATCTAGTGATAATACTGATAATTGACCTAACATTTTACGTAATGTGAATATTTTACGTACTGGATTTTTTTAACTCTTTCGCACATCTAAATGTTAATTTTATAAATGTAATCATTTTAACATTCTCTAAAGTTTCAAAATAACAAAACATCGTCTGTAGGGTAAAGACTTACCTGATGAAAGTTAACCTCTGACAGAAGAGAGAACTAGAAAAATAAAATAATTCCATTAAATCAAAATACGTTTTGGTGTTTTAGTTGGTATCTTATCACTACGCGTGAGCTATGTCAAATCAAAAGTCGTAGAAAATATTAATAACTTGAAAATAATAATTTCGATCAAAGTTTTTCCAATAAAATATGTCTGATGCTTGATAGAAATTTGTCTAAAATTATTCCATTCAAAATCTGAAACATTTTATTTTAAGCCACTGTTACATAAATACCGAAAAAATGTTTATTAGTGACGGAGGTAGGTAATATAAAAAAGTGGTACTTTACAAAAACAGGAGTCTGTATTTTTTCTTAATGTCCATAGTGAAGGTTATTGATTATAATATTATATTTTTCGTGTCCCATATAATCTGTCACCATTTTAAGATTAGAAAGAAAGATTTTTGCAAATACTTGTTTTCGCAGAAACCCCCTTTCAATTGCTATTTTAATGTTTGTTTGTCCTTTGAAAAACGGAATTACAGCCGATGTTGTATTGGTGGAACTCTTTTATTAAGGTGTAAGAAAATACAATTTCTACCTACATTTCGTATAAATCGGAGACATTTTAACCATAAATCAAAAAATCGTTTATATGACGGAATAAAAACTTCAGAGCAAAGAGCTTACGCATAGCTTTTTTGTTGGGTTTTTTTTAGATTAGCGGAACCATTTTCAGCTCACAACACCGTTTCCATCGTTAGATATAAAGTTTTTTATTTCAATGTACCTGTAAAAAGATAGGCCGTTTGGCTTGTTCAATGTTTTTCAAATCGTATGAGAGTGAAATTAGATAGAAACTTCTGGTTGATTAAAACGTTTTTTAAACCAATAACTTTAAATAACATTTGACGATTGTTTGATTATATTCTGTTTTCATTTAAACGAAGACGGTTTACAATTATTAGTTACTTTGGTACAAACATGTTTTATTTATTTTCATGTTTGAATGCCCCACAGTCTTAATTGCTCATAGTCAGTAAGATTATGGTATCTCCAATTGAGACATTTTTAAGGCGGAAAGAATTAAGGAAGGGGAGGAAATGATAAAAAAAAGGTTGAGAACTACCTGGTTATTCAGTTCTGATCAGTAAACATAACTATAAACATTTACAGCAACATTTCAATTTTCAATAGTGCTCTTTCACCAGGGCGATACTGAGAATATTTACTTCTTATAATATAGTTTAAAACAGCCGCAGAGCGCATTAAAGTTCGTGTATATCTGACCGCAGCCGCCGATATCACGCCAACAAATTCCCTCCTCTGGCTGGAGGTCAACTCTGTTGATAAGGGCTAAAGTTGCACCCTCACGCTCGTTAGGGAAAATGTTTTATCTAAAAGCTTACAAATTACCTACATAAAACTGCTAACAAAAGGTTTATGCCCTAGTTCAAAGTAACTCTCATTACTCCTGTATATATAACTGAAAGGAAAATGCTTTAAAAGATATTTCTTAATTGTGGATCGAATGCTTAGAAAGTTCGACAAATTTCTTTTGTAAGTTGAGTAAAATAACCACAATATTTTATTGAGGCACACTACAATGACATAAAAAAATGGTGCAATTTAACATATTATGAAATCATTTTATTACCCCGACCAAACTCGATCACCAAGAACATCTGTTACCTAGGAATCTCAGTTTATAAAAAAATCTTGCATTGTCATATTATTATTGAAAATCATCTGTTATTTATCAATTTCAATACAATTTCATAGTTTCGAAGGAATCTGACTCGTAGGGACGAAGAAAAATGCACCCATGTCACCGGCGAAACCCTGGATTTTATCTCAATTCTCTGATGATTTTTTTATAAATTCTTATTTTAAATAATTTTTATTTAAGAATCATCTGTAACATGTTGATTTTATAACAAATAAAAAGTTTCGTACGAATCCGACAAGTAGGGACAAACAAAAATGCCCCTATGTCACCGGCAAAACGATTGTTTTTTTCCCACTCTTGAGATGAAATTTCATAATATTCCAATTGATTTTAATTTTATTTAAGAATCATCTGTTGTAATATATCAATAACATAACAAATTCATAATATCGTACTACCGAAAAAAATGCGCCCATGTAACCGGTAAAACCCTTGATTTATGTCAATTTAAAAAAAAATTTTTTTAAAGGTTTATTTAAGAATCATCTGTAACACAAAATTTCGTACTCACTCGAATATTAAGGACGGAGGAAAATGCGCCGATGTCACCGGCAAAATCCTTGATTTTTCCCACTCATGTGATGAAATTTCTTAATATTCTAATTTTATATAATTTATCAGTTTCGTAATGAATCCAAAATTTTGTTCTAATCTGACTAGTGGGAACGGAGAAAAATGCGACCATCTCATCGGAAAAACATATGATATTATTCCAATTATCCGATGATTGAAAAAAAAAATCTTAAGTATAATCATTTTATTTAAGAATCATCTGAAACGTGTCGATTATATTACAATTTCTAAATTTCGTACAAATCCAAGATATAAAATGCGCCCATGTCATTGGCCAAACCCTTGATTTTTTCCCACTCATGTAATGCAATTTATTATGATTCTATTTTAACTTATCAATTGCATAAAAAAATCACAATTTCGTACGAATTCAACAAGTAGGGACGGAGAAAAATGCACCCATGTCACCGGCAAAACACTCATTAAAAAACAAAACATTATGCCAATCATCCGATTTAAAAAAAAATTCAGTTTTTACTAATTTTAACTAATTATTCGTAACATGTCGATTCTATTACAAATTCTAAATTTCGTACGAATCCGACTCGTACGGACGGAGAAAAAAAAATGCCAAGCCCTTGATTTTTTCCCACTCACGGGATGTAATTTCTTAATATTCTAATTTATTTTAATTTTAATGAATTATCTGTAACTTATCAATCTTCTAGAAAAATCACGATTTCGTGCGAGTTCGACACGTTGGGGCCGAGAAAAATTCGCACAGATCACCTGCTAAACCCTTGCATTTTCCTCACTCATTTGATGAAATTTTGAATCATTTCGTTTCTCATGTTTTTTTTTTGATTGATGAAAAAATCTAAGTTTATTCTAAAGTAAATCATTTATCATGCATTTAACCCAGCTGTCAATTTTCCCACAGTCGATTAAAAACATGTTAGATAACTACAAAACAATTGTGTATTTTTAAAGTTTTCATAACCATATCAGAAAATGCCGTTGTATTCCATGTTTTACGATATCATAAAGAATAGTTTCAAGTTTTCAAAAGTTAATTAGATCGGAAAATTCTTTGCTAGTTAAATCTTCTACAGAAATTTATTGTTGTTATTTCCGAATAAGTTTTTGTTAAAAACAGATAAAACTTCATTCGCCGGGTAACTGAGAAATGCATCGAAGGAATCTCGCGAAACTAATATTACGTGTTTCGTTTGTGCATTTTTTCCCTAAAGCTTTGTTATTAATTGAATGCATTTTTCAAAAAAGAGTATGTTTTCACGAACCGTTGTTCACTTTTAGGGAATAAAAATATGTGTTCAATATTCTCTTCCATACACAAGCAAATATATGAAATCTAAAAATATTATTTTAAGAAACGTTATTGAATATATATAAATAAAAAAGGCGTATTAATAAAATAAATCTAACAATGTGTCTTGTAACTAGTTTTAATAATGGAGAAAAAATGTTGACCTTAAAAAGTAGGTTCAATCAGATATTCTTAGGTATCTTTCTACAAAGTACGACACTTTGATATTTTTTTAAGCTAACTCAAAAGTGACACAAACAAAGATACACGCTTAAATAGCTTTGAGACCGTCTCCGTGGTCGAGTGGTTAAGACATCCGATTACGAATCCAGATGTTGGGCGCTCAAATCCCGATTAATATAAAATAAAGGGTGTATTTGCGTCACGTTACAGAGTGGAAGATACTCTTAGCATCGCTCTGGTAAAAGGCTACAGTCGTGTTTGTTGACCAGATCTGAATAGCCTTCCTTATTTTCTTTTTCTGCCCACTACCGTCAACCTCACAACATACTCCGATTGGGGATGCCATAGTTCTACTGGTTTCAGACGACTGGAAGCTGTTGAGATTTTCATGCAGTATTCACAGTTTAAAAAGGTAATTTATATGAAGAGTTTTTACTACGTTGATCAGAACCCCTACCCTTCTACTTTGGGAGACCGTTTTTTTTAAATTTTACATTGAAGATTTTTTATTTTTAGCAAAATGGGTAAAAAATATGAACACTCCTAAATTAAAATCAAATAAGTGCGTTAATACTCAAACTTATGGTCGTTTTATAGTTAATTAGTAAATACGAAAATGCTATATCTTACAAAGTATACTGTGCAAAGGGTATCATTTAAAGCTCGGCTATCAAATAATCAATGAATCCGATTGCACTTTTTAACTAAGTAGGAAATCGCAACTTCAAATGCGGAACGTGATTTTAAAATCAAAGTGGGTAAAACAACAAAACGTTCTAGGTACTTGGCGCTGCACTTTGATGCAATGAGCTTTCGTAAACTGGATTAGATGTAACACTGAGCTTTCATCAGATTTCAAACGTTTATGTGGAGAAAAATGCTTTACCGCATTAGCGCTTTTCCCTGGGGTTCTTATGAAATTGTGATTAATTTAATACTTGGGCGACTAAGTGGATTTTAATTTTATGTTAGGGATGTCTACGGTAAATATTATTTCAAAAGAACTACTGTGTCTTATAGTAAATCTGGCTATTCTGTATCGAGTGTCGAGTAGACTATTTTTCTCCTATTTATGCTGTTCTATGGTATTTCTAAGGTTGGCGTATAGACCTCAAATATATCTACAAACCTCGACACCCTTAAAATGATTTTTCATAAGAATGGCTCTATTCAAATTATCCAAATATCATTATAGTGAAAAAAAAATTAGAATTGATTTATTTCACGAAGGATTGTCAAGTCGGCATTATTGGTTTTAACAAATTTCTAAAAGCTGCTGAGTCCCTCCAAGTAATATGGCAAAAACACTAACACAACGCTTCAGGCAGATGGATAATTAGAAGACTTTTCTCTACGATGATTTTCATATGCCTCCTACAGGAATACAGAATATATATAACGTCCCTAACCAAGCGCTCGTAGATTTTTTTGTCAGTCACCTTTTCTGTTCTCGATCTCGCACCTTTAAACATAATCAATGATGAACATAAGTATTGACACACTTTAGTACTTTCTCAGGGTAAGAAGTCACCTTAAGTTAAGTTAATGTTAAGTTTTTTAGTTTTTTAAGTTACCCGTTCGTTTGCCTAAGATTATAATATCCTCCATCGATTACCGTTAATTTTATACTATTATATGAAACCGTTTAAATACAGTTTAAATTCCGTTTAAACCACTGTTTTAAATGGAAGATTGGACGTGGTGAGACTGATGACCGTTATGTCACTGAAACCATGTTAAAAATCGGGTTTCTTTTCATTTTCGTAAGAGGTTTTGCGGGTCGTCAGAAAAATGTATGGTTCATAAAATGTTGTGAGAAGCTCCCCCTTTTCCTTGAACCATTAATTTATTCATATGTTTGGTGAGAAATTTAAATATAAGCACTGCCTACTAGAACTAAATAAAAATATAACTATAAATAGAACACATACACTTTGTTTTAAACCACTTTTTTATTTAATATTTTGTCTACCGGTTTCGGAAGTACCCTTCCATCATCAGGACAATATTAAATTAATCTTTAGATAATAACTTCATCTCTTCTGGAAGAAACATATGTGGAGATAAATTCTGTACACGATCAAAAAATGTATGTTTTGATCGTGTACAGAATTTATCTCCACATATGTTTCTTCCAGAAGAGATGAAGTTATTATCTAAAGATTAATTTAATATTGTCCTGATGATGGTAGGGTACTTCCGAAACCGGTAGACAAAATATTAAATAAAAAAGTGGTTTAAAACAAAGTGTATGTGTTCTATTTATAAATATGGCAAGCCACAAAGTTAATGCTTTTTACGAAAATATAAAAAATATAACTAGCCGTTAGAAATAACAGCTAGATGCCGTCAACGTTCTATGCTATTGACGAAATTTCGTACTAACAGTTGAATACAAATAGCTACAAACGAATATTATTCAACGCAACGCAGTCTCAACACTCATTGAGAATGCACCTATTTTTTAGCTTTAGCGCCAAATAAACAAAAGGTGTAAGAGTGTATACTTCGTGATCGATATTGTGCGTAATTTCAAATTATCTTTTGTTGTAAACCTCTCTACTAGACGGCTTTGTGGATTTTCCTATCCGAAAATGACAATACGTAGCGCCTAGCAGCATCAGGCGAATCTACCGGTGGCCAGCAGCATATACCTCTTGCGTTGAAAAATAACACCCTCAACAGCTCCAACAACCTATATTATCCAACTCAACGCAGTCTGAATACTCACTCAGTATCTATTGTTTTAGCTTTAGCGTCAAATAAACAAAATAGGGTAAGGGTGTATATATCATTAACGATATTATGCTTAATTTGGAATGATCTTTTGGTTGTAAACACCCTTACTAGACATCCTTGAAGATTTTTTTATTTGAACGGCCAACACGTAGCGCCTAGCGTCAAGTGAATCTACCGGTGGCAAATAATATATGGCTGTTATAAAATAGCACTCCTAGCGGCACCGAAATCAATATCGTCGCGTCAATGTCGGTGTTATTTTCAACAGTTGAAATTGATAATTGCCAACGATAACGACAGTGGCATTGCTGAGAATTCTTGTCTACCCCTAGTTCTACTGCCTATACTAATTTAATATATATATATATATATATATATATTTATCTACATCATGACATAAAAGAAATAAATATATATATATATATATTTTTTTAATTTTGGCGTCCCCCACAATCGATTATCGATCATCTTTATATCAAACATACCTCGCGAGCCTCGGTAACCGATTCAAAACCCTAACGACCCCTTCGCAGAAACCACTTTGGCTTCGACCATTCATCCATCAACCGATGGATTTTCGTGGGAGATTGAATTCAGTGAATTTCATTTCTCTTCGAGGCCTCGGGGTGTGTGCTATTTTGGCGGTCGCAGCCCAAACTAAGCCCCGTCTGTTTACCCCCAACATCTGTAGGTCTGTGAACATTGCTAACAGCACCGATGTTCATTGTAAGTAGTCACCATTTCTGGTTACACTCACCTGGTTTAGCTGATGGGGCAGGATTGTTTCCGGCATTTGGCACGTAAAACCACAGGTGAGGGCTGGCAACAATGACCATTCAATAGAGAATAGTAGATGAATTATACTTGTCGATGAAAACCTTAAAGCTCGCAAGGTAAATAATCCCGATGAAATACAAAGTTCTCAGTTTTTTTTTGTTACCTGTGTTAACTTTTTTAAAAATCCAACCAGGTACTGAAGACTTATAAATTTTATTGTAAAACAAAAGAAATTTTTAAGTGCTTTGGTGTAAATTTCCTGAAGTGGCGCTTCAGCCTTTTTGCCTTTCCGGCGACGATATGATACCATCGATATAACGAAATCTTGACTGTAAACTTATTTTTAAACTGAAAAGTGTATGATATCATTGGTAAGACAAAATCTTTAATGTTAACTAAATATAATAGTATCACTGATAAGACAAAATCTTGATTTCATTTTTTTTAAAATTAGTATATGATATCATTGATAAGACAGTACCTTGAATTTAAATTTAGTTTGTTTGACTATATACATGGCCTGTTCAAAAGAAAAAAGGTGAATTTTGAATTTTCGCGGGCTGTGTACATTCGATTATCGCATTTAATCCACGATATCCTGAGTCGTGGATTAAGTTTTCAAAATATGTTTTAACCAAGAAACATAAATTTTCTTTTCATTCATTAATCCCCACAAGCCTCTAAAAGAAACAAAAAAAGTTTTGGCAGGAAATAAACTATCGGATATATCGTTATGTCGGACATGTTATCGCCCATCAATGCGTGCAATAATCTATTATCCAAATGTAGTCATTTGGCTCATGCATTAGTGGTTATCTAGGTAAATCTGTTTGAACTGGTAAACTGTGACCCAATAAAATATGTTTGAAACATAGATTTTTGTTTATTTTTATAAATCTTATTTCAAAAATATGTTTTATTAAAAAAACACACATACGAGTATATTAAAAAGTTTTTTTTTGATTAGTGAACGAAATTACATCTCATAGAAATCTCTTGAAAGAAGACAAAAACGTACGTTTTTTCTGAACTAACTAACAAACAAATTTACTAACATGACTAAAATATGTAATTTCATCGATGTTCATACAAATGAAACTTTTGACTTTCGGACTTTTCGTGACTGGATTTTTAGTGTTCCATGGTTTCATATGTTCTCTCGGTGTTATAATATTTGATCTAATGTAATACACATTATTTGTTGAAAAACTCACTGAAAATGCTATGAAATATTATTGAGAATGTAATTTGTAAAAATGTTGTTCATCTATCAAGCATTTTTAATTTAATTTATTTTTTTTAATATGTTTCCACCACTTGGAGCGGTTTTGTTGTGCAACTCTGTGAAGCGTGTTAGAGCAATAATGCCAATTTAAAATTAAATGCAGTTGCACTTTTTGGTTTTTACATTTGTATTTTTTTTAAGGTCAGTGGAAAATTTACGTGGCAAGGACGGTATATTCTTAAAATCAAGGTCAACACTTTTTAACTTAACATTTTTACGGTGAATCATTCAATTGTCCTCTCAAACGATTATTACATTTATATTCAAGATGTATATTTTGATTGTGGTCTACTACCGAAATAAGGCTTGCCGATATCAACATCAATCTCGCAGTGAATTCGATGTTTCCCAGATCGGCTTCAAACACTAATATTGACTTAAAATGGGCTTTCTTCGAATTCACTTATAAAAAATTATTCAGTGTGCAATGCAAGCGGCTCCGGATCTTTTCGAACTGAAACTTTGTCTCACGACATATTTCACTCAGCGTCGGTAATCATTGGCTAATTTCTCTTCGTTTTCGTGAAAAATTATCACCCCAAGGGGGCTTGAAAAAATTTTGAGTTCTAAATAATTACACAATGAAGAGTCTTTACAATTTAATAAATTCCTACGTCATTCAGAGTTAAGCTTAAAATATAATCTTTAAACAAATAATATTGAGAAAATGTTTGACACTAAAATACTACTTAAAAATAACTGCTTCCAAACGACTGAAGCCAATGAGACTATGACATCCCCAATCAAGGTATTTTGTAAGGCCAAATGTAGTGAATATAGAAAGCAGATGGAGAAGAAGAGGGGTGGAGAGTACCCGGATATTCAGATCTGGTCACCAACCACGGTTAAAGCCATTTTAACTTTTTCTGCTGAGATTTTCTAGGTTAACTAAGTGTTTTCAGCTCATACCACAAAATAAAACAAGACACTACGTATTATTATTTCTAATTTTGAAACTGTTAATTCGTGGTGGAATTCCATTTTAATGATTTAATAAAACAAATTTGTAACTTTATTCCACTTTTATTATTTTGACTGGACCGGTTTCAGCCTATGACGGCCATCTTCAGACTAGTCATAGGCTGAAACCGGTCCAGTCAAAATAATAAAAGTGGAATAAAGTTACAAATTTGTTTTATTAAATCAAGACACTACGTGTTTTTTCCTTCATTTTTCTATTTGAAAACTCTTGGGATGTCAAGTAGTCACTACTAATGTTTACATAGATCTGATTATATTTATTACGAGCATTTCAGTTTAAGTACCAATATAAACTTTCGGAAAAATATTTATTTCCGCAGCCAACGTCAGTCAAAATAATTTTTTAAAGCTCCCATGAAACCAAGCTTGCTTGCGTATAACCAACGCAAACTTTTTCGCGATGACGAAAAGTTTCCAGCAGAAGGTGGCTACATATAAATTTTATTCATCACTCTAACTTTTCTCATCCCAAATTCAAACGTATCCTTTTAAAGGATTTAAAAAAAGGTAGGAGCTTACTTCGCAAAACTTCTGGAATAGAGATTAGGTTTGGGAATTCACTGAGTTGTTATTGGGTTCGAAAGGATATTATATTTGTTTGAAGAATATTTTGTTATTATTTTATGGTTTTACTAAAATTTGCAATGGCAGGTAGTAGCTAAGCAGATGTTTCCATACCTGTAATCAGGACTAACCGGGATTAAAAATATTGCATGAATTGAACAAAGTTATCATAAACGAAACGAAAAATGGCCAGTGGATACCTAAAATTGTGAAACGTGGTAGATTCTCATAGTATCGCCATGGTGAAAGACCACCATTCAGAATTAAAACGTGGCTTGGAATGGCTTTAACCGTGTTTGGTAAACAGATCTGAATAGCCAAGTACTTCTGAATGTTCTTGTTTTCTATTTCTTTCCGCTCCCTACTATCTTTAGCCTCACTTCATTACCCAATTGGGGAAAAAACTTCTTCCGGACCGAAGTCAGAAAGTCAAACCTACAAAAAATAACAAACATTTTGTTATTATTAACACGTTATACTCAGAGGGTCAAAAAAGCATCCAGCGGTGATGGGTCTGAGCAAAAACACTTGAAATAACATATTTCTGCGTTTTTTTTAAATGTGTATATCAAGCATTATTTTTCAACATTTTTTATTACGCACTCCACTACTGCAATCGAAATTCGAAAAAAATACTGTCGATGAGATTTAAAGGCCACTTAAAATTATTTTTAACAATTCTAATGTATTATATATAGTTTTTGTTTGTTACATTTTTTTATTTAGAAAAACGAATAAAAAAAACTATTATTTTATTTATTACAATATGTTTTAATCATTTTTACTGATAACTCATTCGAACTTGGTCCGATTATTTTAATTTATACCTCAAATTGCAGGTTAAAAAACCAAAGAATTATTCTAAGCATCTACGATATTAAAAACATTTACCTTGCACTAGCACAATCCATTATGAAATACGGCATTATTGCTTGGGGCTGTGCAAAAAAAGTTTTTATTAAAACACTGTATAAAGCCCAGAAAACCTCAATAAAAATAATACTTAAAGTACCAATACAAACACCGACCAAAATCATATTCCGAAAATTTCCAGTGCTTACCATAGAAAAAATATTTTCAAAACATTTACTAACTTTTCTTTACAAAAATATAAATTTGTTTATCACCTCACAAAATACTTGCAACACTAGATCAAGACATACACATAAACTACAAATACCTAAAACATACACATCCTTTGGACAAAAGCATTACAGGTACCAGGCTATTAAGCTTTATAATTCTCTTTCTACTCAAATCAAAACATCTACACTTGCACAATACAATAAACATGTTTGGAACTGATTACAATCCTCCTTATTTATAATTATATACAGTAATAATAATAGTGCTACTTAATAATTTTATTTATTTCTATAATTTTTTTGTTTATTTTAAAGTGGCTCTATTTTGTTTCTATTTTGTTTTTATTATATTTTATTTAATATTTTCTTTTCTTTTCTATTATATATCTTCTTTTATATATCTTCTTTTGTATTTTCTTCAATATTTTCTTTTATTTTTAATTTTAATTTTTTTATCTATTGTTTTATCATGTAATTCGAAAAACGTCCTCGACATCACAGGTGAACTCCTAGCGTGGAGGACAATGTTTATAAAATATTGTAAATAAACATGAAGTTAAGTAAATAAATAAAAAAAATAAAAAAAATATATATTTATTTGATAGAAGATTGTAGTGAAGGAAATGAGCTTCAACGAAATATACATTGAGTAATTTTTTTTTGCAAACAAGGGTCGGGCCAGACCCACCACCAGAGTCGAAGTGTTATATACCAACAGGAGGGGTTCGAACCTGCAACCTTAGGCCTTAGAGCTAATTGTTTCAAGTCTTCTACTTAGTACTTTTTAATAACGAATGATAATATTTCTGAAGGGCAACATAACGTTTTATGTACATTGTCTACACACAGGAGGTATTGAGGAAAATAATTTCCCTCAAGACCTATGTCATCTTTAGGGATGCTATGTGGAGGGTCTTTTTGAGGAAAGGAAGGAGTAAACCTGGGTCTTGAAGAAGCCCATGTTGAAGAATGGAGAAAACATAGAGGTGGGCAAATGGTTCCACAGAAGAGCTGTTGAACATAAGAACAAGTCATAAAAACGACCCGTTCTCATATTCATAGAATGCTTATCCAAAAGACTGCTATTAGCACAAAATTATTTTCAAACTTTAGTCAAAGGGTTTATGAGTCATTAAACTACTACACAATGCAATTCACTTAAAATATTTTCCATTCATAATTCCTCATAAGAAAATCCCAGAAAATGTAAATTATACCGGTTTAAAATAAAACTGATGTCGCCAATAAGAATTAGGAATTAAAACTTTTCGACTCCTGGGTCTCAGACACGCCAATGAAATGTATCACCTGTTCAAAAAAGAATTTCGGTATTTAAAAATGTTTGATGAACTTCACTCGAAGTAAGACAAAGATGACCTTACTTCGGGCACACAGACACGTTTACACCACACGTCTACCGGTTTATCTCTTCGGTGATTCTGACGTATCCACGTGACACTATATTATTTTCTGAATGACGTCAATCCATAGCTCCGTCTTTGTCTAGTTGGAGTGATCTAACACCGGCATGGAGTTCTTAATTAACCACCGTATATTGTAAAGCCGAAAGGGCTCGAGCTCTATTAGCTTCAATAGGAACTTCAATAGTTCATTAGGTATTAGGCTGATTATAATGTATTGATTAAATATATCTACTTGTCCTTCCTCTTATGTAAGTAAAGTTTGATTAGATTTGTATCTCATTTGCTCGAATCTAATAGGTTTATCTGAGTCCAATAAACCTTCTCGTAATGGTTAATTAGGCTGTTGAAGGCAGTTCCGCAAATCAATGTGTTTTCAGAATTTTCGTTACAAATTTCTTATTTTCATGCCAGGATCTTAAAATTTAATATTATTTAAAAAAAACGGAAACCATAAACACGATTCATTTAAATCATTTTTTCTAACCGACTCATTAGAAGATTTTGATTTAAAAAAATATCGATTGGGTTTAATTTGAAACATTTTGGTTTCTGGAATAAATAATCGATTGAAATGTTTTATTATGTGCTTTACGAGGTCACACAAGATCGTATACTTCAATTACAAAATGAAAGATACGTCTTTGAAGCATATGACAACTTGTTAAGAATTGGGAATAGTGTTTGATGCTAGTTTGACATTTCATAATCATATTAAAATGATTTGCAAACCAGCCACAAAAATGTTGGGTTTTGTCATTCATAATTCAAAGGAGTTGAGAAATCTTACAGTGATAAGGCTGTTTTACTTTAGCTTAGTGCGTAGCATTCTCGAATGTCAATCTCAGGTATGGGGGTCAGAGGACACCGCCTATGTAATAATGGTCGAGAAAATTCATAAGATTTTTTTACGGTTCCTCTACATGAGAAAGTTTGGTTATTACCCATGGCTGTTTCCAAAAGCATTTATCTCGGTAATGCTGGGTATCTGCAGCCTAAGTTCGAGGAGGGATATAGCATTACTGCTTTTAGTTCATAAACTCTTGAACGGTGTATCATTGATAGCTGACATCCTGGCGGAAATTGGATTTTATGTCCCTGATAAATTCACGCGAGGCCGCCAACACAGGCTTCTGTGTCTTCCCAGGTGTAATTGTATAACTATGATTACCATTTTTCGTGTTTTTTTTATCGCTTTTGCAATATTATTGGTATAAAACTGTTTTTGCAAAAAAAAAGCGATTCATCAAACGTAAACTTGCCGATTTCCTTGCAAATTTGTTTAATACTAGAAAAGGTCAATGAAATTAAAGTTTCAATAGTCAATACTGTAAATTATAAAGGCAAGCTATACACATGGTCGTATTGAGATAATAGATTGTTCACCAATTGTAATAAAAAGAACTTTGTCTCATTTGTTAGTTCAATATTAGAATTTTGATCAGTTATTTGAAATTCGTAATACAGTGTTAACATTAAGAGAATAGAAAAATAAAACTAAAAGGTTTCTGAATCACTTAGATTTTTAGCTGTACCGTACAACAAAAATACTTATCAGCATTCCATAAATTATTATATAGAAGACACAAAGTAATAATAAATTTATACGACCAAAAAAACATTTTCAATATCATCAACAATGCTGTTAACAGTTATCTCCTAGAGAACATTAATTTCAACTGTCCAGTATGAAACAAATGTTCGAACCAACTATTCCACATTCCACACTCAAAAACTAACTACACACAACATATCGTCGCTGGAAAGGCAAAAGGGCTTAAGCGACACTTTGGTCAAAAATGAGTTGACTATGCAGTTGCGATCAGTTTTTTTCTGCATCTCTTTTGATTCTGAAAACATTTGTGGCCCTTCAGCCATTTAAAATATATTTACCATTTGGGAGAAGGCTTCACTCAAGCAACATAAATTTGGATCTTTTTTGGCTTTTTGTCGCTTCAGGTAACTTAGTGAGAGCATGGAGTTACCCGAGTCAATTTATTTTTTTAAATTCAACCAGGTACTGAAGACTTATGAATTTTATTGTGAAACAAAAAAAAAACTTTAAAGTGCTCTGGTGAAAATTAACCAAAACGGCGCTTCAACCCTTTTGCCTTTCCGATGACGATATTTTTTTCTGCATAACATATACGAAATACAGACTTTTCTTTGAGACGTTGATATTTTTTACTTGTCCTCAAATCAATTGACTAAATATTTATTAGAAAAATAACAATCTCAACCTTAAATATGAACTCCTTACCTCTGTTATGTGTTATAGATATTTCATTATATTTTTGTTTTTATTATTTTAGGATGTAGTATGTTAATGCTGTCAATTAATTACACTCTCGCCTCAAAGCACTTCAATCTCTTGAATCTGAAAGAGGAGCGAGGTGTAATGATAAATAATTCTTTACCAGAATAGTACAGAGATTTTAAAAGGCATACATTAAATATTCATGGTATTTCCTCTTGAACTAGAGATAATACTTAGCTCTACATGTTACCAATACACATAAAACCAATTTCTTATAATTCAATCCTACTACTAAGCCGAATATTTTATAATATGTGACACCTAAAGCAGTTGAGCTCTTGCGTCAATAAATTGGAGCAGTTTATAAAAATACACATCAAGGATACTATTTTCAGGTCACAATGTCAATTCCATCATGAGCTACAAAGCTTTGAAACATCGATTTGATTGTTAAAAAATAAAATGAAGATACATTTTTTAATAAAAATAAGATTTCGAAAAGAGCGCATTTAAGATCGGGCGAAGCCGGGCAACACAATAATTCTATAGTATTAATACGCTAAACCGTCTTCTGCACATGATTCGAAAAATTTAAAATGGCAATTTTCGCTCATACGAAAAAAGTCTGAAATTTTATTCCGATTACGCTACTTAACGATTTACTCACAATGTCCCTTTTGACATGTATGTAAAGACTTAACTGTTAACTAGTATGTTTAATTACTAATGGTACTAGTTACTAGTTATAAGTTATACTCAGTAGTAAGTTACAAGCCATAAGTCCTTATTGTAAGTCACTAGTTGAAAATATTAGTTGTAAGCCATTAGTAATAAATCTTAACTGTAAGTTATTAGTTATAAGCTTAAGTGATAAATTATAGGTTAGATGAATTAATTTGTAAAGCGCCCTTGAAGTGATCTTCCCACAAAAACGGCGCTATAAAAGTAATCCATTTATTATTAATAAAAACATATTAAATGACGAATACAAAAAAAAAACAATAAGATTTTTAAAACAGACCCATCCACTAAACATGGCTTTCTTGAAAAGAGAGTAATTTGGTATACACCCACTATGTGTATCCGTTTTCTTCTAGTCAAGGGTCCTACTCGCCAGCTTTATATATCATTACGCGAAAACATTCGTGATTATTATAAATCATTTTGTCTACAGTTATATTTCGTTTATGCGTACTCGTACCGATGGTTAGAATTACTCGTTAATTAAATCAAAGGAGATATTACCACCAGCCACATTGTTATTTCATCAATAATATATCAGAGTGAGCCCACTTCGCAGGTAAGCTGGTACGCAGGCAATCTCCCCCACTCGTAACCCGCCGCCAGGTAGGTCAAACTCAATCGACAGGATTTTTGGGCCACCCCAACGAGGATGTTTGTGCGGAATCAATAAACCTTATACATCTGGATACTTCCGCAGGGCTGGCAAAACCTGGGAATTAACTCGGGACCGTGTATTATTAATGCCTACCCTTTGTGTGCGGTTTAATCTTTATTTATTTCCCAATTATGTTGATACCTTCAACGCTTTACCAAATACGAAGTTTCGTGTTGAATTATTTTCATCTTACAGCATATAAAAGTGTTCTGGAAACTCTGTTCTTGATATTACGATAAAAATCTCAATTATGCAAGCTTCATTTGTCGATTCTTGGCACATTGAAAATCGTTTTGTCGTGTATTAGGTAAAAGTAATACCAAAATTGAAATTAACTTTAAAGCATTAATGGTTATTTATTATTAAATATTAATAATCTGTAACACACATATGAAACAGAAAAAAGCCAGAAACTAAAATAAATAATGGTCATGACTGATACTAGAACTCGGAACCTCTACTCTATCCGGAAGTAATACTCTGCCAATTAAGCCATCAATTCCTCATTAGAAAGCGGCATTTTTAAACGATCTCACACTATACAAATAATATTTTTTGTTTTTTTTTTGTTTCCGTTTGGATTTCTTTTTTACAGATGTCATTAATATTAAAATCTTCTCCCATTTTTTTTTCAGCAGAAAAAAAAAAAAAATCAACAGTAAAATTTTCAGTAAATAGTCGTTTTTTGTTTTGTCGTTTACAATGTTTACTTTAAAAATAAAGAGACCAAAATAAAAACAACATTTTCTGTTGAAAATGGTTGTGTTCACTTCAAATTTTAGCAAAGGCAGGAGAACATTCTGTAAAAACGTAATTTCGCTAAAGCTTTTAAATCGTAATGTTGCAGTAATTGTTTATTACTTACATATAGATAAATGTAAAAATATGGCATTAAAAAAATACATATTTAGTGAAAAAAACACAATATTATTCTAACGAATAAAATTGTCTTCTGAGGTGTTTAATTTTTGATTCCTATTATCACAATAAACTAATTACGAAGCAAGTATATTCAGTTACAACAAGTCCGAAAGTCATTTATTTTGGTTCAGCATTACAACATTATGTGGAACTTGGTTTTTTATTCGATTCAGTACGTGTGGGTGATGTTATTGTTTCATTTGATGACCTTCAAGAAAAATACTAAAAGTACAAAAATCTCGTTCATATTAAACCTCGATAAAGAAAAATACAACTTCCATTTATTCCTGTTTTCAATCCACTAACTTGAATACGCAATGAAAAATAAAATATTTATCGTGAGCCAAAAACATATTTTTGTTATCATCTATTGACTACCTTAAAACAAATTTAGCACCTGAAAGATAACATATATTCAACATTCATCACTTCTTTTGGGGTGTTCAATGTTTATTCACTCTCACATAATGAAGGTAAAAGTATTAGCGTGTGCCATTTCGGACACGCACCCCTGAGAGATAGAGATTGCGTAACTGCTTATTGCTAGCTATTTTGTTTGTGATCACGTTTTACATCTACTGTAGGGCTGGTTTTAGTATATTTATTATACACATGTATCCTTGTAAATTGATAGTGTAATTAATTATGGGAAAAATATTTTTTAGTGTTCGTACATGAACAAAATATTTGGATAAAATAAATTATATCGTTACTTGAAATGCATTGAAAAGCGTTGCTATAATCATTTTTCTTTTTCGACGTTGAATTTCGTATCGAGTAGTGCACAAACAATTCACAACTGAAAGTCAAACATTCTAAAGAATCGAATTCTATAGAAACTGTTAGTGCTTTCTATGATCTACGTTTTTGCCCTGTTGAATTTTTCAATTGCAATTCAAAATCTACGTCACCGTTGTCGCCTGGTCGCCTGATACTCGGCGCTCCGGGCTCACTCTCAACACCATACCGGGTGCAAAATCCCTACTGCCTGAGAAAGGGATGCGGCGCTACAGCCCCTAGCTTCATCCCTCTCGCGCAGCCTCCATTGGTGGGTTTCCACGCTAAAAGCATTTAGTATTGGAGAGAACTCGCACGGGGGCGACGTCGCTGCACTTTTCTCGGCTTAAATGAAGGCGAATCCTTTTGAATCTGCGCTAAAAGGGTGTTAATTATTGTGACATTATCATCGATCTACGTTTTGAGATATAGCAGTGAAAAATTGACCGAGTTTTGACGGATTTCTGTTAAGTAAAATGTTTGTGTACATGTGTTAAAGGTATGTTGACATTACACCCACAGCTATATGTGACGCTATAAACAGATGCATACCGCAACTATAGATTCGTGAACCGACAATTACTCCTGTTATGTATTAATATTCAATTACTTAGGGTTCAAGTGAAGACTCTCGTTTGTTTTATGCAGATGTCATTAATATTTTAACATCGCACTAATAATCAAGCAAGGCGGAGTTGAGTAAATAATTATTGGATTATTAATTAAGATTTCTGTGGGTACGTGTAATGGGTATTCCTGTAAAAGTGGCTGAAGTATATTATGGTGGATTTTCCCAAGACAAGGACTAATTTCAGCTTTGGATGGACGAACGTACGATGCAAGGTAATTTATTTATTAAGTACTATTATTATTAATATATTATCTTTTCAGAGCTTTTAAAATAATTGAACCATGTACTTATTATACTGTCGTCAGTTTGGCAATAGTATGAAATGATTTATCGGCGATTTGTTTTTAAGCTTTTTCATATTTTAAGTTGGTTAACAGTGTTGCTTTATGTCAAAAAAGCTTTGATTCATCAAGGTCAAATCTGCTTTAATATTCCTCTAATATCCCTCTCGCCTTATATTATGGTAACTATGTAGGCTAATTTATATTTATTATTTCAAAGTGAAGATTTTATGCTTGTCTCAATATTTTGTTTTCTGTGTCGAGACAGGCGCATAACTGTATACATGACAGGTAGTAGGTATTTATATAATTATATATTATTGCTGACTAGGCACTTAATTATATTAAATTAAGAGTATTTATTAATACAACTGACCCCGTTTTTATTATATAGGTACTCGTTATATCAAATACACATTTCTTTTCTATTCATTGAAACCTTGAGCCCCTAAATTTATAGAACAAACCCTTTCACTACAAATGCTCAATGCTCCTAGCTTATTTTCCAATGGGAGGAAGATGGTATCAGCTGTGATTCTTCGACTTGCTCCGTTCGATGGCTAGCCATGCATCCCACCCACCTCCAGGTCATTGACCTATTCAGTGTTAATTTATAGATAAGCTGCCGATTACGGCCCTTACTAGCTGTGAAGTTGATCGAAAAGTATTGCGTAATATGCGATTTTATCAAAGATTTAAGGAACAAATTGTCATAAAATCCGAAATACACTCCCAAAAATTAATATTGATTTCCATCGTTTTCTATGTTCTAGTTACTAATTTATATTTGCTAAAAACCTTATAATTAACATCTTATTATTTACGTAATATACTTGGATGAGATATTCATTGTCAGTATTTAACAAATGTAAATGTTAGGGTGAAAGAGTTGTGTTTGAGATTTAAAGCTTAAATTTTAGATTAAATCATATGTTTCGTAATGCTTTTACATGCATTTCACCGCTATTAAGAGGGGCCGTTATAACTTTATACTTATGATAACTCGAGTACCTACGTAATTTGTAGCAGTTTTATAAATGAAAGAAAAAAACCTTGAAAATTTGATAATTTCTTTCAACTGCAAATTTTAAAATTGGGCTTACGGTTTTCAATTGATGTAAAAATACCAATTATTGTTTTTTTTTTATCGCGAACCTTGTCAAAAAAATCACTGTGCGCCATACGCCACTATTTAATAAGTTCCTGATAATTAAATACTATAAAATGCCGTCTTTATTATAAAATGTACCAACGTATATCTGATAAAATATATATTTCGAACATTTACACTATAAAACCATTATTAACTGAAAAGGTTTTTGGTACAAACCTTTAATGATTAAAACCTTTTTTAGTTTTCTTAGCTAACCTAACTTTACCAAACCTAACTCAACCCATAATGATTATTCTTAAAATGAAACAAACGCATCAATAACTATATGATTTACTGGTTTTCGTAACTTTAATCAACTAATTGTTTTTCTAGTTTCGAATTTGTGATGAAAACACTAAAGTTTTTATCGAAAGCAGCAAAAACGTCGTGAAATCCGCACAGATTATTCTGAATAGAATATTTAGATCAATGTAAATATTTTCTTGAAATTGAAAATAAGTTTATTTTTTAAACAATATCAATAATCTAAAACACAAATATTAAACAAAAACCCATAAAATAAAAAGACAATGGTCACAACCTCTACTCGAACTGGGATCTTCTACTCTATCCGGGAGTAACGCTTTGATTAATTCGACCATTGGGAGTTTATTGTAAAGTGGCATTTTAATCGATCCTCATATTATTATTGAAAAAAAAAAAAAAATTCTACTTAAAACTAACTGAGATTTATAAAGGTTTTTAAAATCTACCAAAGAGTTAAAAAGTGAAACAACTTACTATATTATAGTAATATACCATGCTTTTCAAAAAGTATAAAAGTTTGATTATTTAATCAAATTTTCTACCAGTTCAAAAAATAAATGGCCGGGCGAAACCACGTAGAAGTTACTATAAACACAACTCACATGCACATCATTATTACGTGTTGGATTTACAAGCTTCTTATAATACGAAAACTCTCGATAAATTCCTCCGCTGTTCTCTCGTCCTCTGCCAGACATATTAAAGCAAAAGGTGGCCTCTAGCGATATGATTTATAATCGCGCTATCCATCTCAATACCCTTCACGCTTGGAAAATTGTTTCGGGGAAGGGTCGACGACATCTGCTGTAAAATTTAGTAAACAAATGGCCTGTGCAATACGGCGCCATCTACGCGAAACTTACGCAAGCCATGCAACTTAGTTTTGAAGTTTGATTCACAGATGGTGTTTAATTTATTAAATTAATATTTTAATTACTGTTTCCATCCATTACCATTGGTTTTATTACAATATGTGTATTAGACTCTACCACAACTAACGGATACATATATACTTTTCGAATATTAATTTGGATCCATAAAGCTGTAGGTTCAAAACCCGGTGAAGTGCGAATAATGTTTCCTTTATTTAATATCTTAAATATGAAACTTGTTTTATACTCATGTTCGCCAACCATTTAAAAACTAAACAGAATTTTGGAATTTTTGAAAAATTTCAACTTTTCGTAATTTTTATCATGTTTTTTTTTGTTCTTAAGGAACCATTTTATTATACCCTATCTAGATTGAAATAGGGATTTATAAAAAAACATTTATTAATTTATTGATTTGCTTTGCTCTAGAGTTTGAGCTTCTCTCAGTATCTACAAATTAGTTTGAAATTACGGTTGCTTTGTTAAGTGCAATAAGCACTTCCAAAACTTCTCCTTCCCTGTCCTTAAACGTAAAATGAATATTATTTCTAATTTTGAAACTGTTAATTCGTGGTGAAATTCCATTTTAATGATTTAAAAAAACAAATTAATAACTTTATTCCACTTTTATTTGAAAGTGGAATAAAGTTATAATTTTTTTTATTAAATCAGTAAAATGAATACTTAGGAAACATGGGTTACGGAAGAATGTAACCAATAAATATGTTTTTTTTTAAATTATTTGAGAGACCAGCAGTTATGATTGGTTTATTCAATGAATAACAGTTATTTAATAAAATATAGTTTTCCTCTTAGGTGAATGTAGACATTTATTAAGAAAAATAAATTTAGATGTTGGAATATGATGGGGGAAGGGGATCGATATAGTTAGTGTGTGTTAATAGAAACAATTGTGAAAATATTGATAACATTTTGTTACCGGGTATTGTTGTAAACTACAGAGATTAAATATTATTTTTCTATAATTATTTAAAAGAAATAACAGTATAAAATATAGATTCATTGTCAGAAAAATGTATTGACCTGAAAAAATATATAATATTCTACTGAAATAATCGAGGTGGGTCGCGTACAGTTGCAGAAGTGTTCACGGCGCAGCCCGAGTGCGCACCCTATCTGCTGTAACGCTGCTCTCTGTTGAAATTATTGTGTGATATTTATTGAGAAAAAAATAATTGCTTTTTTCGACTTTTGCACTAACATAACTCAAGATACACACAACATTTTTAATTTTTCATTCCGAAAATCCCTTTAAATTCTGAAAATATTTTATTTCAAAGCTCATAGTGAGTCAAAGTCCTTGCTCTTCCATCGAGGTCATCATTAAAAAAAATAGATATTTTAATACTCAACATTTCTAATGTAAATATTTCAAAAGAACCCCACCGTCCGAAGTCAAGGGGAAAATAGTATCCCCAATTAGGGAATGTTGTGAGGTGGAAAATGGCAAGACGGAGAGTACCACAAAGGTATAACGAAGGTTGAAAAGTTACTATTGAGGTATAGCAGAGCGTTCTAGTCTTTTTGCACTTAAATTTCTGTCGGTAGGTTACCGGTTCGATTAAAACGAAGCTCAAATACATAATATTTATAAACATGATTTTTAAATGGATGTATGTTATACAGGTACTGCCATGTATGAATCGGATTAAATTATAATATTAAGATTTTGGGAGCGCTACATTCTAGGGAGGTATTTTGACCTATTCCGCAAATGCTCTCCACTGGCTGCGGTCCCTCCCCATTTGCCTCTTGCCCCCAGTCCTTGATAAATAATGTAAAAATCACTTCCGTTCCGAAGGGGGGTTCTAATGTAACCTTGAATGAGAGTTCAGCACGATATTTTAGATAAAGCTTACCGAAATATTATGAGTATACTTCTCTATTAGTATTACCAAAAACAAATTACCTAAGATTATGTCATAAAAACGCTTTAATAAGCAAGATAAAATGGGGTGACTATATCACCCCTTTCGGATCGTACGTTTTGATTTTTACTTTCAGGTACGGAAAGGATATTGTATTCAACTTGTTGGGTTTTAATTTTTGCAATCTATGGCCAAGAATCACCACCCCTCTAATTGCCATATTATTACGGCGACATTTCAACAACGCCGAAAATTAAATGAATAACAATTTGCTTTCGGAATGTTACAATACTTTCTCACGCACTTACATTCGAAATTATAGCACTCTGCAAGTGAGTTAAATACTTGACTTAAGTATGGTCGAACGAACGACGCTCAAATATCACGGTGCTATTTTTTATTACCTTTTTAACATAATAAAGCGCACAAAGCAACTCGTTTACTAAACCTAAGTGGCATGAAATTCAAAGAGCCTTTGATAATCTTACCTTTGAGCTATTTCCTTTAAATGACAATAAAAAACAAAAAAAACATGTACGTAGCGTAACGCTTTAATTAAAACATAAATTTCTTCGATATTAGTATTTGTAGACTTGGTGGTAAATTACCGAGCTGTTATGAAACACCACGTTGGTAATTACAAGTGTTGGTTAATTTAAAATAAAAATATGCTTCGTTTACCATTTTATGGAAAATATTATCGTTAACTAGTTTTGGTTCAGCCTGAATCTGTATCGAGAATTTATGAGTGAATACTGTATATCTAACAAAATGTTTGCTTCCCGTGAAAAGTTATTTAATTGACAAAATGTAACACTTGATAATAATTGAAAAATTCAAAGAAACTGTTTGAAAAGCGATTTATCATGGTTTAAATTCCATTGATTTCGATAACAATTTACATGATATTAAAAACGATGTTTTAGTACTATGTTTTTTTGTTTGTTTTCATTGCCTACAGTCTGTTTCAGATGCTTATTCAAAAGGCAAAATAGCTTAAGCGACACTTTGGTCAAAATGAGTTAAATATGTTCTTATCAGATTTTATTTCTGAATGGAATGCTCTGACTCTCGTTTGATTTTGAAGACTTGTGACCCTTCAACCATCTAAAATAAATTTACCGTTTGGGAGAAGGCTTGACTCAAGCGACACAAGTTTGGGACGTTTTTTAGATTTTTGTCGCTTCAGGTAACTCAGTGAGAGCATTGAGTTAACTTTTTTGTTTCAAAATCCAACCAGGTACTGAAGAGCTTTGAATTTTATTGTAAAACAAAAACAACTTTAAAATGCTGTGACGTAAACTTCCCAAAATGGCGCTTCAGCCCTTTTGCCTTTCCGGCTAAGATATACGTTACCCGCCTTACTAGACAATAGCAATAATCTTATCTAAAAAAATATGTTTAAACATGCAATTAAATATATTTTTTAATACATCAGTTAAAAAATAAATAAAAATGAAGGGTCAAATATGCAAATGGTGCGTTGTTTTGGTTTTTCTTGTGGAAGACATTTTGAATCCTCTTCAGGCAATTATTTAAGCAACGTTTTCTTTTAGCATTTATCAAGTGCTTGTTTGTTGAATTCAACAAGGGTGGACTAGAGGTGAAAGCCAGTTGAATGTACTTATCTTTCTGTTTCATCAGCAATTTGGAGGGGCGAGAGGTTCTTGCAAATATTGATCAAAGAAAATACTCTTTATGTAAAGGTCTCAAACATAATGATTTCCGTTAAGGGTGTATATAATTTAACGATCAAACAAAATTATTTTTGAATGTTTGACCGTTCACGTAAAAAAATGTTTTACGACCTTGATTTACGAAGCACTTGATGAATACCAATCAAATCATGTAATTTTGTTTATCTATTAATACCACGCTTTCACTTGGTAGGTTACTTAATATAAAACAAATATTAGTTATTTCTAGTACGAAGGAAGATAAAGTTTTGCACTCAGAGGACATAAATTTAGAAAAATTACAGTTAATATTTGTATATATATATTTAAAAAAAAAAAACAAAAAATACACATGATTTGATTTTAATGTTTTTTCTCAGATTTTAAAATTTCACTGTGGGTTTTCTTAATTTATAAAAAAGTAAAGGGATTTGATAAAAAATTTATTTATTTACATATACCGGAATAAATACTATTATTATTATATATAAATATTATTATTATTCATGTCTATTTATCTATTTAAATACCAAAATGCATACATCTAAAGGTGATTCGTCATTTTGATAAGTACATTTTTATCAAGTATTATTATTATCTCAAGGTTTTCGCCTTTTAAAGGAAATGTTCGGAAGCTGCAATTTAAAAAGATAAGTGCTTCTCCACATTTATGTATCTAACAATAAATTGACAAGGTAAATAATTTCCGTTCCCTTTGAAAAAAGGTAAGCCGGTTTCTTTAACAAATTGATTAGGTTTTGAGAAAACCTTTTATAAGGATAACCTAAATACATATTTTCTCGTTGTTTTTCAGAAATTCGATAGCGTTGGAAAGGATATATTTCATACGCCAGCACAAAGGGATTAACGTTTTACACGCCACAAAGGATTTTCGGAGGTGTTGCACGTATAAAGATAAAGATGGCGGTTACGAGAAGAGCGGAAATAGTTAGTTGTTCGCTGGTCTGGTGTGGAAAGGTGCGAAGGTTGAGTTAGGACAACCGATTAATGGATTCTTACGGACCTTGTGGTTGAATATCATCAGCTTATAACCGATGTTATAGGAGGTTGTTACCATTCAAGTCCTTGTTTAATTGTGTGGTCATAATAAACGCCCTTGAGGTGATATTTCTGTCACGAAAATGGCGCTATGTAAATCAGACAATTATTTTTATTAGTATTATCAAGAAAAGACAACAAGTTGAGAATAATAACATTTTACAGAAGATAACTGAAACGCTTTATTATTCGATTATTCGTTTCAAAATGTGAAATTTATAAATGATCAAACAAGCGTTTTTTTCGCTCTGAATATAGACGACTACAGGCAGGTAGTAACTGAAACATCTGGTTTCTTTCTTTCTGCCTTGTGGCAAACCAAATCAAATGTAAAGTGTGAAATACAGAGTTTGACAGTTATGGTGCCTTACATTAAAGTACAACATCAAAATATTTTCAGGTTACTGAAAAGCAGTTTATCTTAAGTGATATTGAAATATAACCAAATTGTTTGTAGATATCTAGAAACATCAAATCGAATATATATCAATCTTTCCACTTTCTGTTATAATGAAAAAGTAATAATTTTTTTTTAAATTCTCGTCATTTTCCACACTAAAATTGTTATCAAATAAAATTTCACCCCTCATTATTCTAACAACCAACCAATTTACAAACTTTTCTTACCCTTGCTTATTTTCTACTCTTTGCTTATTTCAAAATGTTTATTTTTTTCAATAATCCAATTATAAGAAGAGCTTTTTATCATTACGTTTTAAAACTATTAAAAAATGACTTAATTCAATAGAAAGTAGCATATACTTTGCAAGGTAGAATTTTATCGTCCTCTTGGTAATATAAACGACTGAAAGAATCGTAACACCATATATACAAATATATCAGTTGTATAGTGTACGAAGTCTTCTTTCCTTTCCCAGTCTCAAATAAAACGTATTATTTCGTATTTCCATTCTCCGGGTTTCATTATTCTGTGGCAAACACAGACACGCAGGCGACAAGAATGGGCAAGGAGAAATTGATGCTGTGAATGGAATTTATGGAGAATAAATAACAGTTTGAATTATGGCGGTTTAACCGAAATTTCCCTCCGCAAATATTGTTATACACACAATACGGACATTATTTATAATACCTAATCGTGATATTAACAATCTCGGATGAGTTCAATTTATTACCATAAATCCTTTACACAAGCAAGCACCTTGGTGTATACAAAAAGTGAACCCTATACAATACAATATTATGCCAATATCATATGTACATATGAACTACACAATATATGTTTATATTTTTGGAAAATGGTAAGTTAATTGGCGACAATCAATCGCTAAGCCATGTAGTTCGCTTATGTTGATTTTCACCCTACGACTTTTTTCCACTTAAGAAAGAAATGTTAACGGTTCTGTCCATTATACATACTCGAGCAAGGTAATCTTAACTCTCATCTTGGCAAGGTTAAAATAATGTAAGGTTAAAGATAATTATAATAAGCTACCATTTTTTTTCGAATTGACCATAGGTATCAGAAATTGACAGGACGATAAAGAAGAGATTTTATAACGTGTTGTCATTACTGAAAATATGAAAAATATTTGTTAAAAAAATAGCAAAGTTGGTGAACATACATATTATACTGTCAAGATAAGGGTTAAAAAAATACTTAATGTTTTTCCTTAACCCAAAAATATTTTTTTAACGTTTATCGTAATACCGTAAAATTAATAATAATACCATATGGTAAAATATTATCTCACAGGTGTTTAACAAGGCATGAAAATAACTAATAACAATGTATAAATAACCAAAAATTACTTTGAGAAGCTCTATCTAGATTTAAATATGACATTATACAAATAACTAAAACATGTAGCTAAAATTATCCCAAAAGCTGAAAAATGATCTACTTTGATTTAAATATGAGCTCTTAAGTGAAGTATAAGTATTGAGTTTTAGTAAAAAAAAAAGTCGCTTCGCTAATAAATGCAGTCTGGAACTTTTTTTTCAACCAATGAAAAAAAAAATTGTGTGAGCTTGTTTTTTTTAAATTCTTCATTATATTGAATTGACGCTCTGTTTAATTTTAATTTCGTGTCGTGTTTTCACTCTAGATTTAATTGTTATTAACAAAAACATCACCTGCCTAAATGATAGATTACCATTTGGGTTCGATATATCCTTTTGTTGGTTGGTTTAAAAAATTTGCATAGTAACATTTTTCCACAAATCAACATCACATTACAATAGTTTTGGTCATGGGGTGGGAAATTCGAACGTTTGGCGACATATTTGTTTTCTAATATGATTTATTGAAATAATATTACTGAAATAGAAAAATACACAAAAAAAATAAGGTGCCACTAAAAACTCAACGCAATCAAACACAGTATAAAATTTTGCGAAATGAAATATTAACTTTGTATAAGACCAGATTTAATTAAAATTTGTTAACCGATTAGTTCCGCTCACCCTAAGCAACGTTATTGTTCTAATTCAAATGTTATTCTCTTGTTTTCTTACTGTTCTCTTTTTTTATTTTATTTTACATTGTGTTCTCCCTCTGTATGTATGAGTACATATAATCACATACTACGTATTTCTTGTTTAGTTTAATTTTGTACCCTAATGATGCTTAGGCTATGCGAGACCGGTCGGTCATAAAAATTAAAATATATCCGTGTTCCTATACAAAGTTATTTTATTTAATTTCTTTAAATATGTCAAACCACAAAGTGATTGCTTACTACGAAAATATAAAAATATAGCAAATGATTCAAAATAGAAGCATCGGATACCTGTTGAATCATTTAGATATACTAAAACTCTACAAATAAAGGGTTTTAGTTTTTGAATTATTTCGAAAAAAAAGCTTTCCTAGTAAATGAATAAAGTACCTGAACTTTTAAATGAATTTCTGTCCTGAACTTTTAAATGAAGTTCATGGCTGCTTTACTTGAATTTTCAGTAATTTTATAGTTTCGACTTTTACTAAGTGGGGAACCTAAAATAATATTAATTTAAATGGAAGCAAAATATTTAATGAATCCCCATGAAAGTAAAATAAGCTAAAGCCTAGCATATTTTACCCCTTTGCTTTATTATTATTCATTAATTTCTCAGGAAAATGTAGATTATGTTTTAAAAAAATGTGCAGTACATACATGGGAAAGTTTTCCGATTAAAGAAAGAAAATAGAAAGACTTATTTTATTTTTTATTCACCTTTCGTCGTATTTTTACAAAAACGTTTTATAGATATTTGAGAGAAACGTCCATTAAATGACATTTCACACATGCAGTGGCACCAAAAAATTAGTCTTCTATAAGCATTATTATTAAAAAAAAAACAAACATGAAAGTGCAAAACGAAAACTATTATTGAATATCGACATTTAACTTTTGAATCACATGTTATCTATACTTAGTAAAATCAACTCCTTAACATTGAATATTTTCGTAAAGTCAAATAACTACTAAAAACCAAAATAAATCGAGAAAAGTCTGAGATGTTTGTCAACAAAAAGCATGAAGATTCACGTGAAAATAAAGTTTTTCGCCGAGAAAACAATTTTCTTGGCATATTGGCAGTAGGTACCTACCGACTAGTCCATATTCCAGACTCCGTAGTGGGGGATAAATCATCTGTAGGGCGGCACATGCCTCGCGCGGTGTTGTGTATGAGAAAGCAATTTATTTGAGGAACTCATCACGTCTCTAATTTCAGATAGGATTCAGGGAAAATAACTCTCAGGGTTTTCTGTTGGGAGGCTGTAATGGAAGGCTCTGGAAGAGACTGGATCTGCAAAGAGCTTGTATTACATCGAGCATTGAGATCTTTTTGTTAATCGAATCTGTCTGGGACGAGAAATAATAATAAAAGATTTCATTGTGAGTGGAGATTCTTCAAAATTTTCTTACACTTTTTTTAAATAAAACTTTTTTTCCTTTCAGTGTCAGGATTTTTTTTTCTTTTCCTTTTTACCAGAAATTCAATTGAAAAATTTAGTTTTTGTAAATTGGTCATAATTGCGGAACATTGTAAAAAATGAAATAAAAACTGTAAAACCTTCATAAAATTTTTGAAGATGTCACCGTTTCGTCCAAATCACGTTAGCTTTAAACTCAAATAAGATGAAGTACCTTTCTATCAAAGCAATATATTTTTTAATCAAAATAGTATTGCAAGTTATCTGTAAAATATCAAAGTAACACAAAGAGTTGAATTTCAAATGAAAATTTATACGTTATAGCCCACTGCGGCGGGGGCGTTACCAAAGAATAAAAAAAAGTTAGACTCGTACAAAACCATTGTTAAAAATCAACAAAAAACATTTTCTCCGCTTTCAGTCTGTACCTATTTGAAAGTATGAATAAAATTCTATTCGTTACCTCGGTTAGAGGCTTTAAGGCTAATAAAGTCAAACAATCAGCTCATTCATCCGACGGTCAACAGCGCTGAAAGTTCACAAAAATAGGCCTTCACGCCCCCAAATACTTAATCCCGTCTCATATTCTTTTATTTATTCCGTGAAACTCAATTCAGAAGCAATCTAGTGGGGAACTGTTGAGGTAAAATATTGTCCAAATGGACCAATTATATTTAATGGAACACGATACGATCAAAGGACTCTAGCTGAAAGATTCAAGCTTTTCTTACAGTATTATGAAATTAAACAGAAAGGAAAACGTTCACACGTATGTTAGAATAACCAACTCAACGAATGAAGTATCACTTGGAACTTCGTTCCAGTTTTTGAAAATATATTTGGATTTCCGTTCTTTATTAAGAAAAGGTACAATGATTTTCAGTGAAGAGAATCAAAAGCTACTAAGTGGAAATTGAATTCTACTTATTATATTATTCAAATGCTTTTGAGTACACGATTAACGTGAGAACTTTCGCACTGGAGGGTCAATAAAATCGGTAATATTCAACTATTGAAAATACGAAATACGTTAATGGTTACGTATCCATCTTTTCCATTACTAGGTAACTCGTCCCTCAGTGGTTAATAAACCACCCAGATTTCCGTGCCAGTGTTAAGCTGTTAGTTAAACGCTTTTAAAAGCATGGTAATATAGTCATTAAATGTTGAGGTGGGAAATAATTTAAGATGAAGGGATATGTAAGGGGTTTTCGTGGGAACACGCCTGTTAATTGTGAACATTTTGAATAAGACGTTAAATTTAAGTGTACTCGTATATTGATTTTGCTGTAGGTATGATTAAGTGTTTCTTTGATTTATAGTGCTTTGAAGTTGTATTAATGTCTTTATTATTATGTTGACAAAAATCAACCCCTATTAGAAAAAAAACACCGGAAAAAGAAGGGTTATTCTGAAACTACCCGATAGCTGCAATATGTTGTATGGTTTTAAAAAAAGTATCGGTTGATTAAATTTGATTTTTGGAAGCCAAAATGTATCTCAAAAAAATCTAACATGCGCTTATAATGTTCGACTGTTCTAAATGTAGTGTTGATAAGGTGTCAGCTATACGCCCAGTGTGTTGAAAGTTTCACCTATTTTTCCACAGATGTCAGGTTTTTCATTGAGTTTCGCTATATATATATATATATATATCGGTAATAAGTGTCGCCACAAGTCTCGTTTAGCCTCGCTAGCAGACAATAAAACGTAAAAGGTACCTAGCCGGAATGAATTGCCGCCTTTGGGAATGTCCTCGCAGGGAAGTAATTGACATAAAAAAGACGAACCGATGTTCCTTTAATACTGTTCAAGTCCCGATTGTATTTATTGACTTGGTTCGACAGCATTATTAGAGTAGAGATTAGAATAATATGGGTCTTTACGGATTACAACATTCTTGATTGGCTGATAAATTCGCAATAATCATAAGGGAATCGTATTATAGTAACCTTTCCGTATTAAAGATGGCAATTGACGTTACCTTTGATATTGGATATTTCCGTAAGTTTATACAATATAAGCTATTAAACTTTCGTATTTTATGAAAAAGATATACTAAATCGTTATTAATATCACATTTTATAAAATGTTACGAGATAATTATTTTTTAGTTTTCCATCAAAACGTTTAATAGAAAATAAAATACGACAGTTAAATTAATGTCTCACAGAGGCAAAATATTTGATAGAAAAATACATTTTTATCAGTATTTCAGGTTTAATTGCAAATTATTAATAAATTAATTGTCGGATTTCAAATAGACAACTTATTAGGTTCTCACCTTTTTGATTATCCATCCAGTTCTTACCTATCCCGCCAATTTGCCATTCGGTTTATTAACAACATTGAAAAAAAAAAGAAGGAGAAGACATTGTTGGTGATCGTCGTGTCGCGGGTTGGTGTCTTCTTTCTTCTCGCTTCGTCGTCGATCGTGGCAGGTTGTGTTGTTGCTCTCAACATAGTGTTCAAGAAGATTTCAAGAATTCTAAAACATCTAATTCATCGGTGAGTAAATTGGCTTACATCCTCATTTCACCCACAATATACAATCGAACCTTCCATCAAGTGGTCTTCGTTATTTCGTTTTACAGTCCATTCTAATTCAAAGTTCATTCAAAGCTGAAACGCATTCGGTGTTTATCGCAGCTCCGGATGCAATATTAATATTATTTTTACTCATTTTCAAAAAACAAAAACTACGTAGAAATGGTAAATCTATCAAAAATTTAATCAGTATTGCTGGAATGTCATCTTGGTAGCATAATTAAGCTTTTAAACCCTTTTTCCGAAGGTTACTCAAAAGCGAGCACTGGAAAAATATCGACTGAATCCCAGAAAAGCAAACCTTCATAAATTTCATTCGTAAGTTAAAATATTTTCAGCTTTCATCAAAATTTTTACATAAATATGTATTTTCATCTAATATGATAACTAGCAAGAAATTTTTCGAAAATTCCCAAACAAAAACCGAATGATTTATATGTTCTAAATAACAGATAATTCTCAAAATAATTTACGAAAGTCCGCTGAATCTTCGTTCAAGGATCAAAGGTTAAAATGTATAACCAAATGGATGGTTCCAGGGAGTTTTTGAACAAATGAAAAACTTACTTAACTTTCGCGAATTACCATGACACACTCCCCACCTCTACCCTATGAACAACATTTGTATTCTATGTGGTTTACGAGCATTTTAAAACTATGTAAATGGGCCATTCTGCTGAACGATGTGGATACAAAAAGTAGGATTAAAACATAATGCATTGAAGAAGAATAGATTTTAAAAAAATTACGTGCTGTAGTGAAGAGATACCACGTTTAATTAAATAACGTATTCTATTATTCTGGCGCTCTGCAGGAATGCACTAGAATGCATTATTGTCTATGATAATAATAATTTAGGGCGTACTCCCGTTTGGCAACTCCGGTACTCCATTGCACTGACCAACGCAGATGTTCCGTTATTATTATTTATAAGCCCGCGCCACGTGCATTAAGCAGGCGGCCGCCATTATTACATTCGGCGAGTATATTTCCATAAACTGAGGCAATTAACTGAAAAGCTTCTGAAAGCGGAACAAAAAGCTTAGTATTTTCCACTGTTCAATAGGTTGTATAAAGTATTTTCTTGAATAAACAAAATACACTTATCAGAAACAATGAAATGCAGAGTGTTTCATGTAACTGAGTTTCTAACAATGGATCGAATATGAGGATTTTGTGTACTTAAAACACAGCATATTTCCAAAACATACATCGAATTTTCCATGAGTGGATTATGATGCAAAGATGCCTGAATTTCCCACCCAATAACTTGAATTTAATTTATATGTGTCATAACACATTTAATTCATATAAATTATATTTGCGGCACGTTCCAGAATCGTTGATACTCTAAGTATTGCCCTGGTCAAAGACCACCATATTATTCATACAAAATAATATAAAATATATTTGCGGCACGTTCCAGAATGGTAGATACTCCAAATATCGCCCTGGTGAAAGACTGCAATTCAGAATCGAAACGTTGACTAAAAATGGCTTTAGCCGTGTTTGGTGACCAGATCTGAAAAAGCCAGGTACTTCCCAACCTTCCTCTTCCCCATCTCCTTCCACTCTCTACTATCTTTAGCCTCACAACATACCCCAATTAGGGATGCCATAGTCTCATTGGCTCTAGAAGGTTGGGAGCAGTTGGGACTATTGTGCGGTATTAAATATTTAAAAAAAATACAAGTAAGGCTATAATACTGAGTACGTAACAAGACTGACAAAAGTAGACCGTTGGAATTCCAATATCACAACAATTTTAGTGGTCGCCAACAGATATCGTATTAACTGAGAGTTTTTAAAAACAAATTTAAATAAATGTCAGATAGATTCTTGGGTTTCGCTCTTAAGCAGCTATATACTTAACATTTCACGGAATCACATCTGACTACTTTAATACAAATGGAAAAAGACAGAGGCACAAGTTTGTGGCATTTAGGTAAAGAGGTATATACAAAAATGATCTAATTTTTCAGGAAAGCAAAGATAATTTATCTCCACCTTTATTTTTTAAAATAAGACTTTGCGTACTTTGAATGTAAAAATTATAATGCAGAAAATTTAATGCCCGAGTTTTTTCACTTTACCTGACCTTCCTTACACCTTTTAAAGCAGAACATCATACCTAGCTTATTTTCGGATATTTCGTGACATACATCTCTTCACCTAAACGCCACAGAAGTCACTTTTACAGAACTTTTGTTTGAACTGTTTTCTGGTGGAAAGACCACTACAATTTTACTATAAAACTTTTTTTTTAATAAAACATTAAGTAATCTATGTTATAACTGTAACTAAGAAAATTTAAAAAAAAAATGACTCATGTTTTTGTTGTAAAATTGACGATATCGCGTTTTAGTTTTTTTTCATCTGACTAATCGGAAATTTCAAAAATTGTTATCCTGAAAAAAATAACCAAGTTTTTCAGTTATGGAAATTAAATACAGAAATGTTGTGTTTTGTTATTATTTATACTGTGACCGGTCGGTAGCTGGGTGGACAAACGCATCGTATTCCCACCCGGGCGTCGTGCGTTCAATTCCTCTTCTGGCTAAGTCCTCCATCATCGCACAAGCAACATCTTCCGCTTCTTATGATGGCAGTAGGAGTTTTTCAAATATTGTTAGGTTATTCTTAACCCGGGAATGTTTGTCTTTCTTTAAAAACAAATAAAAAAATATATTGATGGAAATTTAACCGATATTTGAATAAATTATTTGGTATGCCTTCATATTAGTGGTTTTATTGTACCTATACCAATGCTGTCTGTTACCGATATTATTTTACACCTGTTACTCTCAATGTTTATTTACATGATAAAAAAAACCGATTAAAACATATGTATCTGTTATTTTAAAGTAAAGATCTGAATGCCAGCATCTTTTTACGTGTTAAATTAATGGAATGGATAAAGAAGAACCCAGAGCTCTGAAGTGAGTCTCGTGTCAACAAAATTAAAATCCGAAAGAAATCCAAAAAATTAACCGTTCGCGACGTGCAAATGCTATTTTAAACTCATGAATGATTCATAGCCTTTATCCGACGTGATATTTCCGTTGAAAATAAAGAATTACGCAAATGAAGGCTTCCAAATAATGATCGCGCAATCAGCGTTATAATATAACGTCCCCGCATCAAAATGCTCGTTTCGCTATTGTTGGGATATTTTGTGGGTACTTTTGCTGAATTTCTGTACGTTTATCACTCGTCAACTGCGAAGAGAATAAGCCGAGCTTAACGATACCGAACCTAAATAAACGCTAGTCAAACCTAGTGGAGATCTGAATAGCGTGCAAAATTCCGTATAGTGTAATTTTTATTTTTTTTTATTTAAAAAATACATACATATTCTTTGATCCATTTTTTAAAAAAGTTAAAATCGAAGAACACACAAAAACGTAACTAACCTTTCCAGTTGTCAAAAACAAACCACTAATCCAAAATGGCTGATAATGGTAACGTATAATAAACATATGTGTACCAACATAACAAAAAAAAAATCGATAATCGAATGTACACAGCCCGCGAAAATTCAAAATTTACCTTTTCTTTTGAACAGGCCTCGTATAAAGTACAATCCCGTAAAGTCCCGTTAAACTGCTACAAAAGCAGTTTTTTGTTTTAATGATCAACATTTAGAAAGGGATGCTGATACGATTTGGATACGTGAAGCTACTAGATCGAGAAATGAGTGTTAGGATATGACTCAAGTGGACGGTGAAATAAGTCTGAGACGTCCAAGGCAGACATGGTACGATCGTGTGGATTAAATGCTTGAGTCAGATTATGCTAAGAGTTTGAATAAAAATAAGAGATGTTGCTAAGATTTATACAAGTATCCACACCAAGCGGGTAGTTTTTTTTTATTTTTTAAATTATTTTTTCCCCTTTTTTTATTTTTTTTAAATTATTTTTTTCCCCTTTTTCTATTTTTTTTTTTGTTGTTTCTGTTCAATCTCTCCGTACAAAACATACGTACAATTTAAAGAAAGTGATGTAGTTTCCATTTGACTTTGCTTATTAAAGCATTTTCATGACATAATCTAAGGCATTTTTTTATGGTAAAACTTAGAGAGAAGTACGTTCCTTGCTCATAAAATTTCAATAGTTTTTATCAAAGATATCTTAACTCTCGTTGGGGGTGACATTAGAACCCCCCTTCGAAACAGGAGTATTAAATATCTCAACTCGTGTTGTCAGTGATTAAAATGATAACCTCATACATATGTACCTTTGTAAAATATAATAATGTAGATGGTTAAATATAAGAACATGTTGACAAACCCCTATTTGCTATAGAAGTTAACTGGACTTAAAAAATCATACCGGAACAGGTGAGAGACCACTAAACGTTGCTTGAAATGGCGTCAGCGAGGTTACCGTCCTTCTCTTTCTCATATCTTCCCCTCTCTACGCCCACCCCGTTTGGGGATGCCATAGTTTTACTGGCTCTAGGAGATTGAAATATTTATGCGGTATTTTCATAAAAAAATACGTGTTCGACTTCCATTATCTCTGCCCAAACTTGCGCGGTGGTAGGTGATGAAATGCTGGGATTTTCGTAGCAAGGAAACTTAATGACGTATACACCCGTCAGGCAAAAAGATTAGATTAGAAAATGGCGGACTTAAATAGTGGTTCGGTTACCCATGAGTGAATAAAACGCAAGAATAGCGCATTGTCCTATCTCAACGCAGAATCGTGATCCTAAACGGAAATGCTTACTTTTCCACGAATATTCCAAACTACTGTAATAAATTCCCCCCGCCGAGCGCACTACTTCATTTCACGTCTAGAAAACTGACATCATTCCTTTCCGTGTTTGTTTTTCGCAAACCGTAATTAACGACGGAAAAAATGCCAGCGTTTCGACTCGGATTATCCAAAATGAAAATTAAACCTTTATTGTGGGACATTGCCTCCAGCTTAATTATTTGGGACGGCCTACGAGAGAGAAACGCGGTTTATTGTATCGAGAACCTACACTTTTATGTTGTATTAGACTGAAATGACGGATTGCGGGGACTCGTTATAGTTTTATTGCTAACTATGTGGCTGTTGAAACGCTGCTTCGTTGATAATCAATGTCTGTGTGTAAAATAGGGATAGGAACCCTTGGTTTGAACATAAAACAATCATGTTTTAATGCCTGCTGTTCTAGTGACAGTGTAAGAGTCACGTTAAATGAAACATAAACTGTGTTATCACCACTATACTTAACTATTAAATACCCATATTTATACTTTATCTTCATTATTTGGTTAATTTATTATAACTATAACAATCAACGATGAAACTGCTATTCGTAATGCAACTACTTGCAACAACTGCTCCTAACCGTCTGGAGCCAGTGAGACTATGACATCCCCAATTGGAGTTTGTTTTGAGGCTGAAGGTAAGGGGGAGGAGAAGGAAATCAGGAAGAGGAAGGTTGGGAGTTGCCTGGCTATTCAGATCTGGTCACCAAACACGGCTAGAGCTATTTCAAGCAAAGTTTAAATTCTGAATGGTGGTCTTTTACCAGGGCAATAATTTTATATCTTACACTCTGGAACGTTCCGCAAATAAACTAATTATTATTTTTATATGAATTATATGTGTTATGACACATACCAAATAAATAAAATTGATTTGCGCACGTCGGGCTTGAACCCGCGACATCTGGACTCGTGGTCGGTTATTGTTAAATTTTTTTCGCTCACCAACTTCTGGTTTTAATTTGCTGTTGTTAAAATGAAAATGTTTTAAACTTTTGAGGTCACGTTACAGCCAAGATTGATAAAAAATATATAAATAATAATGTATTTTATTTGTTTGTATTTATCAATAATGGACTGTAAGCCCAATCGTGTTGACTTGTTTACTGATGTAGGGTTCGTATGTGTATTTTATGTCGATGGTAAAAATCCATTTGTTTTTTGTTCAAATATTGAACCAAGAAACTACTACAATGATGCCTTTGTCTCAAAATAAGGGCGACCATAAAATGTATTTTTTTAGCGGAACTTTCCGAATTCATACATAAATCAGATAATATCTGCGCTCGAAGAAGGGAAATTCCATAAACGTATTCAAAACCATTCTGAAGAAACGTAATATAAATTGAATACGAGAGAAGTAGGAATTTATATGAAAAAAACTAGTCCGTTACGTTAAACGAGGGTCGAGATTTGGTTCTGGCAATAAGTTCTTTTGGGTTGAAGGCCTTACTCCCGCTTGCCTAAACATGTGAAAGCGAGAAACATTTCAAGTTTTAAAGACTGGTACATTTCTTTAACAGGGTCATCTTGAACAGAAATCACTTAACGTAACGTTACCAAATCGTATTTTTGCGTACTGAAAAATGTTAAAGGCACTATTACCAAGTAAATACACATTTAAAATTTGAATCTTAACTTTTGTTCTATTTTTTAGGTTGGGGTGTTTCAGACATTCATCACATTTAACTTCGTCACAATTCGCCGATTAGCGCCATTTTGTTTTCTTGAAACCTGAACGGTCCTCGTTAAACGCCGATTCAATGACAAGCACAACAGCATGGCAGTTATGCTTTACGGCTGATCGCAATTTTGTAAAATGGGAAAACGGGGCTAAAATAAACGCTTAACGGGGACCGTTCAACTGACAAAAAAACAAAATGGCACCAATAGATGAATTATGACAGTGTCAAATCTGACGAATGCTTGAATCAACCCAACCTTAATGTAGTTGGAGTTTGATATTATTTCAGTATCGATATTAAAAATAAATAAAAGTTTTCTTAAAATGTAAGAACATCAGCGCCTTTGAGGTGATTTTTCACAAAAACGGCGCTGTACAAATTATCCAAATATTATTATTATCATGATTTTATATTTAAAAAAAAAGTAAGAACGTTTTTTTATTGTAACCCTATTTGTGTGAAAATATTTTTGTTTGATTTAGGAAAAAAACGACATTGTTGTGAAAGGTATAACATAAGTAGATAGTATATAATTGTCTAACTAAATAAATAAATATTTGCGCATGTCTCCAATGTGCACCCAAAATCATTTCCATCAACCCATAAAATATTGAAAGCAAATTAAACTAGTTTACATTACAAGGAAACATTTTTTTATGTCTACATTTGTTTCTCCATAATCCTGTGTTTTATTTGATCGTCCTTTGTAAAGGTAATAATAACTTTATACCCACACATAAGGAAAGAATAATAATAACAACGTTTGTGGTAAATCCATAGTAAATACAAACAAAATTGAACACACTGAATTTTGGTATTTATCTTTATATCGTAATGAGAATAATCATGTTTATTACCTGTTGTAGTGTAGCCTCCCCCGGAAACAGTACGACTACCATTAATTTCTTTAAAAGTCGCGAACTCTTTATAGACTTGATGAATTAGAAATCTGATTTAAAAAAATATATATTGTAATAATAATGGACACCAAAATATAATAAAGTAATTTATTAAAAAAAGGGTTAGGGGACTAGATTTGGCGTTTAACAGGAACCATTCAATTTCAAACTTCAAAATAGCGCTAATCGTTGAATTTTTATGATGTCAAATGTATCAACATTTTGGAATAACCCAACTTTAATATACTTAAAGCCTGACATCAATATTCATACACAAAAAAAGCTTTTTTTTTCACTTAACACTTTTTCTTTGTAACCCTATTTGTGTGAATCCTAACCTCAACTGAAACTAAACCTAAATATTCGACAGGTGAATGATTATTTTGTTGATTTCATAATACAAATTTTTGATCTTTACTGCGTTACTTTTTATTAAGACCTGACCGGTTTCACCTTATGACGGGCATCTTTAGACTGGTACACTTTTAAGTAAATTTATGGTATATTTACTATTCGTCTCCAGAATGGAAACATATTGAGTATCATAGTGAACATTTGTGACATATGGTTTTGTTTTTTTGCTGACAGAGGCGGCTTTACAATAACATAAAAAATACCTTCTAAATAAAGTTAAAAATGTTGGTATTATTAAATCATTAAAATATTGTTCCATCACAAATTATTTTTAATCTTATTTTAGGTTTAATCAAAATAGTATGTTTGGAGCAAATTAATGAAGAAAGGAGTGTGAAAAGAGTATACGATGGGAAAGTGAGTAGAAAAATAAGTTGGGGACGTCCGAGGAAGACATGGGACGATCAAGTGAATCAAAACTTGAATCGGATCATGCGAAGAGTCAAAATTACATAAGAGTATGTATGGGACGATGTATGAATGTGAATGAAGCAAGGAGTGTGTGCCAAAACAGAGTTGTATGGCGGTCCGTCTTCTCTGCTTACCCCTGCGGTAAATGGCGTGATGGTTAGTTAGTTAGTATCGCAGAGCAATAATATACAAGAGAGAACGCTGTAGAGAGACCTGTAGTCAGTTTTAGAGAGGTTTGCCGGACTCGGCTAGACCTGGGCGTGGCTAGGACTAGTGCTAGGGTATTTATACATCCATTCGTAGCACATGTCGGCATAACATTTTTGTTTTTTCGTATTACCACTTTTTCACAGTATTATTAAAATAAATAAATAACATATTACCTAATAAACTGTTGAGTTATGTCAATTTATCTCGCGTATGAAAACGTGGGGGCGGAGTCAACGTAGACGCGGGACAGAAAGAATATTCTAACAATACTTTAAAGCGGTGTGATAATTCGGGAAATTTTGTTGTCTCTTTCTTTCTCATGGTGTACGACGTAAAAACCCGGAGAAAGTAATTTATCCCAAATCTGTATACGTCTGGTAAAAAGAATTAGCTATCTCTCCATATATTATTACTTCAAGGTAAGTATGTATTAACTTCTTCACAAGGAAATGTTTATGCTACTAAAATAATTATTATGGTAACGCTGGCCTGTTATTTTGGGAGTTAAAGGAAGTTTTTGATCTCGGTAACGAGAAAGTTAAACTGTTTCGAGGACGCGGTGGGATTCCTTGAAATGTATCCTCACCCTGAAACCGCTGGAAAAGAGGAGTCAATACCTTATTACCTGAAAGGGATTCCAATCGTTTCATATTACGTTGTACAGGAATAAAAACCGCTCTAGTAGTGGTTTTAATAAGACGCAAACAAAGCGAAATCAAACCGTCTCGGGTTCGAGAGTATTTCTAAAAAGCCGCAGTTTCTCGTTTCCTTTGATTGGGAATGTGCGTTTCCAAAGATGAATTTACCGCTGGCCCTTGGGCGGGTCTGAAGACAAATAGGGCAGTGAGGGTCCCCGGGAAACCCTTTATTTTCCCGTAGCGGTTGATTCCAGTGTTGGCAGTTGCGGAGATCGTTACTTTTATTTATCAAATAGCAATTTATGTTATATCTTCATCCTGGCAATAAAAGGTGTATCTAGTGGTTTCCATTTTCCTTTTTAATGTCTGTTGGTTTTTTTTTATTTACCTTATTTTGACTGGTGGTTTGTCGATAGTGCGTGGGTCTAATTAACATTCTCAGAGTGGAATTATTATAGTATGTACGTGTTAATACTTGGAGTAACAATTTATGGAGAGAGGGCTAATTATTTTTACCAACCTATACAAACTTGCCTTAAATCACTTTTTCCGGGTTTTTACGTCGTACACCATGAGAGAGAAAGAGACAGCAAATATAATACACCGCTTCTATGTACTGTCACAATGATCTTGGGCTCCTAAGTAACCGCGGAACTCCGCCCACATTTTTTATTATGCCACTCAACTTGACACAACTGAACGGTTTTTTGCTAAATATTTTTGTTGATAAAAATACTGTGGAAAAGTGGTTATACGAATAAACAAAAACATTATGTCGGTATGTGCTCTGAATATATGTATAAATACCCTAACCTTAGTCTTAGCCACGCCCAGGTCTGCCGAGTCCAGTAAAAATCACCAAAAACTGACTACACTGCCTTAGATGGGTACCACTCCATATACTCATAAGTCTTAATATCATTACTTCAGACTGCATCTTGCATTTGATATCATTTCATGCATTATCTGCACACTCCTGCAGAATGGTTCTAAATACTCGAGGATGGCTGAAATAACACAGCCATAATAATTTTGGTCACAAAAAATAAATAATGTAAGTCCATTAACACTGGCGTTGGGAAAAACTTCAATGTTTTCTGAATGTTTCACGAACTGCTAGTTCTTTATAATGAAACCCTTCGCAGTGAACACTTTAATTGAAGTCGAACTCGCCAAAGAGAGATTTGAAATTAGAGATGAAGTCGATAGAGACGGTTCCTGGTGTTTTTCGAAAAGTACCAGCAAATCGACAAAAGTTCCTCGCCAAAATAAAAGTACTAGTCGGTAGGGAAGTAAAAGTGAAAAGAACTGGAACCGGTTCATCGTCCAAAAAAAGACGGAAAGAACGGATCCGAAAACCGGTTCCTTTAAATTGAAGTACTTAGAAGTCGAACTCCAATTGCAGTACTGGAAATGAAGTACTTATTTGTAGGCTTTGAAGTTCAACTTCGCAACTGAACTGCCGCAAAATAAAGTAGTTTTTTGCAATCTAACTTCAATCGAAGTATTTTCTAAATAAAAAATGAATGGAGTTTGAGCTGCACAAAATGAAGTAGTCCACACGGAGCGGTCACAACGCTAAAATGACTATATGGAAATACCAACTTCAATTGAAGTATTTGTTCAATCAACAATCAAGGAAGTACGAACTGCCGCAAAAAGAAGTAGTTCTTTAAAGTAGTTCTTACGGAGCGGTCATAACGTTAATTAACACATTTACGTACACTAACCATGAATCAGAAAATCTTTCTGTTTGAAGCAGAAACACCATCAAATGATTGTATAGCCAACTATTTAGATAACTTTGACGGCCTCCGTAGTCGAGTAGTAAGACGCTCGACTACAAATCTAGAGGTCGCGGGTTCGAATCCCAGCATGCGCAAATAATTTTTATTTATTTTTATGTGTAAACACATTAAATTCGTATATTTGCGGCACGTTCCAGAGTGGTAGATACTCTAAGTACCGCCCTAGTTTAAGACCACCATTCAGAACCAAAACGTTGCTTGAAATCGCTTTGGCCGTATTTGGTGACCAGATCTGATAAGCCAGGTACTTCCCAACCTTTATCTTCTCCATCTCCCTCTCTTACCCACTCCCTTCAGCCTCACTACATACCCCAAAGGGGATGCCTCTTGTGCGGTATTCACTATAAAAAAATAAATAAAAAATTTAATGGCACGTTCATTATAAGTTATTTTTAATATTATGTTTTATGTTTATTCTTAAGCTTTATATATAATTTTTTATTGTTTTAGGTTTTTATACTTAATGAAAAAAATAAGCTCATGTAATATGCCAGATTTGGTGTTGCACCAATCACCCAGTTATGTTGGTAAAAAAAAACTAAAATAAATTAATTAACCACAAAGAAAAAATATCTGTTTGTCCTACTTAAAACAATTGACTGGCAGTCTATGAAATTCATCATGGAATCGGCACAATCTCGTCCCAAATAGTTTCAAATGCTATTTTAGCTATTAATAAATAAGTTGAAATATCGTATTCTTTGTTTCATTTTTTTTTAATGAAAAAAGCTTTTAAATGAGTGCTAAATATTTTTATTAAAATCATTTACACATTTAATTAACACACTTATTGTATGATAATGAAGTACCCACCTTTAATTCTTTGCGTGACCTAAATACAGTTTATTATATCGATTCTGCTTTGTTTGTCTAATTCTTTACTTTGTGGGGGAGGAAGTAAATAAACGGGATATCGAGAAAATACTTTTGTTAGTAGCCTTCCTTACTCAAATATTGAGATAAAATGAGATTTTTTCTCATCCCGGAACTGAAACATTCCCCTTTGCAAATATCCTGGATTTGCCTTTGGAAATAATAGATGCGGTCTCATTTTTCATTTCTAGAGCATTTGAGATGCCAGTTTTATTCATTTACGAGAGCACTTTAAGGTTTCGTGATAGAATTTAAGATTCTTGAAATAATCTATAAAACGTTCAGTCCAATCCCTCATAAGTTTTTTTCTGAAAGTAAACCAAAAAAAGATTAATAAAGTTATGAATGTCACTTAAAGCCTCATTCGTGACGTTTCCTTCCTTTCGAGAAATTCTTAAAAGATCCAATTGCAAATAGAACTGATCTTAGTTCTCATATAAGTATAAATATTTAATAAATTGTTTACATCGTTTGAGATCTTATCCTAGTCAACATTTGGATTTAAATATTAAAGAAATTACTAACATCGTTTGAGATCTTATCTTAGTTTACATTTGAATTTAAATATTAGATAAATTCTTTCCATCATTTGAGATCTTATCTTACTTAAATTTAAGTATGAATATTTTTTAAAATGTTTACATTGTTTGATATCTTATCCTAGTTTACATTTAAGTATAAATATATAAAAAAAAAAATGTTTATTTCGTTTGAGATCTTATTCTAGTTTACATTTAAGTATACATATTTAAGAAATTGTTTACATCGTTTCAGATCTTATCCTTGTTTAAATTTAAGTATAAATACATTTTTAAATGTTTACATCGTTTGAGAATCAAAAAAATATTTGCGACATAACACTATATCTTACCTTTAACGGTTCTTCGTACTAGTAATTGTTATAAAATATAGTGTAAAATGTAATTTAATTTAAGATTTAAGTCATAAATCGTCGTAAATTCTGAAGCAAACTCTGGCACCCCAATGTTAATATTTTTTATTGATTTCTATTCATTAAATACTTTACAATAAACATCTTAGTCGACTAGTGAGGAGGGCCGTTAAATACCCCTAGATTCTTAAAAATTCAATTTCTACAATAAATTAATATATTGAATTTATACATCTGAGACCACTAAGAAAACAATCAATGGTACCTAAAAATAATTGCTGGTGCGGAGTTTTAATTAACATTTCTTTAAACGTTTTTCTAATATATGACCTCTAAATCAGGCACACGTTTTTTTATGTTTATCATTTTTTATTGTTCAAGACGAAAATGATGAAATTAATTCGGAAATATATCTAAGTGTTCCATATACTTTTTTCTAATTTTGTAACTGACAATTCGTGGTGGAATTAAATTTTAATAGGTATTATGATTAAAAACCTTTGTAACTTATTTGCACTTATTTATATTTAATCGGGTCAGTTTCACCTTTCAACAGACTGGTAAAATTTAAAGTAAAATTCGATGAATAGTTTTATATTAACTTCAACATTTGAATCTAATCAAACATCCATCTTCATAATACTGTTGAAAATTGAAAGTTTGCTGAGAGCTCTTGTATATATGTTTTAAGATTAAAAAGGAAATTATAAAATATTTGCTGTCAAAAAAGTAGTTGACAGAAATGAGTTGGAGGGACAAAGAAACACTCTTTATGGTACCTACGTGACAGGTAATTAATAAAACTTCAAATTCGATGAATTTTCTCCCGTTTCGCGTTAACATAATAATGTCCAAAGATTTTGCTGAGGTACAATATTAAAGTTGGTTAATTAAAAAAAAACAGGTATAGGTTATCTTTGTAAATAATATTAATAATTGAAATAGTATTAAATATAATATAATATCAATAATCCTCAACGTAAATATGAAACAGGAAAAATATAACGGTCGCGACCGATACTCGGAACCTCTACTCTATCCGGGAGTAACGCTTCTGCCAATTCCTTCACCGAGACTTTATAAGAAACCGGCGTTTTTAATCGATCTCATTCTTCATTTGAAAGTTATTCATAAAATTTATTTCAATTTTTCTTCCGATTTGGCTGCCATCTTTGTACGGTATACAAAGATCTACCCGAGCACATATTATATACCTAGATTATTATCCAAGCCACCATCTAGGCATATAATATGTGCCCGGGTAGAGCTATTTAATATTTATAAATAATATTCATATAACCAACGTTTCAGAAGATAAATTATAATTTCACATTAGTCAAATTCTTTTAACAGTTTAAACATCCCACCTCAGACAATCAATTTAAAACCAAATAACTAAGTACAAAGACACAAATGAGAATTGTTTCTAACCTCTCCGTAGACGATATCTGCGCCCGCACCAAGGTTTCGGCGTTGACTCAATCATCTCGCGGTGGCTTTCCCTCCCCCGCAGTAGAGCATTTCCCGCTGAAGCAGTGAAGTAATAGGGGCGTGCTGCAAATTAATTATTCGCAATTAATTTAGCGACCAAATAAGCGTTCCGCCCCATGATTCGCTACAAGCCCGGATTAAAGATAGGTACCATTATCTTGCGTAAGGACGCTGCTGCACGAAAAACGAGATTGGTACTAATCTTGTGCTATGACCATTGATGCTTTAAAAAGATAGTCTAGTGGTTAATTCTTCCTCTTCGTCTTCGTATCGAAGGTTTTAAAATATCATGGATAATAAAAGCCTTGACACTGCAGCCCAAAACAGAGATTTCATTTCGTCGCCAAACTTTTCTCAGATATATTATTGAGGGGTGAAATCACCTTCTGCTAGCACTTCTTTTGTTGGCTTATCTTTCCCAGCATTATAAGTTGGAGTGTTTCATAGATTAAAGTCCTTATTATTTATTAGGAGGATCAGTTTAATATATTAAATTACAGGTCTTGCTTGCTTTGCGTGGCTAAGGAAATTTACCTGTGCTGCTTTGTTTATTTTATCAGAGATTTAATATGACACAATACAAAATACGGGGGGTTTGTCTGAGATTCATATTTATAATTTTTGATGAATAATAATAATAAATGGATAACTTTAATTGCGCCGTTTTTTGTGAGAAAATCACCTCAAGGGCGCTTCTATATCCAATCTATAGCAAAAATATTAATTTCATTCCGAGGATATAAGTATTTAATATTTTAGATTTATAAAAACTGATCCTCATCGTTCACATTCTTACCGTAAAACGATTTCCAAATTTTCCCAATTATTAGCAATGATATTAAGGGAAAGGACCAAATTTCATTTTTTATGCGGTGAATTAGTTGTTTCTAAAATTAGTTAAAATATACACCTTGGGCAGAAAATTGTCTTCCAAACCTACTACAGAAAGTTCGACCCTATGCCCTTTCTATTTGATGTGTGACGATAATTGCTTTTTTCGTCCCATTTTTTGAGATAGGTACTATCAAATACGTCAAATCGGAGTCTGACATCATCCTTAATTTTTTTTTTTAAACAAAACTTAGTAAAATCTAAGATTATTTAACATGTTTACTTCACCTACCTGTAAATAAAGAGTTTTTTGCATTTTTCTGTAATATAAATAGCATGAATGATAGAACATGAACGAATGCAAATGGATTTGTTCTATTTTTAAATTGAACTCTGCTCTTCTTTTTAGATCGCTCCACGACAACTTGTGTCAAGCGAAGTGTGTCTTCATAATGCAACAATTCACTATCAGATATCTGATCTACGTCTTTTGTATCTTGATTTCAAATCGAATACATTTATTTTGCCAACGTTCATTGCGGTTCATGCATATGAAGGTTGCCATTTATAAGGTAAACATTTCCTCGCGTCTTGTATTGCAAATGCACAAAATACTTTTGCATTTTCGTAGGTCACAATGAAACGTATAGCGTGATTTGGATACAATTTTCACGTGAGAAAATAATATCATGCGGTAAATAAACAATTATTTTCTAAATTTTGTATACATTATACACACTGTTATGAATTTAATAAATATAAAAAAATTAGACATAGTATAATATTTTCAAAACTAGTAAGAAATAAAGGTTTATAGAATGACAATTTAAAAAAAAATCACATTTTTTTTAATAAACTTGAGGCAATGGTGAAAATCGCGTCAATGAAGATTTTTTTTCAAGAATCTAAATGATTTTCTTCTGAATCTCTCCTCACTGGCGTAGATAAAGTCGATGTCAGAAGAGATTTTGTTCAGGAGCAATATACTCCTCCCCACCGGTAGAACCATTAACAGGTTGTTCTTACAGTCAGGAAGGTAGAATAATCTATGACGACACTACCTTAGTTAGTCATCAATGGCATAAAGGCTTACGCGCTACATAATAGCATGGTTCTCGATACAGCCTCGCTGCAGACTGAAAAAGTGAGTGGCGGCATACCCCTCTCTTCTCAGCTGCAAGGAGTGAAGTCAAAGCATGCCCGAGAGAAAGTTTGTTGGGCAAAGTCATAGATAGTAGCTCTACTCAATGTAGAAAAACCACTCTCTCATGTAGAGAAATCTCAGAAACTTTTTTTTTCACTCTTTCTCTGTCTCCGTGGTCAAGTGATTAGGTCAAGGGCTTAAATCCCGGCGTGCGTCAATGTTTTTTATTTAAATAATATGTGTTATTTCCCATTTAATTCTTGTGGTACGTTCCAGAGTGGTAGTTACTCTTAGCATCGTCCTGGTAAAAGCCCAGCATTCAGAATCGAAACGTTGCTTGAAATGGGTTTAGCCGTGTTTGGTGATCAGATCTGAATAGCCAGGTAGTTCCCGACCTTCCTCTTCCCCATTTCCTTCTCCTTCCCCCTAACTTCAGCCTCACAACGTACCCCGATTAGGGATGCCGTAGTCCCACTGGCTCCAGACAGTTAGGAGCAATTGGGAATTTTGTACGGTATTCACTACAAACAAAAAAAGAGCAGCATTACGCAACAGTTATTCTCACAAAGAAAATATAAATCATTTGAAGAACTTCATTAATTGTTTTTATTTACATAATCGATATACGAATACCCTGCTGTTAGTTGATAAATTAAGAAGAAACCTTTATTAGTTCATCATCAAGTATCCAATAAATAGGTCGGTGTTCAGGTGTCATTCAATCGCTTTAGCGATGGCTCCTCTAGGCATCAAGAACCCTTCGGCTCTTGAGTACTCCAGTCCTCCAGTGCCTGTAACTCCATATACTCGTATATTGTCTCGCGTCTAGAGGCAAGCAATTCTCGCAAGTGGTAACAATTTCAGCTCGATGACTTGATTACAAATATGCGTCGTCTGGTACGAGTACATGATACGGTCGGGGTATAACAAACTCAGAAATCGGTTTACTAATCTCGTTAATGTTCCTATTTCTTATTAACTATGTTTTTAGCGTTATGAGATAAACACGTTAATTTTGATATAATATTCACACGAGAGTATTATAATATAACACCTATGTATAATGTATGTAATATAATTGTAACGGTTTTGCGTTAGTGTGAGTATCCTTTTCAATTTGCTTTATGTCAATCTCATCTTCAATTTTATTTTAACTAGTTTTTGATTTAAATAAATGAAGAAATAACTTTGTATAAGACCATGGATATTATTTTTTTTTTTTATGAACAATCGGTGTTGCTAAGCCTTAGCATTATCAGGATACACAATTAAATTAAACAAAACATAGAGGGAAAACAAAATAAAATAACAGAACAATGAGAAAACAATAGAATAACATTTAAGTTATAACAAAGACACAGAGCAAAAGAGACAGATAATATCAATTGAAAGAGACTAAACGTCAAATGAAAAGGTGATTAAATAATAATGATAAATTTCATGATTTTACAGGAAATATATCGATTATTGAACCACTAGACAAATTTAACTGATTATTAAGAATGTGACTATTAATTGTAATGGCTTTTTTTATTTCTTGTGCTTCTAAATTATTTAATCTGTTGGCATGACCATTTTTGTGGAGAATATGAACACCGGTGCTTTTATTGAAGGTATGATCTTAAAAAAAAAAAGTTTTCAATTTATTCCCGAAACAGAAAATAATATTAACATCTTCTCTATAAGCCTCCTGGCTTTCATATTTCAACAAAGGTTCCTCAGATGATAGTGATTATTTAGTGTTCTCTTCTATCCGTAGCTGGCAGGACCATTTAGCACACAATATCTTTACACCACTGAAAACAAACCACAAACTCACTTTTGCAAGCGAAAAGTTTTGAAATCAATAAACTCTAAAACTTGAAAGAATTCCCAACTAGCGAAATATGTACAAACCACTATTATCAATTTCAAATAAGCGCCAAAATACTCAATTAAGCAGGTGGTCGAGGTTCAATGATAAAACGTGTTTTTTTCCTTCACAAAACATATTTAACACGCAATTTCAACACCCATCGTGTGTAATTTTAGTACGTAAAATATAAACCACGTAAAAATTTTTGATGGGTAATTTTTCCTTGTGTAATTTTGACAGTGAAATTTTCGTCTGTGTAAATTCGTTCTTACACCCAAAAGATTGAGATGAAACTCTCTAGACGATCTGTATACCGCTATTTGGTGTACCACGTTCGCAGTTCCGTAGAGTTGAAGATTACCTCGATGATAGCCAACCTCTGACAGGAGAGGGTAGAAACATAATATTCATTATATACAGTCTACCGAAGAAACTGTATTTGCTGAATACATTATACTTCACCGAAAATCTATAAAAATGAACTCCCGGTCAATGGTCTTACCGCTCTGCTACGGAGATAGTTAAATGTTTTTAATTTGAAGCTACTACGCCCACTGCAATTCGATAAACGAAGCATTTTCAATAAAGTTAAAAAATGTTTGGCAGTAACAAAAACCCTAGAAAAGAGTCACTTCAAACTGAATGCTTGTTTCCTTTGTCTCGTATTCGGGCCGTAATCCAGGGATTTCATTACGCATTTCAATTGTCATCTTCATATTACAACTCGACGCGATGTCGGCGTCGCTCCCAACGGCGTCGCGACGCTACACAGCTCTGATCTCTGAATAATTCAATCATCATTGTCTTCTTTCATTGCCACTTTAAGGCTCTGCTTTTAATATGCTCAGTTTGACGGCAAAATCATGAACGTAAGTTTTTCACGAGAAAATTAAAAAAGAAACTTTCTTTGTGGAAGACCACAAAAATGGTGACCTATTTAGGTATTTTTTTTCAAGGTATCTGACGTTTTTGTCAAAAAGCCTTTGTGAACGAAACTTACAAAAACTATTGGTAGTCGGAAACATATTGTATCAATCTGTTTAAATAATAACAATAATTGGCTGATTTATATAGCGCCGTTTTCGTGACAGAAATATCACTTTAAGGGCGCTTCACAACATTATCAACATAATATTAAAACATTGACTTAATCCTAATTTATGCCTAATACTTATAATTAGTGACTCACAACTAACATATTTACATTATCAAATATTTAGAATGGTTGTTGCCCGTGCTGTCGAACTTAGGATAGAAAAAAACGGAATAAGCAATAGTAAACTAAGTATGGCACTTGAACTGAGTGATCAAAACTTTAATGTAGCAAATTGACGTTATTGTGGTATGATCATTTAGAAGGGTGAGTCTTTGGTTTTACTCTGAACTCAGTTGAGCTCTCGATATTTCGCAAATGTAAAGATAGGTTATTCAAAGCTGCGGGGCCTGCTACGGCAAAAGCTTAAATGTACCTACTCATTTATTGTAGATAGTTAAAAAAACACAATTATATTTTTTCAATGTAAGAGTACGAGGAACTTAGTGCAGCTTGTTCAGTTACTGATATTTTCTATCTACTTTAAAAATTAATGAATATGCCTGGGGAAGATTAACGAAGCTACCCGGGCGTGTTTTATGGATTGTTTGTACATGAAAATCCTTTTACTCACCATTAAAAACATGCTATCTCTATTTGCTTAAATATTGAAGCCATATTTATACTCAAAGTATGCAAATTATAAAAATGCACGGGCAAAAAATCTTCTTACCGCCAGCACTGTTTGGATCGGTTCTTGATTTATTCGGGCGGAAGTTCATTTATTTATTTAACAAAGATCTAAAAAGTTCAAATCCAAAGAGTTATTCACAAAATAATTTGAGACATATATATAGCTGTACGTAAAAAAATAAGGTAAAAAACGTACATGCATAGTGTAATAAAAGAAAGTAAAATCATTAATTTACCCCCCACATATATTTAGAAAAGGTTTAATACCAAAATGAATTATGTTAAGTTAGAAGTAGTGTAACATTTTATATTTATTTATTTGTTTATTTAACAATATCTCATAAAAAAAACATTTGTTTACAAAATACATTGAGAGATGAATGATATAAAAATATTGTAGATACATGCATAGTGTAAAAAAATAAATTAAACATTTATGTACATCTCACATATATACAAGGTATTATATATCCAAAGGAGTTATATAAGTACAAACTGAAGTAGTGTGACGCACTATATTTGATATAATAACGCAAATAAGGTTAGCAATGAAAAACAAAAAAAGACATGAGAGAAGTTCATTCTCCTTGTTAGTTAACCTTACTAGCACAATTAATTTAGCATGAAGCGTACTTGAGGTGAAATATCGCAAAACTGCGCTATATAAGTTCACTGTTATTATTATTATTATTATTCTACACATATTATGAGATAATCGTTGAATTGGTAAGTGTAAAAAGGTGTGTAAAAGATATATATATATTTTTTATTTTATTTATTTATTTATTTAAGATTATGTAGATCGTTATGTACCTAACGGTCACTCTTGTACGTATATTGAGAGATTATGACAGAACTCTATATATTTGCATCAAAATATATCTAAGGTAGATGCAGCTTCATTGAATAGTTCCATCGCTTTATATATTGGCGTGTTTTTGTATGAGGAAGTTCTGACTATTTGGTGTGTAAAACGTCACATGATGCCTCGTACGAATATAATTACTTGGGGCAAATAAGTTGGTCTCATTTAGTATATATGGGTTATAAATACCTCCAGAAATCAACTTATAAAAATGTTTATCCAAAAACATCTTCTGGCAGGCTTGCAGGGTGTGAAAATCTAGCATTTCACATAAAAATAACGAAGGGAACAAAAACGGGTAATATTTATACTCCCTCATGCATAAGTAACGCATAAACCTCTGTTGCACTCTTTCTATTTCGAGGATATAGTTACGTTCTGAAGGGGCCTATATAATAGAACTGTATTCCAAAATGCTGCGCACAAGTGTATCGTATGTTATACGGATTGTTATTCCGTTAGTAAATGATCTTGCACTACGAAGAACGAATCCAAGCATATTGTTAGCACGGGAGACAATGTCAGATATGTGAGACTTGAACGAAAGATTTGCTTCAAAAATCACGCCAAGGTCTCTGATTTCATCTTATATAAAACAAAACAATATAATAAAACAAATAATGTGAGAAACGGAAAAAAGCTTCTTGATCAATGAACTACCGGGCCTTCCAATAGACTTGCCTTAAAAAAGCGCCCTTTTGATGATTTTTCAAAAAAAACGGCGCTACACAAATTTTCCAAATACTATTAAATGACCAATGTAATAAATAATACGGGCATATGCCTAGTTTGGGGGATCGCAATGTTATTTTTTTAATCTGTCATCTATGAAAAAAATATTAAACTAAAAATTAATGTAATTTTTAACATAAGGCGAACTGTACAGGGTGGAAAAAAAATATTATTAACTTTATTTATTGCGAAGTGGACAATTTTTATGTCATACGACGAAAAGTGAAAGCTTGGATTTCTTAAATTTCAAATACGTATTTAATTATTTCTTATAATGACGATGTTTTTTATTTATATTTTGACGACCTGCGTGGTCGAGAGGTAAGACGCTCGGCTGCGAATCGAATGTTCCCGGGTCCAAGCCCGGTGTACGTAAATATTTTTCATTCAATTGATCTGTGACATAACATATTTGATTGATATAAAATAATATGTAGTATATTTGCGGCACGTTCCAGAGTGGTAGATACTCAGAGTACTGCCTTGGTGAAAGACCACCATTCAGAATTGAAAAGTTTCTTGAAATGGCTTTAGCCGTGTTTGGTGACCAAATCTGAATGGGCAGATACTTTCCAACCCTTCTCTTTCTCATCTCATTCCCTTTTACTTCACTTCCTTCAACCTCACAACGGAAATGTCATAGTCTCACTGGCTCTAGATGGTTGGGAGCAGTTGGGACTCTTTTGTGGTAATTACTATAACAAATATATATACATTGTTGAAAATTGACATTGTTATTTTAAATTAATATTATACATAAATATATCAAATAAATGACCTTACACTAATCCTTGGCGATAAAACCATGTCAATATTTTTTTTATAAAATCATTTCACAAATGAGGATTTATATTGATTCTTGAATTACATTGCATTAGAGAACGGTCTCAAAAATATTATCAATTCTGTCTTGAAATTTCTACTGTACCAATAATTTTAATTTTGCCAAGTCAGCAGCTAATGAATTATTTTGTGTATCAGAGTATATCCACGAATTACGAACAGTCTACAGTAATGATTATTATTTTGCTAAGGCCGCCGTCTTTTGGCAGGTTTTCAATATCAAAATATTTTCCTGCGTCACGATTTCAATTACTTTTAAATTTGAAGCTGTTTCATAATTCGAAGAATTATTTATTTATTCAAAAGAAAATAAGATTTTTTCAATCAGTGTTCAATTTTCATATAATTTAGTGAGTACATACACAGAATTGATATAAAAAACTCGAAGTGCTATTTTAACATTGATATGTAATATTATTCCATATGTATTTTTTTTATCCTTTAGAAGTTATTTAGAAGTAGTGAAACATATCATCACTAGAAAGGTAAAACGACCTAGGCAACAATTTGGTAAAAAAATAGTTAAATATATGTAGTTTTGATCATTTTTTTTCTGCTTCGAAGGCTCTGACTCTCTCTCAATTCTGGAGAATTTTATGGCCCTTCAGCCATCTCAAATATGGTATATTCATCATTTGGGAGAAGGCTTGACTAAAGCGACACAAGTTTGGGACTTTTGTGAACTTTTTATCGCTTCGGGTAACTCATTGAGAGCATTGAGTTACCTGAGCTTACTTTTTTTCCAAAATCCAACCAGGTACTGAAGACTTAACGACGTAAAAAAAATAAATTAAATGCTCTGGTGTAAACTTCCCGAAATGGCGTGTCAGCCCCTTTGCCTTTCCGGTGACGATATGTTTTTTTTTTACTTTTAGAACTTACGTAGTGTAGTGAATATCTCAGGTGAAACGTAGAGGTTTTTTTTTCTAAAAGATGTATGCATAATAGATAAAAGTAGTCATACAAGTAGTAGTGTTTTCATCTGTCTTCTATCCCGAAATATTTATGTCTCTGTCAATATTTATGATCTTCCCTTAATACAATTAGTATTGTATGATAAATTTGCTAAGGTAAAAACTCTACGGTTAAATTAATTAATTAATATTCTTTTATGAATTCACGTTGGTGAAAAATGTGCATTAGGGTTTATTTGTTTAGGTGTACATTTTGTAAATACCTACATATGAAGAAAAAATACTGTTAATTTTCCGGTAGTGGAGTGATCAAATGAATCAACCAAGGAAGCACTCCTATATTTATTTACTTATTTATAAATAAACGGACAAAAGTCCAATTACAAAAAAACATACCAAACACGAAATGGAAAAAAGGGCAACAGAGAAAGAAAAGCACATACATAATATTAAATGAAGCAATAACAAAAATAGGACAAAATAAACATAAGAAAGAACATTCAAGCCAAGGTCTAGTCAAAGTTTTGGTAGAATCGTAAAGAATGACAAAAAATCATTCAGACTGCTACCAAAATTTTCAAGACCATGGCTTGAGTTAACAAGTCTCGACATTCTAGACATTGGAGAATGATACCCATAATTAGTATAGTGATGATTGAGGAACAACAATTCATTATATCTGAGTCTACGGCAAGGAATGTTGAACTGGATAAGTTGCAACAGAGAAAGTGAGTCTATATAACAATTAATAATTTTTAAGATGCAAAATAAATTTAAGTCTTATCTTATCCAAATCCTCTTATCGAGAATTTAAATAATGGAAGAGTTTATATGAATGTAGATGGGCGCGTGGAATTTTATCCTCTTTTCACACTCGTAGTAAAATGGCGGGATGGTTATAAGTTAATGGTATTATAGACAGCCCTGATTTACGGAACTTTATTTATTTTCACATACCAACGACAACCACTCGATCTTAAATTCTATATAGTTCTAAAAATAATATCAGGACTGGGTCTTTTCGATACTCGCTTGTACCTATATTGCATGTAGTTGGTAATACATACGCAGAGGTGGCTGATGTAATTAACTGCTTGGGATGTAGATAAAAGAAGGTTTTAAAATCGTATATCGTCAATCAATATTAATTTATTGTAAACCGTCACTATTTTTAACTTTTTTACAACTATTCTTTATTGTGTCTGAGCGTTTTAATTTTTTAACTGTTTAATGTAAGCCTTTATATGTGAAAGCCCACTGGCATATACAAAAAAATAAGGTAGTCAGTAATATTTAATGTACATCAGTACCTATACTCCAATTGAAAAGTGTAAGAAGCAGTGATGTGCAGTAATTTTATCAATTTTTCGTTATTATCTAGAAGAACATGTTTTCGGTCCGTATTATTGAAATATAAAAAAAAAACAAAACAAAAAAGTTAGATTTTTCTATGAGAAAAAGGAGTTTAATCTGTTTGCTAAAAAAGTATTATTGTTCGAAAAAGTATATTGTGGAATAAGAAAAAAAAACTTTTCGGGTACAAAGTATACAGAGAATAGGCAGTTTTTCCACACCTTTTCCCTCTGGAAAATCACGAAAGTTGGATTAAAAGTCACGGCACGACATTGATAAATATATATTTTATCACTTATGGGTATCAAAGGTACAAGAGCGAAGTGGCTTCTAGATACTTACCAGTAGCAAAAGTCCTCTGGCCACATATGAATTCACTCAGAGCCTTCCGAGTTAGTTTTCGTTCAGGGACTCCGCTACCCGGGCATTAGCCCCCGCAAGTGTTGGAAATAAACTTTCCGGCCCGTGCTGCGAATATTAAAATATTACTTTGAAAACTATTAAACGTATACGTACGAACAAATAATATCATAACTGACTGAAATTCTACCACCCAAAATAATTTATACGGTGGACTTTAGAACTAAATAGTAAATTTTCTTGGGGAAAACTATTGCTTGCGACATTTTGAAAGGTGTGTCAAAAATAAAATAGCAACTTAACCTAACAGCATCCATACGTCAATCTGTTTATTTAAAGTAGAATTATTTTTAAAGCTTATGCTTTATTTTGACATCAAACATTAAAACCAAATGTTAATTGTTTTAATGATATATGAATTTGATTAACTCTTAACAAGTGACTTCTATGTTTTGGGAGAAATCAAAAGGCCTTCCGTAAAATAAAATTGATAGTCTATCCAAGACACTATTTAAGTTTTGCAACTGTCCTGGGCTAAAGCTTTGCGCGCTAATACAAAGATGGCTGCCTATGTCGGTATAAATTTAAAAATTTACCGTCGCTGGAAATACGGAAGGGCTGAAATGACATTTTGGGAAGCTTACACCAGAGCACTTTAAAGTTTTTTGTTTGTTTTACAATAAAATTCATAAGTTTTCAGTATCTTGGTGGATTTTGAAAAAAAGTGAACTCAGGTAACTCGATACTCTCAACTCGTGTCGCTTGAGTCAAGCCTTCTCCCGAATGGTAAATATATGTTATATGGCTGAAGGACCACACAAGTCTTCACAATCAAACGACAGTTAGGACATTCGATGCAGAAAATAAACAGAATATTTAACTCATATTTGATCAAAATATTGCTTCAGCCTTTTTGCCTTTCGAGTGACGATATATATATACATTAGTGACTTTCAAGGATATATTGGAATGATAAAAAATAATAGTACATATTCAAAAAGGTTTTGGTAGCACAATCGGCAGAAGCGTTACTCCCGGATAAAGGAAAGGTTAAGAGTTAGAGTCTTGGATGATACGTTATATTAAAATCATAGATATTTTTTCAATAATTGATAAAATCTATATTACAATATTCATTTTCACTCAATAGGAATTAAATATGTTACCAACCGACTCGTAGTAAAAAAAATAGACCACTACGTTATGAACACCGACAGATATCGTATAACGTTAAATATTACTTTATTGTTTTGTTCAATTAAGCATTTTTACTTCTATACTTTAATGCCTTTACTATAAATAATTTATGTAACTAATAACAATTATTTTTTCCTACGCGGGAATCTAGCTATCAAACTCTCATATCAAAATGCGTTCCAGATTGGATGATACTCTTCGTGTTGCCTTAGTGAAATTCCACTGGCTGTTTTCCAAACATTTTTTGTATCGATTTTAGCTATGTTCATTAGTTTTCTTCCAGTAGTAATTAAAAACCCAACCCCAAAGCTTGGTTCAACACTGATCAATCAATTTCGAAGTTTGTGATTTAGATTAAATGAGTTTTACCATTGAAGATTTATTGAAAAAAGTCGTTTAAAATAAATCATCCACCAAAAAAATTATGCGATTTCTGCCCAGGCACTATGTATTATTATATTGCGTCGTTACCGAGCTTCCGTTTCAAGAAAGGTGGCTTACTCAAAGGTGGCTTTGTGCCAAGGTGACAGCGGAGAGCTTTTCCTTCTGAACAAAGCTGGTCTTAATAACAATATTATTATTTACAACGGTGCTTGACGATTCCAGCAACTGCGTCTCTACGACCCAGTGCTTAACCCAAGAAGTCATTTGGCTCGAGTCCAGAAGGTTTTACCAAGATCCCAAGGCAATTGCGATCTCGAGAAAACTCTGCATCAAGACGATACTTTTCATTGTAAATCTCGGCGATTTAAATTATTACTTGCCCATTTAAAAAAAAAAAACTTTTTTATAAAGAATACCGCACAAGAGTCGCAACTGCTCCCAACCGTCTAGAGCCACTGAGACTGTGGCATCCCCAATCGGGATTTGTTGTGAGGCTGAAAGTAGTGGGGATGGAAATGAAATAGAGAAGAGAAAGGTTGGGTAATACCTGGCTATTCATATTTGGTCACCAAACACGGCTTAAGCCATCTCAAGCAACGTTTTGATCCTGAATGTTGATTTTTCACCAGAGCGATGCATTAAGTATTTATCACTCTAGAACGTGCCACAAATATACTTGTAATAATAATTTTATTTAAATTAAATGTGTTATGACACATATCAATAAAATTAAAGTTATTGGCGTACGCTGGGTTTAAACCCGCGACCTTTGGATTTGTAGTCGAGGGTCTTACTACTCGATCATGGAGGTCGTTAAATGTCTTTGCGTGATAATGTTATGTTGACGTTGATATTTCAAACTCTAAATTGGGTTTCCTAAAATTAAAGTATCCTTGGTAGGGTTTAGGAAAATGATTGGTATTGAATTAGTCAATTATTTCGACAGAGGCCTGCCAAAATGCTCCATTTCAATCAGAACTGCCATTCTTGTTTTCGTGAATCATTAATTTCCATAATTTCAGGAGTTTCGGACCGTTCTCAAGCACCAAAAACCCCGCCCTTCAAAATATTGAAATTGTGTTATTTGAAAGATTCAAATAACCTTGATTAATACTTTTTACTTACTATCTAGGCATCTAGAGCTACGGTTGACATGCTTATAATTCAGTTGTTTCATTAGTGAAACCTATTCCATTGCCTTAACGTATTTATGACCTACATCCAGTTTTAACTGTTAAAAATACTTTATTTATTTAATATATCAAAGAGTACCGAGACCAAAAAAATGCTTTTTCGTATGTATGTGGCATTTTTTACATTTTCAGACAATATTGTGCTTATACAAAATACGATGTGTATATGGTCTGTTTCACACATTTTTATAACTGTTCAACGATTCTTTTCTAGTGTAACGAGAGATAACGAAACTAGTTTTAAATTCTCTAAAATAGAGCAATGAGAATTATACTTAGGCGAAATAGATACAGTGAAACAGATGCTTTCATTAAAAACATTGATATTTATACATAAAATGAAAAACAACTTGTTACCAAAATACTTTTTGACAAAATTATCTACAACGTGGATATTCACAAACATAAAACAAGGACATACTAAGAAATCAGACTTGCAAAAAAGAATAAAATCAATACAGAAAAAAGCTTACTTTATAAAGGGATGAAATTTTATAATGCGCTGCCGGAAATAATCAAAATTATGCTAATCAATACATTTATAGTAGCTTATAAGAAACATTTCAAATATATTATTGTAATATCACGTAGTACACAAGTTATTATTATTCAGTCAAAAATAATTTAAATTATATTAAATACTTTGAAATCACAAGACGACCAAAAGGTATTTCGAGCTTTGGTCATTGAAATGGAATGCCCTGGATATTAAAACAATTTTTAAGTCAACGACGTAGTTAGGAAATCAGAGCAATTCAGTGAACACGTATAATATTACATCAACTCCAAAAGAAAATGTAAATTGTACGCAGATCCAATCTGAAAAAATAATTGTCGCTCATTTGTGTAGATTTGTATGTTTCCTCATTCCACCCCATTTCATGCGATGTCCGTCGCACAACGCATAATTAAGTTATTCAATTTAATTTATTTCGATTTCCGATCATTGTTTTAAAAAACATTACAAAATTATGCATTTTATTTATTTTTTTAATAAATTAACGGACTAAGTCCAATTACAAAAAAGACATAAAATACGGAATGGAAAAAAATAGTAACAGAGAAGGAATAGCACATACATAATTATAAATGAAGCGATGATAAAAATAGGACAAAATAAACATAAGAGAGAACATTCAAGCCATGGTCTAGTCAAAGTTTTGGTAGAGTCGTAAAGAATGACGAAAATTATTTGAACTGCTACCAAAAATTTCAAGACCATTGCTTGAGTTAACAAGTCTTGACACTCTCGACATTGGAGAATTACACCCATTATTAGTATTGTGATGATTGAGGAACAGCAATTCATTGTTTCTGAGTCTACGGATATTTATTTTATATTTAATTATTTTATGGCTTTTATAAAGAAATTAATTATTAATACTATACATTCCAGTTTAAAATTTATTTATTTATGCATAGTATTTATAAAGAAGATAGAAAGAGGTAAAAAAAAATAGCTAGATATAATTCGATAATTTGTTTAACCTACCGCCGGTTGCAGTTTTAGAGAAGAAGCAATGGACGACATGTCTCGGGACTTTGGGTAATCCCTGTTCATTATATTTCCGCTCTTTGCACACTATCTGCACTCGTTTCACCGTCATCAGTCAGTTTAAATCTTGTTCAAAAGTGCAGCGAACCAGTAGTACCACAAGCTAAGAATATAAAAAAAGTTTTCCCCGGTCCTAAATAAGCAGCTAGATACACTGCTACTGAGATGGATGTATTTTAAAAAATGATACTATTTTTTCAAAACATTTAATAGAGTTGCATTTTTGTAGTTTTGATGCGAATCAAATGTGGTGCTCCTTTCTTTTCATGGAATTTTATACCTAAAATTGGATTTTACGACTTAAAGTATACATGAATTTATACAGAATAACATTATCCTTCTATTAAAATCTCTTACCACACACAGATGACAAACATTTTGATGAAAAAAGTGGAATTTTGAGATTCCGCACTCAGTGCGGCGCGCGCCCGGTCATGTGACTTACAACAGCGCCCCCGGCAGTAGGTTAAACATGGTGTATAAAAAACAAACAGGAATTGTATAAGTAGCTAAAAAAGACAGTTTTTGAAACCCAGCTTCGGTGATATAAAATGATAGCAACATCCAAAAGTATTCTATGCAAGAAAGAGATTTACCCTCCCTACTGTCAAGTGGATAGGGCAATCAAAACAATCGGCAAGTTAGCCTCGCAAGCCGGGAGAAAAAACAGCCTTTACTTCTTTATTTCAAGTTACTAGGTTACAAATAACCAGGCAATATTTGTATATCTCCTACTACCATCATAATAAGATAAAATGTTGCTTGTGTAATGACGAAGGACTTAGCTAGCAGATAAATTGAACCCACGACACCTGGTTGGGAACCCAGCGCATTTGTCAACTAGGCTACTAACCGGTCAATGGTCTATGTTTTCGATGACAATGATAACCATTAAAAGTATAAAAATGAACGCTCTCATGATAGCAGAGTTTTCGACTTATCTATGAGTGACCTTTTCCGTAACATCGGATTTCGTACAGCACTGTAACGTAAAGCTATAGCATCCTTTCTAACTTAGCAACCACTGATGTTTGTTTGGCGAAGTTTAGTTTGCATTCGAGTCGGCAACTAGCCTTAACGTGTGTTGAGGTGTATTTAAATCAGCAATTTCATAGAAATTATTACCATCACAGGTGCTCAGGTGCTTTTGAAATCGTAAGCCTCCGCCTGTGAAATAAATGCTTACTTGGGGGGAAGACTCGGAAGGCACCAGCTGTTTCATGTTTTATTTGCTTGTGTGTTCTGTTCAGTGAAGGGAAGTTTACAACCAGCTGAAGATCAAATGTAATCGTAACGTTGCTAATTTTGACCTTTCATTAGTTTGATAAAACTACGACGCATTTAAATCGGATCAAGTATGATAATACGTACTTAAAATATTCAGTATTTTAGTGTTTATTTTGACAGATTTAATTTTTTGAAGCTGTTACAAAGTCTGAGAAAGTGAAGCGAAAATGTTTTCAATGCAACATGTACATTGTATTGAAAGATTCTTGAGATTATTGATTTCCATCGGTTAGCCGTTATATCAACAAAACATTACTACTTTCTGCGTAAAATGTGTTCATTGATCCGATTTGGGAAAAAAGCAATTGACTTATCGTCATCGTTGTTGGACGATTATGGATTGAAAAACTAATCAAAATCAATGGATTTTAGATGAAATATTTGTGAAAATGAAATAATAACTTTCTATCATACCACAGATTTAATTATTTTTTTATGACCTCCGTTTACGCTTAGCCTAACCATCATCAGGGTACAAATTTCAAATAAATAAAAAAAGTACGGTTATATATATACAGAGGGAGAACACAATATAAAATAATATAAGAGAACAATGAGAACATGATACAATAACATTTAATTATAACAAAAGAACAGAAAGAAAGAGACAGATAATATGAAATGAAAGAGGCGAAACCTAAACTGAGAAGGAGATTAAAGAATAATGAGAAATTTTATGAGTTTACAGAAAATATACCTAATATCGGACTCTGGACAAATTTAACTGGTTATTAATAATGTGACTACAAAATTATTTTTTAATTTTCTTTAAATATGTCAAACCACAAAATAATAACTTTGTACAAAAATATCAAATATTTGTCTTATCTATCGTATATAAGTGTATTCAATAAGAAATCGTAAACTTTAGTTAGTATCTTAGTATCACTTATGAATATAATAGTTTATTAAAAGTGAGATGATTTAATCACCAAACAGCAATATGTTAACCAAATTTTATTAATTAAATGACATTGTTTATATTCAATCGATTACACTGACAACAAACAACATTTATTTTGACACGAATATGAATAAATGCGATTATTTGAATCAAATTAACCCTAGATATAAATCATGCATTCAAAAATGAACACAGTCGTCCGTTGTGATTTCCCTTTTACGAATGCCGATTTAAGGACCAAAGCTTTCGCATATCCCTTTAATAATGATTTATTATCTCCATTGTTTTTATCCCCAGGCAAACGATTTATCTGAATTCCACCATAATTCACACCACAATCACGATGCCCATACAACTAGAACATTTTTTTAAGGGTTGTTGATATTCGATGTTTCGAAGAAGACCTAAATTAAAATCATCACGTAGGGGCGAATATTAAAGCGCTCTTGAATATTATTTCACTAGTAAAATACCCAATACAATAATTAAGCATCATTCAGAAAATACCAACAATTGCAGTGATTACGTGATCAGTAAGTATACTGAAATGAAAACTGTTGAAGCACAGTATTTTAATATATTCAATCGATACTTTGTAGTTAAGACGAAAATAGAGAGATTTTAAGATTAACCTATTTATTTATTATTTAAATATCTTACAAAATTATTAAATATTTGACAAAATAATAAAAAATAATATGATGACCCTTTAAACTCGGCATATACCCTCAGAGCAATAATATACCAGGAGAAATAGCTTGTGCAGTCAGAATTATTGATTTTTTCCCGAATCTAGTGTAGTAAGGGCTAGGGCTAAGGTAACAATACATCCATTCATAGCACATGTCGACATAATGTTTTGTTTATTTGTATAACCACTTTTTCACGGTATTGAATGTGAAGAGTCAGAATAACAGAAGAGTATGTATGAGACGATGTATGAATGTGAATGAAGCAAGCAGTGTGTGCCAAGACAAATTTATATGGCAGTCCGTCCTCTCTGCCTACCCCTGCGGGGAAACGGCGTGATGGTTAGTTAGTTAGTTGCTATAAATAAAAATATAGGATAGGAACTTAAAAAACCGTTGAGTTATGTCCTGTTATGTCGCATGACAAAACGTAGTGGGCGGAGTCGCCGGAGACGCGGGAGACGGAAAACATGATTACATACCGAAAAGTAGTGCAATATTATGTGAAAACTTGTCTTATCTCTTTCTCTCTCACGGTTTACGACGTGAAAACCCGGAGAAAGTGATTTATCGTAAATTTTTATAGGTTGGGTAAAAATATTTAGATCTCTCTCCATAAATATTCTCGATCCTGAGCATTTATCCGTATTGTGGTGATCGGCATTTTGTATAAAAGTTTTATATGTAACATAGTACCGATCAATAGCAAGATTAAAACAAACAACAAGTAGTCACAGCAAGTCACAAACAAGTCATCCGGAGATAGCATGATGGACCACAGAGGACACAACGTGACATCGAAATCTAAATAATTTCAAAATCAAACTTTGTTTTCACAATAAGCCCATCTTTGTGTAACGTTTGTTTCTCTAGTTACATTTGACTTTGTGAAAATCACCTAATAATTTTTTTATACTTTGAATATTTCTTTTATCACTTTTTTGTGCTTTTCATATCGTCACCGAAAAGGCAAAAAGGATGAAGCGCTATTTTGGGAAGTAAAGTTTAAGTATTTAATACCTAATTGGATTTCAAAAAACGCAACTCGGGTAACTCAATGCCCTCACTGAGTTCCCCGAAGCGACAAAAAGCTAAATAAGTCCCAAATTTGTGTCGCTTGAGTCAAGCCTTCTCCCAAATGGTAAATGTATTTAATAATAAAGTGGCTTAAAACTAAAACATTTTTTATTTAAAATAATAAAATCTAGTTATTAAAAATAACTTATACAGTCATTTTATGCAACGTAACAATTCCAATTTCTTACCGAGATGAAATCATAAGTATCTTATACCCTAGAACACAGGACGAACGTTTAGCATTTTGATGGCGGTAGAAGGAGTTTTTGTTTCAGGTTATTTGTAACACAAGAATGATTGTATTTCTTTTTAGGAAAACAAAAAAAAAACATTTTCTAGCTATTTAGGTACAAGTTCTAAACCAGCGCTATCTAGGCTCAGTGTGATAGATTTGTTCACTTTACCAATGACGTACCAACAAACCATCACGCCGTTTCCCCGCAGAAGAAGAGGATAGACCGCCATACAACTCTGTCTTGGCACACACTTCTTGTTTCATTCGCATTCATAATCTTCTCATATATACTCTTTTCTTATTCTAACTCATGTTAATTAAAAAAAATAAAAATAACGGTCAATTTGTATTGCGCAGTTATGTGATAGTTCATCTGAAGTGCGCTGTACATTTATCACATTCTTCCTACAATCGCGCTATATTGATTAGTGTTGATATTGATTATACATACTCTTGTGTAATTCTGTCTCTTGTTATTTAAAAATAAATTACGGTCAATTTAAATAGCGCAGTTTTGTGATAATTCACCTGAAGTGCCCTTTTTGTACATTGATTACATTCTTTCTACAATTGCGCTATAGTTTTATGTATCATTCAGTTCGCCCGGGTTAATATTAAGCCTTTACGGATTGTGGGCGGTTCCCCTCTTCCGCCCGGAACTCGCAGTAAGCCAGATGCGCTAGAATTGCCGAAGAAAACATCAATAACCCAAGTTAGCCCCCAAAGCTCCCGGCGTGATTAAGCAATTTAGTAAATCAGATAAATTGACCCCGTTTCAGCGAATATTCCCGGTTGTTTAGATTAGAAACTCGGTACAACCTTCAGGATTCTTGCCAATTCCGAGCGGCGGTGATTTCGTTTTAACGGGATGGCATCCGCGGGATCATTTGATTTGTTGCCATTAAGCCTATAATATTGTTTCCAATTTGTCATGTTTGACGGGGAATTACTTTCTGCGGATTCAGCTAAATTTTACCCTTTCTTTTGCCATTGAGTCGAAATTCTGCCAAATAAAATAAGACAATGTATTTTGGTACCGTAATTTTTTTTTCATGGATCATAATTTTATTCGATTTTTTACCCCTCTGTGCGCTTTTAAAGGATCGTGCAATAATTTAATTAAATTGTTTACATGGTGAAAATATATTCATTTTTTACGAGCCACGTTGGTGCAAAGCTATCAATTGAAAAATGCACAAAAAATGTAAAGTTCAACAAAAAAAACTTCCTGTAGTATGTTCACATTTGTTAGATGGTCGATAGGCCAAATATTACCATCATAATAAATTTGAAGTAGGGAGGATCGAGCTTAGAATACAGTTTTTAGAATATGTCATCTTTAGTGAATATGTCTAAAACACGGGATTCATAGCTACCAAATAAATTGCGATTGACATAATCATAATGAATGAAATATCCAATGAAAAAGAAATAATAACTTTGTATAAGGCCACAGATTTTGTTTTAATTTTTATGACCGACCGGTTTCGTGCTTATATATACAGATAAAAACAGTTTTTTTTCTTAAATACCGCACAAGAGTCTCAGCTGCTCCCAACCGTCTAGAGCCAGTGAGACTATGGCATTCCCTTTAGGGGTATGTTGTGAGGCTGAAAGTAGTAAGGAGGGGAAGGAGATGAGGAAGTGGAAAGTTGGAAAGTACCTAGCAATTCAGATCTGGTCACCAAACACGGCAAAAGCAATTTCAAGCAACTTTTCAATTCTGAATGGTGGTATTTCACCAGGCCGATACTTGGAGTATCTACCACCCTGGATGTTTTTTATGTGATTGCTTTCTACGAAAAAATAAATAATTAATAATAATAACAGTTAAATATTCGTTCGTAAACTATTTTTGGTTTTGAAAAAACTACCTTTTTCAAATAACATATTATGATGATGTAATAAAGTAAAGTAAGTAATGTAGTAAATCGTATGTAAAAAAGGTTATATCAATTTTAAAAAGTTGTTTGGTGATGATGTGATAACAAAAAATATTTCTATACTAATGCGTATAAAGGCAGAAATATATTTATTTTAGAGTGTTCTTATGATGTCTCTATCTAATAAAATCACAATGGCTTAGAATTTCTACAGAATTGTATTTCCATTAACTGCCTAGTGCTTGTCAAGAGCTAATAAGTATTATATACGAAGGGAAAATAATGTTGTGGCACCTTTATCAACGACTTTAGTGACAGAAGTCTGGCCTACTCTTGCGGACATTGCGGTCGCTGTAATAACATAAAAAGGCAACACATGAAACTATACTATATTCATAAGATAACATTTTCGCTTTTGTGATTGATTATATTTGATATCTGGAAAGAAAATATAAAACATTTTTAATAACCAAGCATAAGTAACCAACCTTTTTTTAAATTTAAATAAAAAATAATTTTGTTTTAAGCCACTTTATTTAATTATAAGTGTTTACTTAATTTAATAAAGTGGCTTAAAACAAAATTATTTTTTATTTAAATTATAATGTCAAGCTACAAAGTGTTTGCTTCCTTCGATAATTTAACCAACCTTTCTTACTGAAGCTTAGGGCGTGTGCAAAAAAAAACAAGCAAATTGATATTATTAGCAATCTTGCAATATTAAATTGGTCCATCATATTTAATTTACAAGTCTGAAAAACATATTCAAATTTCTAAGAAAGATAACATACCTTTCACGATGCTGAAATTAATTTGAGACAGGTATTCCGCTTGCCGAGTGAAAATATCTATTTTATTACAAGTACAAAAAAAACTGGTTAGGGTTGTTTTTCATACGAGTAGGGCATATCCTTTTTATTTTCGAAAACACAAAGGATACAAATTTTGAAAACACGCCGTAAATTAATTTTTGTTTTTTTTTGCTGCAATTAAACATCACGTTAGCGTTGTGTTCAACTACTTCTTTAAAGTAATAATTAGATCATAATTTTCGACAAAGGCATCTGCTTTTACTCGATCGCTTACTGAGGCAGTGTTTTAATTGGAAAACCAACGATTATAACAGCAAGACGTTACTTAAGCTTTACAAAGTTTGCAGTATCAACGGCCCAGCTAGATTATCCTTTATCAACGGATCTACCTAATCGTGTAAACTGGGTTCATAAACTCTCCATCTTGCTATAAAAATATCAACTTTGTCTTCCAAGAGCTCATGGCGCTATGAATAATCGGCTATTAGAGTTACTCTCGTTTAAAAAAGGCAAGTGTTCAAGAAATGATTTAGACATTTGATGATAAAGAAATGCCTAGAAAAGCATTATGCGACAAAGCACGTGAAAACGAGCGTAATTTGTAAAATTTCCACCCTCTTAGTAGAAAAATATTACAAAAATAAATTTATCACCCAAATAATAGTCATAAAAACGAGTTCGTTTTTTCCACCAAATACTACTCCCGAGTTCAGCTCTTGCCCCAGTGAAAAACTTTTGAATAATGACAAGCAGGTTCCCCGGGGAACGAAATTCTAACCGAAAAATTGGGGTAAATATCTTATTTCCTAACCAGCACATATCCGCGAAGGAACTTCGTCACACCCCGAGGAAAAGAAAGTGACAGAGGCGTTCTTTATGAACTTGGAGATTTTGTGAATACTGTGGAGCGAGATAAACACACAAAGACAGCGGGGAAATCAGACGTATCGAATTTGAAAGACTATATCCGTGAAAACCAAAAGCCTTTTTATTTTCACTCAGACTGGAGTAAGTTAATTCTGTTTGATATAACGTGTTCAAACTGATATCGATTGATGCGTGGAAATGGATTTCCGCGTGAAACAAGATTTGAACTCATATTTGAAGTAAAGCTTTGATACGAGTACCTGGAAAACATTTTCAGGTACGCATATTTTCAAATTGTGATTTTCTTAAACTCCATTTCGGAAATTCGCCCAAATTTTAAAACAGTCAGCAACTAAATAAATTCTTGACAGATTACAACACGTGCTATGAAGCATCGAAATATATTCTTTACTGTCATATAAAACACGCCATTTTATTTGTAACCTTTATTTGAATTTGTTCGTTGTTTTGTTTTAAAGGAAAAAAAAACATCCTCGGGTTACGAACAACCTGACAATATTTTTAAAACTCCCACTACCATCATTATAAACGGAAGATGTTGCATGTGCAATGATGAAGAACGTAGCTAGCAAAAGAATTGAACCCACGACGACCGGGTGGAAATTCGACGCGTTTGTCCACTTAGCGACTAACCGGTTAATAATGATTTCGAAAAAAATATTTAAATTCGAGCGAAGTTTATTAATCGAACCAATTTTGAGGAAGTTTGTTTGCCTTTATCTCCGTATTTTCTAAAATATTTTGACTGCTAAAATGTAATATCCACAGCGAGTTATGGAGTTATTATTGCGTCACGATGCAAACTTTAGTCGTTAGAATTTTCAATCAGCCCTTTCCGACCTACCACGGATCATCTAAACAAAGAAAAAAACCTTCAAAGGGTTCGAGATTTTCATTAAGGGAGATAACAGATCAGCTTACTTTGTTTTTGCTAGAATGAATCCTTGTCTTTTCAATGAATTTATTAAAGCTTCGTTGTGAAAAAAAAAACACAAAATGATTGTAGCCGTTTTTTACTTTTATCTAATTAAAGATTTTTTCAAAGCAGAAGAGGGATGAAAAATGAATACTTATGGTATAAAATATTTGAGCAAATATCACTCGGTGGAAATTCAATTTAAGCCGTTTGCCAATTTTTTGGGATAAACACGTGAAAAAGTGATGCTTATAAATCTGTTGGTTTTACCAAGATGAACGATACCGCTATCAATCATGGCAGAGCGAGAGGAATTAACGTATTGGATATGTTCTACATTATTTATTTCCGCATTAAGCTATATAACTAATACCCACAGCAAAAACCGAAATGCAAAGATACTAGGCTATTTTTTTTTTAAATGTAGCTTTTTTCAAATATAAATACGTAAAAGGGTCTCATAAGTAGGGCATTCGACTACTGTACATGCTTTAAATATATTTTTAAATCCATACTACTTTTAGCCCGTGTACCGGAGGCAAGATTATCACATTCATCCTTTTTTGTGCGACTACCCCTAGTTTAATATTTTCCTAGGCAATAAATTAGATTAACCTATTGACAAATTCAAATGAAATCTTCTAAAACCACAGAATATCAAGAAAAAAATCCTCTTTTTTAGTACATTTAAACGATTTTGTGTGATTATTCGTTATTCGTGATATTTTCTTAAAATCGCCCAAATGTTCCATATTCAAGACTCGGAATAGGACCAAAAGTACTGGTTAGAACTTAGGACAGTCCATAAACAGCCACAACCCGCATTATCTCATACTTTTCAATGCCAAGGGAACGCGACGGTGCGTACCACGTGGTACAAGTGGTCTGACCTAAAGTGTTTCCTAGTGGGGCGGCATGAGAAATAATATATTAGTTTTTTATTGAAAATAATGTCACCGGGGACCAAAGTGACATCCACATTTTTTATTCCAAATAAGCTCAGGAATTGCTGGTTAAAGTTTATTGGGAACTTTTTGTTATCCCTGTATATGAGTGAAGTGAAACACCGCTAACTAAGTTTTGGTAAACAAGTCAGACGTCGTTGGACGTTAAATTAATATCTTTCAAAAAATATTAGGCTTACAACTTCGCTTCCGCCGTTTTTTCCCCGAAATTCGAGACTTTACTGTAAAAAACTGGTTATACATTTACGATTCAAAGTATTTTCATCGCTGGCCACTACTTTCTCTAATCTCAGCGTTATCGGCAGCGTACAAATCCCGCGTTGAAAAAACTGGTCATCTTTGAAGCGATCCACGAATCGATCCGATTTTGTATTTCTTCATAAGACCGGAAGTGCTGGTCAGCCGGTCATGTGCTATTGATCGAAACAAGTAATAGTCAGAGGGGAAATCGTCTGGAAAATACGGCGGGTGGGCAAGAACTTCCCATTTCAAAGTTTCCAAGTACGAGTATGTCTTGACCACTTTCCCAACATGGGGTCGAGCATTGTCATGCTGCAAAATCATTTCATCGTGTCTCTCGTTGTATTGCGGCCGTTTATATTTCAATTCTCGGCTCAAACGCATTAATTGCGTTCAATAACGATCGCTTGTGATTGTTTCAGTTGGCTTTAACAGCTCATAATACACTACGCCGAGCTGGTTCCACAAAATACAGAGCATGGCCTTGGAGCCGTGAATAGTGTTATATGGTTTAGCCGTCGACGTGGAAGGATGGCTAGGAAATCCCCATGATTTTCTACGCTTGGGGTTATTGTAATCTACCCATTTTTTGACAACATTCACAATGCAATGCAGGAAACCCTTTCCGTCTTTGCATTTCAAGCAACTGTTCACAAGCAAACAAACGCCGTTCAACAACTCTCGGTTTCAACTCGTAAGGCACCCAATTTCCTTGCTTCTGAATCATTCTCATAGCTTTGAGAAGTTTCGGAATTGCTTGTCGAGCCATTCCTTACAATTGTGCCAATTCTTTTTGACTTTGACATAAGTCGTGATCAAGTAGTGTCTCCAATTTCAAACGGTGGACACAAAGCTGTACACCAAAAATTAATATAACTTTTGATATAATAATTTTTACAATGATGATGTTAAAAAATATTGTTCATCATTCGTTTCAGATGGGCAGGTGAGGAGAGGCCAGGAGGCGTGAGGATGGCGGCATGGCGTGCGCGCTGTGCAGGCTGCTGTGGCCGCTGCTGCTCGTGCTGGTGCTCCCCGCCGCTGCGGGCCCCCGCTACAGCTCGCGCATCGTGGACACGCAGTCAGGTTAGTCAGTCAGACTGTCAGTCAGACAGTAAGTCAGTCAGACAGTGGGCAGGTGAGAAAAGGTCAGGCAGCGTGAAGATGGTGGCATGCTTGGCGTGCTATGCAGGCTGTAGTCAGTCAGATATTCAGACAGTCATATAGTCAGACAGTTAGACAGTCAGACAGTCAGTCAGATAGTGGGCATGTGAGAGAAGGATGGCAGTTAAACAGTAATGATTTTCATATTTCCTTTTAAAATTCCTAGAAACACCGTCAGTAAAAATAGAAACCTTCACTTATCATTCAAAACTGGGTCTCTCTAAAAATTCTCAAACCTTAAATATTGAATTGTAAAATCTGTACAGATTTTACTGTACTTCGTCAACACAACTATTTTTAGCTCTTGATATTTATGATTTCGTTCAAGAGCTATGGAGTTTTTAATATTGATTTTAATGGCACCATGACATTACAAACAAAGATAAATGTTATCGTAACAAACACAATTACTTTCCCAGTATTTTTTTCATTCATACATTGGTCAAATATGACAAAAATAGACATTCAAAGAATATGTATGTATGAACGAAAAATATATACGAATTTGTCACGTTTCGGACTTAAATTTGCGTCGAACACTAAATCCTACATCAACGAATAAGGAACACCGTATAATACGACCTACTGCCAGAAGGTTGTCCTTATTTTACGTATGTATTGTTACGTTCACCATCTCACTCTCTCTAATGGCGCTTAAATCTTCGGGAAATATTACGAATATTGTATTATTTAAAACAATTAGTGATTTGCGTGTACTTAAGAATAAACTACTATTCATTGGCTTTTACTAGTGTTTGCAGTGTAATGTGAACACTTTCTCATCACACACGAAGGCGTTTTCGCACTTATTTATGCATTTCTGTAGATATAGTAAACGACACCAAGCGACGCGTGACAGTTTAATACTAAATCCGCTAAGCCGAATGTACGCCAATTACCGTATCTTTTGTTTGCCACTTTGAAAGCTCTACAAGGTGTCTTTATGTTTTAATGACACTGAAAAGTATTATGTGTAGTATAACTACGAAGAAATATATATATTAAAATATATAAATATATATATTTTTAATTTTTTTTTTATATTTTCGTAGAAAGCAATCACTTTTTGATTTGACATATTTTGTAAAAATGAAAAAATAACTTTGTATAAGACCACAGATTTTATTTTAATTTTTATGACCGACCGGTTTCGCTTAGCGTAGGCATCAAACTGTTAAGATTTATTTTGTACCCTTATGATGCTTAGGCCAAGAAAAATCGGTCGGTCATAAAAAAAAAAATTAAATCTATGATCTTATACAAAGTTATTATAGGCTTACATAAAATTGTACCAGTCTGAAGATGCCCGTCATTAGGTGAAACCGGTCAGGTCTTAAATAAAAAATAGTGAAATAAAGTTAAAATGTTGATATTATTAAATTCAATAAAATTGAGTTCCACCACGAATTAACAGTTTCAAAATTAGAAATAGATTTGTTTTGCTTAAAAGTAAATAATCACGACGAAAACCATCGTGTTTATGAGTGAGAAAGTTTGTGGTCAGATTTCTGTTCGTAATTATTTGTTCCCGGCCAGCCTGGTGAATTACGTCACCTTTCGTAATACGCGTAGTTCCCGTATCCCATCAAGTGGTTGGGTAAATAGGCGTTGAGATCACGTGCCGAAATTAATTTCCACTACCAATAATAGGTCAGATTCCCACCGGGAGAAGGGGATATGGACCACTTTATTCAAACAAGAGATAATCAAGCTTTTTTGTGGGGGCTGGTTCCCGACTCACACAAAAGAGAAAGGTCGATCTAGTTCGTGGAACTAAACCATTAGATGGCTTCATTATTACCTAGATAATTATCTGGACGAGATGTTACAATACGTTATTTTTTATATGTATTTCCCGTTTCACGGATTACAAAGAAATAGTAAGTTAACTTAGGAGTGTATTGCTCCTGAAAAACGATATTGAAATATTCTACGTTAGTGGGGAGAGATGAAGGAAAATTCTTTTAATTCTTGAAATAATTTCTCCTCATTGACGTGATCCGTCACCACTATATAAAAAAAAGAATTTTTTTATTATTTATTTTTTGTAAAACCTTAATTTATAATGATTTACAAATATTATGTCTGATTTCTTACATGTATTGAACTATTAACAGCTTGTAATGTATAATAAATTATTATGATGTATATTATTATTAACGGTTTACTTTCCAATGGTAAAATATATAAATATTTATGTCCTAATTTAAACTTTAAACATATTTTTTTATAATACAGTACGTATGTGTAATACAGTAATGAAAACATATAAAAAACAATAAAAAACGTTAAAAAAATCGGCAGCAAAAAATATATACAAATATTATATAGTAATCTTTGAATCAAAAAATAAACGGTTATCGTTAAACCCAAGGTAGGTAGTGATGTAATTATTATTTTGATGAGATTACTAGCATCTTTTCGATGCTTGAACAAAAATATCGTGATGTGCGCGCAACTCCCTAACTGTTGGAATCGCTAGTTTAAAAAAAGTCATATTTTTTACTTATTGTTTGGAATATACTAAGGTATGCCTCACGTTTTTTGTTGTTTAAACTGTCTTTGCCAGAAAAAATGTTTTGAAAATGGCGTAAGTACTTACACTGGGAATTTTTTAAATTTTCTGTTCAAAACCCATACAGAATTCGTCATGCACGTTCTATATCATGAAACTATTCCAAACCAAACGTAACGAAACAAAAAAAAAACTTTAACTATTTAATTCGACTGTATTTCTAGGCATTTTAATAGTGTAGAATCGTGCTCATCTGGAAATAAATATACAAACGATTATAATATTTTGGAAAATTAGGGTTAGGTGATTATTATCATCGACAGTGCTTGCCACAGCTCGATGTGTGTGAAGACATAGAATATTATGCAACCAGCAGACGTGAGATGTTATCGGATCCGGGGTTTAACCCAGATACCGTCCCGACTTGGTGTGCACCGTTAAGTGTCAGGGTACAATAATGAAAAATGCCAACTACAGTCAGTTACTCTTCTAATTCCAGGAGTATGTGCGGTAAACCAAGTCGGTATTTGCGATCTTCTTTTATTTAATGACGTAAGAAAGTGAACTACTCTTTGTAAAGAAATGAAAAAAATTATAAAGGAATTCGGTAAAAGCGAAAACTTAAAGTCGCTATAGGTTCTACATAATTTGGTTTGATTGATATGTGAATAGAAAATTGCTTGATCGTCGATTGCAAGACGTCAAGGCCGTGATTTTGAAACTGAAAGTGTTTATGAGTTCCATATCGTACCTCTGATCTTATGGTGTTTCAAAATAACCTTTTCAGTCAGTAGAATAATTAGAAACAAATGTTGTATTAGAACAAAAAACATTATAATAAATAAACTAGCACTAGCATTGATATCATGTGCGCTGTTACACTAGCGAGACAAAAAATCGTTGAACGATATCAGAACAACCGTATAAAGTATAAAAACATGATCTGACATTTGGAATTCAAAAATTTGGTAAGAAAATTGATTGAATCTTTCTGCAAAATACGTTCACACAGCAAAAACTACATTTTCAACAGCAAAATATACATTTTTAACTGCAAAAAAAACGTTGAGAGTAATTTCTTAACTTCGTTTAGAAAATTTTTATTTTCGGTTCACCACAAGAAAAAAATAACGTTTCTGAAAAATGTGTAAGCATGAATGAAAACCATCGATGTTGTTAACACTTTTCTATACACACGTCTTAGTTATATAACTATATATCTATCTATAACTATCATATGAGTTTTCATCGAATTGCTTCATTCATCAAAATGTGGTTCAATTATTTTTGTGTTTACACAAAAAAATGATGTTCGAATAGAAAACAGAAATCAGATATTTCCATACAATGTTTTATTATGACGCCAAATTGGCCTATATCCTCTTTTTCCTTGTATCTTTCCCCGAAGCCGGGAAGTGTATAGAGTGTAGTGTATACACACGTCGGCCACCGCACACACTCGATGTTAATGGATAATAACAATGTATTATATTGTTTATCCTGGCATCCCGACATGGCTATTACCGGCCTATTATTGATTCAGCCTCCCCGCCGGGCCAGCTGTACTGACACTCTAGATTATAGACTACAATATAGGCACACTTTGATACCCACATGTAAGCTCATCTTAGAACAGTACTAATATGCTAAAAAAAAACAGTCGTTCTATTACCGGTTAAAAGTAACAAAAACATTTTATTGGTTACTTTCGTAGAGGAGCGGTAAGACCCTTAGCGCTTGTTCCAGAGTCGTTGGTTTGATACCTGGCTGAGAAGAAATAAAATACATTATAATTTGTTTTTAGTGCTCGAAACACATCCTTAACACTTTAATTTTTGCAATATATTTATTCAAAAGTTTTTTTGTAATATATGCGCGTCATACATTTAAAATATTTGTACACGTTCTAAATAGTTTTTCATTTACATTTTATGAAATTTCTTTTTTCGAGGAAATCAAAAAACTACCATGTTCAAAAGTTTTGTTTTCGTTTTATATTTTATAGCATTATTAATTGTCTAGATATTTTTATAATTTTCACGGTTGTTTTAAAAATAGAAATATTCATTAAAATCACACAGTTTTTTTGGCGAACCAATTTAATTTTGCATTATAGATTAACATCATATTCGGCCTGAATTATTTGTCTTTTAATTCATTGGATTACTGTTTATGTACACATGCACTGTTTTACCCATATCTGTTTTTTTTTCATGATCAACGTTCATGATTTTAGATAGTTATGATTTGTATACAGATCTGTTATGTATTATTTTCTCGTTGTTATATTAGGTTGGGTAGTTTAGTGTGAAACGAACATGAGGTGAGCTTGAGGTGGCGTTTTGCAGTAATGAGGCCTAATATCATCCATTAATATTTTTTACGTATATTATTTAAATTTTTATTTTATTTTATTTTATTTATTTTTTCTCATAAATTTCTGTTAATTTTTATTTGTTAACATTATAATTCCTATGTATTGATATCAATTATGGAAGGTATTGCATTGCACTACTTCTGCATACCTTCCGGAATAAAACTTTATTATTATTATTAAAACTGTGGTGTATAAATTCACTGATATTATTATTATGATTATTGATAAATTGTTTTTTGTCCTCAAATCTTTTCAAGTTATATTGTTTTAATTAATTTATACCAATCGCAAAATTCGAAAAGGCAAGAATTTTTTTCTAAGCTCAAATTATTTTTTTCAGTGATAGAGTTAATTTTGTTCTCATTATCGAAACATGAAAAGGGTTGCATTTTCAACTAAGTGAAATTATCTACTTTGTGAAGAGTCAACAAAAGAACAGCAGCACTTAGCATTATTACCTTTGAGTTTCAAGTCGCTTTCCGATCTCCTCCCCGAGATAGGAGGGAGTATTGGAATTGTACGAAGTTAGGAAGGGTGTAGGTAGAGAGAAGAGAGTATGGCGTATGGTGTAGGGCGTAGGGCGTAGGTATGTCTTAACAATACCCAGGAAGAGGCTCCAAAGTAATTGAGTTTATGACCCTCGTGATCTTGATGAAACAAGACCAGGGCAACAAATCAAACCTCCATAGACTGGAAAACGCTTTAATGCGATCAATGTCACGAGCTTTTTCAACCTGAGGAGTGATCGGAAACGAATTATGAAGATTGAAAAAGGGAGCCGTAAATCTAATATGTAGTTAATCCTATCTTTTGCAACGCTTCAACAAACTATAGAGGGTTAATAATGATACATCACTTTAATGCTGCTTTTACCTGCTCGTAGATACGGTAGTTTTTTTATGATTGATACCGCAAAAGCGTCTCAACTGCTCCCAACCGTCTGGAGCCAGTGCGACTATGGCATCCCCAATTGGGATATGTTGTGAGGCTAAAGGTAGTGGGGAAAGGATGAAGATTGGAAATAGGAAGGTCGAGAAGTACCTGGCTATTCAGATCTGGTCACCAAATACGACTGTAAGTACTTTAAGACCACGCCGTTTGGCTATCTTCTGGAATAAAACTTTATTATTATTTATTATTATTATTAAGCAACCTTTCGATTCTGAACGGAGTATCTACCAATCTGGGATAGGGATAGGGGAAAGTAGTTGATTTGAGATCATATTAATAGGAACAGAACATAACTTTATTGCCTAGGTGAAGCATCTACCCTTGGAGGAAGTATATATATGGAGAGAGAGATATTTTTTTTACCCACCCCATACAAATTTGCGATAAATCACTTTCTCCGGGTTTTCAGGTCGTACAAAATATCGCACCGCTTTTAGGTATGCAAGAATGTTTTCCGCCTACCGCGTTTCCAATGTGAAATAACACTAAAATTCAATAATATAATTGTTATGCTTCATGTACTCACTCTTTATTTAAAATTCAAGATCGAGCTAATTAAAATGATTTGTGGCAACCCTCATGTATTAACACGTTAGTAAAATAAGTGTGTCTATGAAAACCCTAGCCACGCCTATACAGAGTAGTCAGGCAAAAGTCATCAATACTGACTACACTACCTTACATAAGTTCCTCTCTATGTACGAGTATATTAATACTCCAAACATCTACCTCTAATTTAAGAAGGCAACTCTTTCCAGGAAGAAAAGCGTGAGTGGTGGGTTGAGATTTTAACGGGCCTCTTATGATTGGACTGCTTGCAAATTTTTTTGCACAAATAAGCTGGCATTTACAAAGCCGTACCGTTGTGTAGTTTGACATGAAGCGATCATTTTCCACGCTATGTATCTTCCAATCGCCACGCCGTTTGGCGATTGTGGTGTAAATTCCTACCATGTGTCAGGAGTAACAATGTATGGAGAGAGAGCTTATTCTTTTTACCTAACCTATACTTGCGATACATCACTTTCTCCGAGTTTTTACGTCGTACACCATGAGAGAGAAAGAGACAGCAAACATTTCACACAGATTTTATGTACTGTAAGGATGGTCATGGTCTCCCGCGTCTCCGGGGACTTTTTTTACGTAAATACCGCACAAGAGTCTCTACTGCTCCCAACCGTCTAGAGCCAGTGAAACTATGGCATCCCCAATAGGGGTATGTTGTGAGGATGAAGGTAGTGGAGAGAGGAAGGAAATGAGGAAAGGGAAGGTTCGGAAGTACCTGGCTATTCAGATCTGGTCAACAAACACGGCTAAAGCCATTTCAAGCCATGTTTCAATTCTGAATGGTGGTCTTTTATCAGGGCGATACTTAGAGTATCCACCACTCGACCCACATTTTTTGATTTGCGACTAAACTGGACACATCTAAACGGTTTTTTGGGTTATTTGCTATATTTTTGTTGATGACAATACCGTGAAAAAGTGGTTATACGAAAAAACAACAACATTTTGTCGACATGTGCTATGAATGGATGTATAAATTACCTAACCCTAGACCAAGCCACGCCCAGGTCTGCCAAGTCCGGCAAAAATCATCAGGAACTGACTACACTGCCTTGGATACTTAGCGTATATAGAGTGGTATCTATCCAAGGTAGTGTAGTCAGTTTTTTATGATTTTTAACGGACTCGGCGGACCTGGGCGTGGCTAAGACTAAGGCTAAGGTATTTATACATCCATTCATATCACATATCGACATAATGTTTTTGTTTATTCGTTAAACCACTTTTTCACAGTATTGTTATCAAAAAAATATATAGCATATAATCTAAAAAACCGTTTAGTTGTGTCGAGTTTAGTGGCATATAAAAAAATGTGGGCGGAGTCCCGCGGTGACCCAGGAGCCCAAGATCATCACGACAGTACATAGAAGCGGTTTATTATATTTGTTGTCTCTTTCTCTCTCGTGGTGTATGACGTAAAAAGCCGGGGAAAGTGATTTATTGCAAATTTGTATAGGTTGGGTAAAAATAATTAGCTCTCTTTCCATACATTGTTACTCCAAGCTTAGATAGGTACCACTCTACGTACTCTAAGGTTTGATCGTTTCTCAACCTTCGCCTGTACTTCAATGCGACAGACCGTTAATTGAAGTCCGGCCAGACGGTATGTTGATTATGTCGGTTTTACTATTGCTAGTTGTCGATTATTAATTAATAATTCACGTCTTCGCCTTCGATTGAGGGTGCCGGTAACTTGATTAATATTGTTCAATATGTTGCAAGCAGGCGATCGGCACTCAATGCGACCACACACATTAACTATAAACGATTTCATTTGTGAGTACGTACGAGTGAGAACTATTCAAAATTTGAACTGGTATTAATTTAAATTATCAAAATCTTTCTAATAAAGTACTGACGTATTAAATATTTTAGCAGATACTATTCTATATTTGAAATGGGTAGATCAAAGCAACTTATATTTTTTATTGGCAAGTTAAGTTGCATCCTGTGATTTTATGAATTTAAATTAACGTGCCATTATATATTGCTGTTTTCTGTTATATATCGTGCCATTCCCTTCACAACTGGCAGGACAGCTACAAAAAAATACCTACCTATATTATTGTGACAATTCTACTTCAACCTCACAATATTACACTTCTATGCAACAAATTCAACATCTAAGAAACAAATATTCCGATGTTCAAATATTTATTACGTCAATTTCACAATATATGTATACCTTAGTACACTTTTTTTTCATTTAGTAGAGCTAAATCGAAACTATTTAACTCTGGATGTACCTGTTATTTAATACTATTTTTCTTTCTTTTAAAATTTTTTTTGCACTGTTTATGAGTATATTGTTTTGAAAGAAATGTAAAAATTGGTCTAAAAAGCCTTTAACGGACGTAAATAAATAAACAATGCTACCTGACGACCGACCGCGATGAACCAAAGAAGCGTTAACCTAAGTTAAGCATAATATCGTCTGTCCATTTTTAAACGGCTCTCCATTCTTTGACGGCTTTCGTGGTCGAGTGGTTAAGACGCTCGACTACGAATCCAGAGATCACGGGTTCAAATCCCGGAGTGCGCAAATAAGTTTTCATTTTATTAATGTGTGTCATCATACATTAAATTCATAAAATATATATATATATATATGTAGTATATTTGCGGCACATTCCACAGTGGTAGAAACTTTATGTATCACCCTGATAAAAGACCACCTTCCAGAATTGAAACGTTACTTGAATTGGCTTTCGCCGTATTTGGTGATTAAATCTGAAAAAACAGATACTTCCAAAGCTTCCCTTTTCTCATCTTCTCCTTCTCTCTACTTTATTCAACATAACAACATACTCCAACTGGGGATGCCATAATCCCACTGGCTCCAGACGGTTGGGAGCAGTGAGGACTCTTACTCAGTGTTAACTATAAAATAAAGAAAAACAGTCGGCTCACTGCTAACATGTACTTGTTATTATTTAAAATACATTGCCAATATCAGCTGGTATATCTTTGTAAAGAAGCAAAATTTCCATTATCAATTTGTTCATATACAAGGCTATCCTTTCGGTAAGTATGTCATATTTCAAACCCGTATAAAATACAACGAAATGTCCTTCCCGGAAGTTTTTGGTTTTTACGTTATCATGATTATACTAAAACTTATTTTACTATAACATCCTGTTAATCTCGGTTGTAAATACAATTTAAAAAAATACAATTGTGTATATTTTTGTATTCGCATTATTTTTTCCCATAAACTTATGTTTTTTTATTGTGCTTATCTCACTACCAACATACTACCGGATGTATTTGACGTTTATTTCTTCGCGCAATCAAAGCGTGCATCGAATAATATTTTTTTATAATTGTTATCACATTTTATTTTACCTCTCAGTTATTAACTACATATTTTTAATTTAATAAACAATACACATTGTTTTGATCCATTTTATTTTTTGTATATGTCTAGTAGTTTTGATTCAGCTGAATCTTCATCGGGACTTAAAAATATACAATACCATAAATAAAATATACAAATTATAAATACAAAAATATAAATTAATAATACAATCAATATGTATCAATTAAATATACAAAAATATTCAGTATATTTTTAAGTTCGGATGAAGATTCATCTGAATCAAAACTAGTAGACATATACAAAAATAAAAGTGGTTTAAAACAACGTGTGTTTTTATTTAATTAATCATGCCAATCCACAAAGTGTTTGCTTATTCTGAAAATTCTTTATGTTTTTTATTTATTTAATAATTAAAACACGTTAATCAAAAACTATGTGGTCTTGTTTCACATGTATCTTTTAAGTTATTAATTCAAAGATTATGAAGCACAGAGTGCTCTAACTATTACCCTGATGAAAGAAAACCATTAAGAATTGAAACGTTGCTTGATTTGGCTTTAGCGGGACCAGATCTTAATAGCCAGGTACTTTTAAGCCTTTCTCCTTCTCCTTCCCATTTTCTCTCCCCCTACTACTTTGGGGATAAATGGGAACTACTGGGGATGCCATAGTCTTACTAGCTCTAGACGGTTGAGAGCAGATAGGACTCTTGTGTGATCACTATAACAAAACAAAAACACGATGGAGATGTTGCGAGAAATATGTATCTATGATTAAACCAAAATTTACTTTCTAGAAAGGTCTAAGAGATACATATTTTATTTTACAGTGTTTTATTTAATAGTCCAATCCGACATAAATAAATATATCTGAGAATATTAGTGAGAAAAACCAAGTTGTAAACAGGTGTCGTATTTATATAAAACAGTGTTTGGTTAAGTTCAACACTATAGAAACAATAATTATTTACCCTGATCATCCACGTATTATTTCAAGACAAATCTTCGTCGTCATAACTTTAGGAAAAAAATAAGATTTATCTATTCTCAGACGTTCGACTATGCCCCGAGCTGCTTTTCTGGCCCTTATTTGCTATTTCGTAATCCTAGAAAAAAAGGCAAAAAATTATGTAAATTAACCTGTAAAAAGTCAGGAACATGTCCGTATTGTGGGTCGAATTTTTCGACCAGTACAATAAATCAGCAAAAATAGAATCAACGAAAAAAAAACAAAACATTACATTTGCATGTTGACGTACTTACATAACAAATAAAAGGTTAAACAAAAATCTGAATAAAATAATCCTTAACGGGCTTCAATAATACTTTAATCCTAGATGGACTCTTACACAAATAATAATACGCATAACAATGGTAAAAATGTAAAGCATATATACAATATTAGTACAAGGAAAAACAGTTTCGATTAATTATTATCACGACTTTTAGAGAAAAAAATCTTTGGGAAGGCTTTTGTAAAAATACGAAAACCTTAAATCTGAATACGAGTATCAAAACCAAACGGGCTGCCGGTAAATTAGTTGTCTACGTAATATTGTATTTTCAGCATAGTTTTATGTGAAACAAATTATGTGATTGCGTAGCCGGTAAAACCCATAAAAAAGTATTTAAGCGTTTATTTTTCGCGTAGAAATAATTTAACATAAATATTTTATTTTTTTATAGTTAATACCGCACGAGAGTCTCAACTGCTCCTAATGGTCTGGAGCCAGTGAGACTATGGCATCCTTGTTCGGGGTATGTTGTAAAGCTGAAGGTAGTGGAGAAAGGAAGGAGATGGGGAAGGGGAAGAGGAAGGTCGGAAAGTACCTGGATATTCAGATGCGGTCACCAAAAACAGCTAAAAGCCTTTTCAAGCAATGTTTCAATTCTGAATTGTATTTTTTCACCAGGGCGATACTTAGAGTATTTACCACTTTGGAACGTGCCGCAAATATACTATACATTATTTGTATATGAATTAAATGGGTTATTTTTTAATTATTTTCTTTAGGATACAAACAGTCATAGAAGTGTAGATGTAGAAAAAATTAAACATATTTTACACCAATTAAGTTCCATTAACAAGTAAGTTTAGGTTATATTAACAAGTGAAGGTTTAGGTATAAGCAAAATATATAATAATAAATACGGTATATAACAGTAGAATTTATATCATTTTAAGTATCAATTCAGTAAGTTTTATTTTAAACGAATTCAAGTTACAGTTGAACATGTCTACATCTCGAAGGGTATAATGAGTTTTACAAATGCGTCCAAAGAGTTTTGTGCGTATTTGGATTTACAGTGTGGTATTCTTAATAAATTATGACATATTATTTGAATAAAAGATCCGGGACTCAGCCCGCGACCTCTCAATTCGTAACTGAGTGTCTTAACACTATACCACGGAGGCCGTCAAATTCTTACAATGTTTATAAAAAAAAAAAAATATAGTTAAAATTATATATTTCACTTCAATATTTTACAAAAAAAATTGATAGGCGAATTGCTCAATAATAAAAATATTAAATTTAATTCAATCGAAATTTATAATTTTTTTTATCAAATCAGCCCGGGAATGTAACGATGGACCAAAGCGGACACTTGACAGCAGAATCCAAATAATCCCCTTTGCAAATCAAGCGATATCCCCTTTGCACGAGCAATATTACCAATATCGCTACAAAATTTACACACTCAAACAAATTTCTATAATAATAATTATTATTCTGAATCTATTCGCATTTTGGTTCGAACATTCTATCCCAACGATTTGTCCGCAAATTAAGCTCTTAAGGCATACCTACGAAGGGGCCATGATGTATACGTATTGTTTAAGTCACATAAACCCTCCATTTAATATTCTGATTCATGCTCCTTCCATAAATTTCCCTTCCATATATTCCAATAAAGCAATAAACATGTGGTTTTGCGGACTATCTGGCGGTGGTTGTGTTTCATAATTCAAATTGAATCCACAATATTAATGTTTATAGAGGTACAAAACATGACCCTTATTCCGATATAAAATAAACAATTTTCTTACCATAAAATCTTAACATGCCCAAAATATTAGGCTTCATTTCGGATACGGCGTGTACGTTCGTCCAGTTGTTGGTTTACGGATGGTAACAAATATACAAGCTTGTATATTTTTTTATGTCTGATACTTATAGCAGGTAGAACAATATGTTTTCTTCAATACTCGTTGAATCTGTTTCTTATACCTGATGAAAAAGTTTTGTCTCCGTTTTGAAAGTCCAGTAGTCAGATATGAAATGATTTCGAAACTCACGTGACCTCTAAGAGCAGCATCTTGGTATTAATAATAATATGAGTCAACCTCCAATAAGAAACGGCACCAGAAGAATAAGTGACCTGATCTAAAGAGTCTCTTATAATAATAATAAAAATTGCATTTATGCAGCACAGTTTTTTTTAATATTTCACCTCAAGTGCGCTCTACTAAAGTAAGCTTAAAGTTTTGTGACCCCATTCAGGAGCCATGTTTTTTTTTTAAATTACTCCCAAAGTGTTCTATATATATGTTCTACATATTATTATTTAAATTGTTAGATATTGTTAAAATGAAACACATAAACAAGTAATATATAACAGATATACATATAAACGTCATAATTTAAAAAAAATGTGAACGAAGCAATAATGGTGTAAAATAATATGAACCTGGAAGAGATGAAAAATATTTGATAAAGGGGTTCTTCTAGTAAATATACAAAACAATAAGAAAATAACACCTGTCATAAAAAATAACATAATATCTGGGGTCTAATGCAATGTTATTATTTTTTCATTTTATTGAATATGTCAAACCACAAAGTGATTGCTTTCTGCGAAAATATTAAAAAAAGTTGAACCACAATTCATTTTAAAATAAATACCTTGGTTGTTTCGAAGTCAAGTTTTGTTGCATCCTCATTTTCAATTTAACCATCTTACAATATCCTTCATATATTAATTTGTGTTGTTTAAAGAAAGTTTAATACTAATTGGTTTGTAGTCCTAACCTTATCTTGTAATTATTGATCACACAATACAAAGAGCTTCTTAGAATTACCCCTCTGAGCGGGTATTAAGACGTGTGAGTAAAAGCCGTTCCCCCAATCAATGTTAGTCGAAGGCGTGTAAATTTTAATCGATTCTGAGATTAGAAGAGCTTTAGTGGTTTCGAGCTTTCTCAGTATCTTCGGAACTATTCCAAAGTAATGGCCGCTATCCACGAAATGATCAACAAGGATGACCGAAAGTGTAGGTACCAATGAAGTTACAAACTTATAAACACGTTATAGAGATCTCAAAATGGCAAGCAAAAGATACGGTAATTGCCGTACTTTCGATTTAGTATTAAACTGTCGCTTCGTGTAGTATATTGTATATAAACAAATTGCAATAATAAGGGCCAAATCCCCCTCGTGTGTGATGAGAAAGTGTTTCCATTGCACCACAAGTACTAGTAAAAGACAAGGAATAACATTAATTTATTTTTATTAAATTAGAATTAACTTTAAAGCTTTAACGATTATTAATAATTGAAATAATTTCAATAATTAAAAAAAAATAAATGAAATATAAAAAGTCTGAATATTTATTTATTTATATACGCCCTCATGGGCTTTTACATAACATAGGTATAAAATAAAATAACAGTGACATAAAAAATAACAATGACATAAAAAAATAACAATGCGCCCAAAAACATTTGATGCGACGATTTGATTACGCCCAAGAAAATTAACACTAGTATTTTAGAAAGAGGTATGTTATTATAGCCTTCTTGTAACTAGATTCAGTGCAGTTGAATATATCTACTATTTCAGCGATAGAATTACTCACTGCATGCAATCTAGGTACAAGCGAGTATTTAAATGACTCAGTCCTGATATTGTTGTTACATTTAAAAAGAATTTTGGATCGAGTGGATCTGTTAGGTACATAGAAGGTAATTAAGCTAAGTAAATCAGGGCTGTCTATAATACCATTAACAATTTTAAAAATAAAAGTCAAGTCGGAAACAAGCCTCCTGTCTGAAAGTTTTAGTAATTTTAATTCTTTCATTAAATAATTATAATTTATGGTTTCAATAGGTAGACCGAGTTTATAGTTGATGTATCTTAGAAATTTATGTTGCAATTTTTCAATGGAATCAGAGAGAATATAAAAAAACAACGCGACCGAGACTCGAACTCGGAACCTCTTCTCTATCCGGGAGTAACGCTTTTGCCAATTGAGCCAGCGCGACCTTATTAAAAACCGGCATTTTAATCGATCTCATATTTCATTGAAAATTATTGATATCATTTTTTCAATTTCTTCTGATTTGGCTGCCAAACAAGAAGGAAAATTTACAAAGTCTGCAGCCAAATCGAAAGAAATCGAAAGAGATCGATTAATTTGCCGGTATCTGACAATGTATTGGTGGCTCAATTGACAGAAGCGTTACTCCCGGATAGAGTAGAGGTTCCGATTACGAGTCTCGGTCACGAACGCTATTCTTTTATTTTCTGAATTTTTCTGTTTTATATTTACGTTTAAGATTATTGATATTATTTCAATATTTATTTTATTTTATTTAGCAAAGCGATAAAAAAGCTTTACGAACTGATGAGAAAATAAATGATAAAACACGTTTATTTCTGAAAATCGTAACGCATTATTAATCAGCATTTTGGTTTCATTATTTTTAAGCATTAAAGTTTAACACTTGACATTATTTTTCTCCGTTCCAAAAAAACTTTTCGTTAAAATAAGCCGCAAATTTTACTCCACGTTCATTAATCATTTTGCTGAATTTGTTTTAACATTTGCATTTCAAAAGCTTTGTAAAAATATTCAAAAGCACACCAGCCTACAATGAACTGTAAATAAACCTGGATAAATACGTAATCAACCGGCAAAAGGCGATTTTTGTAACACAATAAATAAATTTATGCAAATTTCACGTCCGCTATAAAAACACACATGACGAATGTGGAATAATTTACATACAGCGTCCTTTTGTTACGAACCAATGAAAATAAAGATTATTTAGTCAGATATGAGACCTTTTTTTCCCACGAGCAATTAAATAATATTACTTGTAGGGCGTGCGAGCTATTTATATTTACCTCGCATCAAATTGACTTTTTTCTGTTCAGGTGCTATCCGCGGCATAATCCTGGAGCCCCACTCTCGGCACCTGGAGCCGGTGGAGGCTTTCCTGGGTGTGCCGTACGGCGCCGCCGGTCGCCTACAGCCTCCACACGCCCCGCCGCCCTGGCACGGCACCCGACTGGCCGACTCCTTCGGCCCCGTCTGCCCGCAGCGGTACCCCGATGTCTCCAACAGGTGAAACTGACTTCCCCAGTCCGCGTGGTCTTGCAGTGGCATATTCTAATAGTCCTACCTTTGGCACATGAACTTCGTTTTGCCGTTGGCATATTAAGTCCACATTGTTTTTTTAACTCTGAGAAGTGGGATTTTTTCCAGGCATTGTTTAAATACCTCCTGGAAAATAAGGATAAAAAGTCTCAAGTAATCTGTGAAGATATTAATTTATTTTTATTGTATACGCCTAAGAGGGCTTTTACATGTAGAGGTATACAATCGACGGTGTAAAATGAGGATTATACGCTATATACGAGGCCCGTTCAAAAGGAAAGTTGAATTTGGAATTTTCGCGGGCTGTGTACATTCGATTATCGATTTTTTTGTTATGTTGGTTCACATATGTTTATTATGTGTTAGTATTATCAGCCATTTTGGATTATTGGTTTGTTTTTGACAACTGAAAAGGTTAGTCACGTTTTCGTGTGTTCTTCGATTTTTTTCTTTTGGAAAAAATGGATCAAAGAATATGTATTAAATTTTGCGTTAAAAATGGAATAAAGTGCTCCAACGCACTTAAAATGTTGACTGTGGCATTCGGCGAGTCTACTTTCTCACAAAAAAGTGTTTATAAGTGGTACAAGCGCTTTACAGAAGGCCGAGAAGATGTTAATGACGATGAGCGTCCTGGAGTTGTGGAAAAACAAATCATGGATTTTATTCTTTGATCCATTTTTTCAAAAAGTAAAAAATCGAAAAACACACAGAAACGTAACTAACCTTTCCATTTGTCAAAAGCAAACCACTAATCTAAAATGGCTGATAATGCTAACATGTGATAAACATATGTGTACCAAAATAACAAAAAAAATCGATAATCGAATGTACACAGCCCGCGAAAATTCAAAATTCACCTTTCCTTTTGAACAGGCCATGTATATATTATTATCAATTATGGAAGGTATTGGCATTGCACTGCTCCTGCATACTTTCTGAAATAAAACTTTATTGTTATTATTATTATGCACAAACAAAATAAGTAATTGTTGTAGAGTAGTAAAAAATAGTGTTTGAATACATAAAAAAATTATTGATTAAAGATATATGATATTATAGCCATTATAATGAGGGTCTACTCTTCTAGAACTGCTGCACTTTTAAGGATGCCCAAAGGTCGTTATCAGCAACTCAAGAGAATGGTGCCATTACTGACCAACCAGAGCGAAGATTGCCTTTACCTCAACATCTATGTTCCTGGAAGTGGTAAATAAATAAACACTCATACGTAATAACAATTGAACGTAGTTTTGCAGAAAGCGTCCAGCCCACATTTGGCCAATATCGAATTTGACGTGTTTTCGTATAGATAAATACCAGATTTATATCTAACATCTAGGCTCTAAATGCTTTAGATTTTTGGTTGTTCAATTCTTTACCAACCCACATTGCAGATATCTGACTTAAATTGAAGTAAAAAACGTCCATGTGGTTTGAATGTTTTCAGCTAATTCTAAACTAACTAACCATCACACCGTTTCTCCGCAGGGGTAGGCAGAGAGGACGGACCGCCATATAACTCTGTCTTGGCACACACTCTTTGCTTCATACATCGTCTCATACATATTCTCATACATACATCTAATTCTAACTCATAAAATATCAACTAACGATTATAATGTTAGAAAACATACAAGTAGTGTGAATGCATTCAGTGAGCCGCCGGACCGCCATATAAATCTGTCTTGGCACACACTCCTTGCTTCATCAACATTCATACATCGTCTCGTACATACAGCTAATTCTTACTCATAAAATATCAACTAACGATTATAAATCATCCAAGATCATATAGAAAACATCCAAGTAGTGTGAATACATTCAATGTATATGTTTCACTGTGTCAATATCATTTGTAAGAATCATCCATGTGGGTTAGACGACGTATTCTGCGTTTTAAATGTAAGTTTTAAAATGCCAATTGCATGATTCATAGAAAACGTCCACACCACTTGAACGTTTTCTATCATTTAGTTTATGGTCACTTGAAGCATGTTTTTTTCTATTTATTATGTCATCTGTATGTTTTATTCATATAGTTAAAAAAGTCCGCCAACCATTTTATAGAAGACACCCAACCCAAATAGAGCGCATTAGTACTGAACTCTTTGACATATCGACATTTTGTAGAAAGCATCCAAACATTAAAATGGAGGATAATTTAAGAAATACTGTAATTTTTTTTAACAAATACATTGATAGATCAGCAATTAACTTTTTAAAATGATTCTCATAAAGAAAAAAACACTTATAATCACTTTATAAGTGCCGTAATTTGCTTTGGTATTTTCAAACGCCTTTTTCTCAGTTTCATTTTTTTTTTTGGGTTAGACGCTTTTTGCATAACTACGTCCAATTATTTGCTATCCTGAAAATATAGAATAATGTTATCTGAATAATTTAAAATCATTTTTTTTAAGCTAAAAAATATTATGCACACTGATTTGTCACCCTTGTCACAGTCAGAAGTAATTGATGATAAGTCTCGTTATGATATTATTACGGAAGTTCGAAGAATCTTGTTTTGACATCTTGATATTAAAGGATTATATCTACGGTCTGTTCACATTTCGTCGGAGTTTCCCGGAGTTTTGGGGGTTTATGTGTGGAAGTGGTGCACAACCTTTTCAACAGACGGGTAACATTACCTATTTTTTCAAGGTATTTTTTTTTGATTTTTTTGTTGGTTACTACCAAAAACTTAATTAAACCATACATCTGTCCATACGTTTGGTGTAGAATCTAAAAACAAGCACTATCACCACCAGTGGCATGCAAATTTTTTTTCTTATTAGGTTAGGCAGTAGAAAAAAGAGCGGAATAATTGAAAATAGAGATAGGTACCAACAAATATCACTGATTGCCATTGGATTTTGCCTGTAAAAGTACTGCCCTAGACACTAAGAAATATACTTACACAAAAAGCCACTTAAATGGGCAACAGTTCACGGCATACATATTATGTGTAGTCCAGTGAACACAGAAGAATTACTCTGACGTTGGCGGCGTTCGACCATAATACTCGTATATGTAGTATGTACTCGTAGTTACTGCTTTTGGCACGTTATATTTGAAGGTCGGTGTGGGGCTCGCGGCTGTGCGATTAGCTCAATTTTGCGCGTATTTTTGAAAGTGTAGATTTATTTTTTTCAAGAATTTCATATTATTTGGTGCAATATTATACAAATTTTTATGCAAGTATGGCAGAGTAGGCAGTGTTTATGTGCCTTTATGGAGTACCCGTTTCTGATCACCACCATTTGTGAATTTGTTTAAGACACGAGGTTAATAAAAAAAAACATTTTTCAATGATGTCACGTTAAGCAAATTATTTTTTTTTTAGCAAGTGGGCCGCGGGTTATGCACTACTGAATTGTATGGTTTCATATCTCGGGTTAAGAAATCTCACACGTTTTCAAAGGATTCACGAACGAAGATACTTCTTGTACTTTATGTGTTTTGTGTCATCGCGCGAAGTTTGTAGACGGGCCATTATACTGGATGTATATGTAGAAGGAGATTTAGGAAACTCATCGGCTATGAATCAATCGAACTCGACCGTGTGATAAGTTGCTTTTCAACCCCTAACGATGTAACTTTGTGAATGGAGAAACTTCACCTCGACTGAAATCCAATGAATCGAAACACGAGTTATTTGAATATCCACGTAATGTCACGATAACAATAATTTCCAATGTACTATTTCAAAGTAGTAAATCTTTGCTTTAATAACGACTTTTTCCGAACATTTAAAAAAAATACCTGCATATTCCTACCAATCTGAGATGTATAATATTTTATATTTGACTTTGACATGAAGCACTCACTTTGTGGTAAGACGTAATTAAATTTTAAATAAAAGTAACTTTGTTTTGACACCACCGTATTGGATACATATACCGACCGGTTTCGGCTCTACCTGAACCTTCTTTAAGGCTGAACAAATATGTATTATATAACATACATATTGTTACATTATATTCAAATATGCATTACCAATACATATTTGTTCAACCCTGAAGAATGTACAGGTAGAGCCGAAGCCGGTTGGTATATGTATCTAATAAAGTGGTGTCAAAACAAAGTTAGTTTTATCTAAAATTGTATATTTGTATTATATCATATTAAAGCCATGCTGATGGCTTTTAGGGAAACCTCAGGGCTGATGTAATATTTAGGATACCCATTTCAAGAAATTGAAAATACAAACGCCAGGAATCTTTTCCATAGCGAAGCTGTTGAACAAAATATCGAGTGTTAAAAACAATGATATTCTAAATGATAACTGTATATGGTGTTTGGAGCTTTAAATAGCTGTGCCATATGATAGCTTAGTAATAATAATACTTGGTTAGTTTATTTGTGGTAAAGAACTCGACCACGAATCCAGAGGTTGAGGGTTCAAATCGTGGCGTACGTAATATTTTTTATTTAATTAATATGTGCTATTACAAATTTGATTGATACACAACAATATAATGTATATTTGCGGCAAGTTTCAGAGTGGTAGATTGTCTATGTATCGCCCTGGTGAAATACTACCTTTCAGAATCGTAATCGTAAACGTTGCTCGACATGGCTTTAACCGTGTTTGGTGACCAGATCTGAATAGCCAGTACTTCCCAACTTTCCTCCTTACCATCCTTCCCACTTTATTCAGTCTCACAACATACCTCCCCCCCGATTGGGGACGCCATAGTCTCACTGGCTCCAGACGGTTGGGAGCAGTTGGGACTCTTGTGGGGTATTCACTTAAAAAAATAAATAAAATTATATCGAGTGCTTAGAGATCTTAATTGCTGTCAAAATCAAGTAATGCTCATACTTGGGTAATTTATAGAGCGCTGTTCTTGTGAAATATTATTACTTCAAAATTATGCGATTTTCTTTCACGAAAACAACGCTATAAAATCATCGAATTGTTATTATTGTTATTTCCCCATTTTGAATTGTAGCGGAATGGAAGAAGAAGTCGAGGACGCCCGAAGAAGACATGGCACGATCAAGTAAATCAAAATACTTGAATCGGCTTATGTGAAGAGTCAGAATAACAGAAGAGTATGAATGAGACGGTGTATGGATGTGAATTAAGCAAAGATTGTGTGCCGATACAGAGTTGTATGGCGGTCCCTCCTCTTTGCCGTAGCAGTTTGCAAGGAGTGGGATATATTTTGCCCTGGAGATAACAATTGGTCCGTTAAAATTTATTGCCCGTTTTCCCGCAGAGTTCAATGTTTGATATGCTAGAACATTATAAACAAGTAACGATGTTTTTTTTACAGGTAATCGTGGCGTGGAGGCCCCATACGCAGTGCTGGTGTGGGTCCACGGAGACTCCTACGAGTGGGGCTCGGGGAACCCTTACGACGGCTCTGTGCTGGCCTCGCACGGACACGTCATCGTTCTCACTCTTAACTTTAGACTAGGATTATTAGGTGAGGTATCAATACATACAAGTACATACACTTATTAATTTGATAAGAATTAACGAATTTCAGAACTAACGTCAGTTCCTTACAGTAGTTTATCGTTTCCCAACCTTTTTAGTGTCACGACCCCCTTAAAAGCCAAAAACAGTGTTAAAAACCTCACTATATTGTTGTTAAACAGACAGAGGAGTTTAAACGACCTTTGGTAAAAAAAATGCAGTTTTGTTCAATTTTTTTTGCATCAAATGCACTGACTTGTTTGATTCTGAAGACTTTTTAGGCACTTCAGCTTTTATATTTAAATTTGGGAGAAGGCTTGACCCAAGCGCCAGCCCAGTACTGAAGACTTTTATTGTAAAAACATATTTTAGAGTGCTCTGGTGTTAACTTCCCAAAATGGCATTTTAGTCCTTTTACATTTTTAGCAACGATATTTTTAAACGCTTACCATAGTTTTACATTACTAAAATGAAAAATAACGTGTTTACACTTGCCACAAATACCGTTTGCCACTTCTTGCTTGTGCGAAAAAAAAAATCATCCATGGTAGCTTTAAAAATTAAATCGTCTATTATTATAATAAAAACCATATGTGTGTTTAAAATGCCGATCCACGCAAAGAAAACATTTTGAGTGAAAAACAAACTCAATCGTCGCATTAATTAATTGATTTACTTATCTTAATTTATTTGTTCATTAGAAAGTTGGTATACGAGTTGTAACACTTTATTATAACTTGAAATGCATTATTTATTAAAAAGATTTTTCATAATCCCCAGGTTGAGAAACGGTGCAGTAGTTGATATAAAAATAGTGAAAACTAAAACTAAAAGATTTTAATTTATTCAATTTAAAATGCTAAGACCTAGAGACGAAATAACAATAATTCCTTTTAATTAATGTTTCACGTTCGTACCCATGGAGTTATGACTACGCAAAAAAATAAATTCTGCTTGTTTATAACAAGATATATTTGAAAAACAAAAAAAAACTTGAAATTATGCGATGTGAGCGTGAAGCATTGTGTCTATTTTAAAATATGTAAAATTAATCAATATTTCAAAAGCATTATTAAAAAATCTGTTTAATTTGTATTTATTTTTGTTAGGATTTTTAAAAACCCGTCCGGGGACCCGGGCCGGCAGCACGGGGGGCAACCTCGCCCTGCGCGATCTGTGCGCCGCCCTGCGCTGGGCCAAGCACAATCTGGAGAGCTTCGGGGGGGACCCTTCCCGCCTCACGCTGCTGGGGCACGCCCACGGGGCTGCGCTGGCCAACCTGCTTCTGCTCATGAACGAAGCCCGAGGGCTCTTCCACCGGCTGGTTTTACTGAGCGGGAGTGTCCTCAGTCCGTGGGCACTTGTCCACGACCCCGACTCCTTGAGATCGGCAGTCGCGGAACAGCTGGGCTGTAATATAGAATTAGAAGCCAAGGGTTCAACGCCCGAGGATGAAGATATCACGACATGCCTTCAAGATAAACCTTTAGAAGCATTATTAGATGTTAGAATCGACAAGGCGAGCTTCATACCTCGATGGGGGCCGTACCACCCCATCGAGCAAGACATGCCTGACCCGGTGTACGCCATGGAAGTGGCCAGTGATAGTTTTATAACGTGTAGTTTAATCTTAGGAGTAACGACTACGGAAAGTTACTACGATTTTAGTGCTTCGGACATCCAATACGGCTTCGAGGAAGACTACAGAAATAGGGTGTTGAGAACTTTTGTGCGCAACGCGTTCGTGTACCACTTGAATGAGATCTACGCGGCTGTGCGGAACGAGTACACGGACTGGGAGAAGCCCATCCAGCACCCCATCAACATCCGGGACTCCACCATGGAGGCGCTGAGCGATAGCCACACGGCTGCGCCCCTGCTGAGGGTGGCGGGGCTGCACGCGCGGAGGGGGGCCACCACCTATCTCTTGCACTTTCAATACCAGTCCAAAGACGGCGACTATCCGCAGGTAAGTCCTACTTTCAATTCATCTAGTTACATTTTATTATATTTCGGCCATTTTCATTTACGGGTAACGGGTTACAATCCAATAGGTTCTAAGGCAAGTGAAAAGTTTCTGTACTGTTTTGTAGGAAGAAAACATTCCAAATTTGCCCACGAAAGGAGGAGTAGAAGGTTAAAGAGTATAGAAAGCTTAAGATTTTCATGGCTGAGGAACAGTCTTGGAGGAGCTGTTCCTGATAAAAAGAGAGAGAAGTTTGACAGAATGGTTAAGCGTTAAGCTTATATAAGAATTGAAACAATGATGCACCCTAAAAAGGGTATCATTTTATATCGTTGTGTCAATATATTTTTAATTGTGTGTGTTCAATATACATGTTGCTAGTGTTCAAACAATATCTCATATCCCATCCATTTATCAAAAGTGACTTTTCAGTAAAAATGGTCGATATTTTTGTCCCGGTTAAAAGGAACCGGTTTCCTAGCCGATATTATTTCTCCTAGGAACCGGTTAAAATGTCCATTTAATGCTTTTTACCGGAAGAGTACGGTTGTAGTTGTTTGTGGCGAGAAATGAGGAACCACCGTTTCCACAGTTCCAGTGATTTTCATTCCCAGAATATTGCTAGCAACCTCCACCCCCCGAAAAAATCATGGGAATCCTTTGTTGATACTATGAACATGTCTTAAAAGTCTTCTTTTTAAACCTTTCTGGCACCAGGAACCGGTTTCAAAAATAACTGGATAAATAATCAGTTCCTTGCCAGCAACCAGTAACTAGAACCGCAGTGACACCAATATCCGATATGAACCATATCCCTACTTTTTAGTGTATTCTGGTAAAAAAAAATCATTTGTAAAGCTTTAAAAGTTACTCCTTCCGATTGCCACCATTTATATGATAGTTTTTTTTCTTACCATTAAAAATTCAGATTTTTTTGACAGTTTTTTTGTGCCTTCTGTAATACTTGTATTATTTTGGATATAAGGTATTGTTTTTTTTAAGGGCGAAATTTTTATTTATATATAATTAAATACGTAAATCATTTACAAATTTAATATCATAAATTACGTTCTTTGTACATTTATTTTGCTTTACTCTCCATAAGTTGAACTAAAAGCTCGTGGTTATAAGTGGAGCAATTACATAATCTGTGGCGATAAAATATAATAATGATAAGTGTTATAAATTATTTTACTAACCAAAATGGCAGAGTAAAGTATTATAGATAAACTTATGATAATTATTTTAATTCAGTAATGGATTCTGTACAAAATTAATACTCTATTGAAGTTACGATAACAGGTTTCAATAAATCATTGTCAAAATCCAAAGACTTTATCTGGTTTTTGAATTATTCATATTTCATGTGTTTTGTCAGTTTGAGTTTGTTATTGGATTATAATATGTTTTACCACGTTATACCTAGATAATGAAAATGATGTTGAGCCGCAGTGGTTCTCAACATTGAATGAATATTAAACCTTTTGTTTTGCATCTGTTGCTGACAGAATCTAACGGATACATTTTTTTTTAACAAAACTTGCTTTGTAAATTTGTAAAATAACGTTTGGTTTATATAATCTTGTCACTGTGGGGAATTCGTAAGGTTTTTTGAGAATGATTTAAAAATACAATTTTTTGAATAGTAATTAAAATCTGGAGGAAGGTTTTATAAGTCCCTCCCCACTAGAGGTGTGCACTTAATATAGGCACAAAAGCACTGCCTACCCTGCCGTACTCATAAATAATATTTTTGAAAAAAATATATCTACAATTTAAAAAATACGTGCGAAGTTCAGTTTATCGCACCGCCGCGAGCGCCCTACCGACCGTCCTATCATAACGTTTCAAAAACCGTAATTACATATGCCAATGTTAGAGTAGATTTTTACATGTTCACTGGACTCCACACAATATGTATGCATGTATGCTGTGAGCTGTGTGCTCGTTCAAGTAGCTCGTTTGTGTTAGTATCTTTGTTAGTGTCTAGGCAGTGCTTTTACAAAACAAATTCAATAGCAATCAGTGACATCTGTTGGTACTTATCCCTATTATCAATTGATTTGCTGTTTTACTACTGCCTGCCCTGATCAAAAACTCTGTGCACGCCACTGGTCGACACCCAATAATACCGTAATGTAGAATTTATTGCACTAATGCGTAATATACCATTTTAATTGTGTTCTTGTTAACACTAGTTTTTACGGGCATTTTTATATACCTATTTCTACAAGCACCCGTCAAATTGACGGATAAATACAAATACTGTTTAAATAAATGTTTTATTAAACAGAAATTAGATTCCACGTCTCCAGACACTGACTTAAACTCTAAAACTGAAGGTATCTTGATTTAATTACACTAATGCAGCTGTATTGTCAACATCGCCAGACTTGAAGAGACCTTTTTGGATTGCCCCATAAATCATAATGCGCCGAATGTGTTACGCAACGAACGCTTATTTGTAATTTGGGTATAAAACAAAACATTATTTCTTCATTGCTTCACACAAATTGTTACACTATGATTATATTGTTTTAGAAGTAGTAATTTCATAAATGGGACAAATTCAAAAGTGTTATATTACCATATCAGTCAATTTGTAGAGGTAGGTATACAGGGAAAATATTTTTCTGAAAATTCCGAAGAAAAAGATAAAATAAAAAAGTCAACATATTTACACTGTTCAATTATAAAAAGTCGTAAAAATAACAAAACAAAATATTGTCTGTTCAGTAAAATTTGCAAAGCATATCGGAAATCCGTCAATTTGACGGGTGTAGTAAACCTAGTGTTAACTACGTTTCGTAAGTTGAAGAAGACATAAATACGTTTTCGTATTTGCTCCACAGTAAGGTTTATGTTTTGATAGATAATAAAAACTACTGGCAAAAACCATTCACGAGTGAATATTTCAACAATTTTGCTTTTCAGCGCCTGGGCAGTGTTCGCGGCGAGCAGATCCCCTACGCCCTGGGCCTGCCCCTGGTGAGCGGGCTGCCCTACTTCCCGACCAACTACAGCCGGCAGGACGGGGCCGTGTCCGAGGCGCTGGTCTCGCTGCTGGTCACCTTCGCCAAGACGGGGGACCCCAACACGCGGCTGGGGACCCCCGCGCCCCCGCAGTACGCCGACTACGGGCGGGAGAGCACGAGGTACAAGGGGGTGCCCTGGGAGTCCTATGTGCCCAGCACGCAGCGGTATCTGTCTTTTGGTGAGTACCTACCTATTTTTATTCCTAAATAGTTCACTGATTAGAGGTTGCGGGTTCAAACCCGGCGTACGCAAATAACTTTTATTAAATTGATATTTGGAATAACAGTTTTTTTTTAATGAAAGACGAACTTTCCCGGGTTACGAATAACCTGTCAATATTTGAAAAACTCTTACTGCCATGGAAGTTGTTGCTTGTGCAATGATGGAGTACTTGACCAGCAGAAAAATTGAACGCGCGACGCTTAGGTGGGAAATCCGACGCGTTTGTCTAGCTACCGACCGGTCAAAATTCAATTCATATAAAATAATATAAATTTTAAATATACTATGTTCCAGAGTAGAGTAGATGCTCTAAAGTATCGCCCTGATGAAGGACCGTCATTCAGAATCGAAACGTTGCTTGAAATGGCTTTAGCCGTGTTTGGTGACCATATCCGAATAGTTATGTACTTCTTAACCATTCTTTCACATCTATTTCCCCTCCCCTATAGCCTTAGCCTCACCACATAGTCCAATTAAAGTCCCGCTGCCTCCAGACGGCTGGAAGACGGCTGGGACTCTTGTGCGGTATTCACTATAAAAAAATGATAAAACTAATTGACTGGTGCGAAATATTGGTAAACATTATATTTGGAAACATGTACAAGTGAAATAGTTACAATAAACTCATCAGAATACTGTGTACATTTTGACCTCAATCTATCCGACTGCTAGTCTAATGTTTACCTACCAGACATATCTTATAAAGTGGAAAATCTTTCTTCCGAAGCAGAAAAAACTGTCTTTCCTCTTAGTAAATCAGGTTATTAAGTTGAAATGCAGCATAATATTTTTCATGAGCCATGAAGCTTTGGAATGCAATATCCATTTAACTGTCAAAATATTAAGCCAGGCGTCATATTTTTTCTTCATTTTTTAATGGTTTTATAATATATAGTAGAGCTTAAATTCATTGAATTATATTAAACTTTTGTTTTTTTTAACTTATGAACGTAAATCTTAAAAAGTGAAAAAATTTAGTTCATTTAAACTTTTTCGCTTTGTCAAAAGTCAAGTCAAAATGTCAAATCAAAGTTCAGCAAATAATGTCATGGAATAACATGAACAATTCGGTGGATTTCTAAAAGTACGAGCTTACCGCAAACCCAATTCAAAGTGTTCCCCGGCTGCTGTGAATGGAGCAATGCTCTCAAAAGTGATCAACTCAAAACAAAGGCGGCCCGCATGGCCAATACTAAACACAAACAGTCAATACCCAGCATAATAGCATCCGCACGGAGGAGAGTTACAGAAGTTAGATTACTACAAACGAATAAATCCCGGTTAAAACAGCGTTAAATACAAACACATACATGCTTATAACGCGTGTCTATCATAGACGGCTTTGAGAAAAAATGTGCCTTCCAGGATTTTTACCAGAAAAAAACTTTCTTGTTCATCGCGTTTTTTTTAGAAAAACATGCCCTGCGACATTTTTTACCAGAAAGAACGTCCTTGTTCACAACGATTTTATGGGGAAACATACCCCGCGAGATGTTTATCACGATTTTATGAGAAACCATGTCCTGCGACATTTTCAGCAGAAAAAACTTCCTTGTTCATCACGGTTTTGTGGAAAAACACGCCCTGCAAGATATTTACAAAAATAAATCCTTGTTCATCACGGTTTTATGGGAAAACATGCCTTCAGTGATTTTACCAGAAAAAAATCATTGTTCATAACGGTTTTTTGGGAAAACAAGCCCTGCGAGATGTTTACCAGAAAGAACTTCCTTCTTCAAAGCGGTTTTATAAGGAAATATGCTCTACGAGATGTTTACTAGAAAAAACTTCCTTGTTCATCATGGTTTATGGAACAAACATGCCCTGCGAGATTTTCATAGGAAAAAAACTTCCTTGTTCATCACGGTTTTATTAGAAAACATTACCAGAAAAGGCTTACAGCGAAACTTTCACTAGAAAGATAACGTTTCTCGCAATTGTATGGTAATTCCCTGTAGTACGAGTTACCTACAACCATTCATAGATAATTCTTTCAAAATAAATCGGCAGTTTTTTTTTGTCTTTATCACTATTTTATAAATGCCCTCTATAGTTTTTCCAAGCCGGCATGTTCGCCATTTAATATTTGATTTAAAAATATAAGAAACAGTAATTTTATTAGACGCGTAATTAATGTGTCTAAGGTGTAAATATAATTCTAAAAAATGAAAAATCATGTGTTATTGGTACGAAAATTTTATGGCTTAAAAAAAATGCTTTAATTAAATACTGCGCGTAAAATATATCTTGACCCTTGCTTAAACCTGGCATTTTTTGCCGAGTCTTTTTATGAGGACATACAAAATTTTAGTTTTAGGCCTGTATAAATTCTTCTTAAGAACCTTTTATCGGATTTGTTTTTATTTTAAATTGTGGTAAATAGACCGAGGTTTCTTTACTCTCAATGGAAATCATTAGAATATTTATGCCCGAGCATCACAAAATAAAATAAAACAAGGTTTTTGGTGATGTTTTTATTTTGCATAAATCAAAACAGGTGGCCGGCGTCAAGTGTGTATTTTAACTTTATCTCCACCAGTGTAAGGAAAGCGTGATTCTGTTTCGAGTAAGTTCAATTAGATTACTTTAAGCTCGATAGTGTTGACCACTCGAGATCGAATGTAGCCTGAGAGAACTTAGCTTCGGTCGATTACTCCCTAGTTTACCTGGAATAGTCTCTTTAAAGTCTTAAGGACTAGTTTCGGTTCCTCGACACTTATACGTTGGTAAATTCTTATACGTTCATAATTATTCCTGACGATTCATTTTATTATCCTAATGTAAATGGTCGTCTGACGTAGAAAGGATTCAAGAGTCAGAAATCTGAGTTTCTACCAGATCATTCACTACCCCGCCGCGTAGGCTTGAAATAATTTTAATCTTCGCTTCATCATGTGGTGGCATTTTCCAAATAAATATTTTGCCTACCTTATACGAGAAATAACATTTGGTTTGTGAACATGTCGACATGCTCACAAACGTACTGTGCCTCCTGTATCAACCATTAATGCGCTACATATATATGAGGGAGTACACATTCTATCCATTTCGGTTTTCATCGTTATTTTTCTCTAGAATGCTCGACTTTCACACCCTGCGAGCCCGTCAAAAAATGTTTTTGGGTGAACATTTTTACAATTTTCTATACGAAGGTATACGAGACTACCCATGCATGCTGAAAGAGATCAACTTGCTTGTCACAAATAACCTTAATCGTGCGAAGCATTACATGTTGCTTTATACGTCAAAGATTTAAACATCTTCATATCAAAGCACACCCGTAAATAAAGCAATCTAATAACTTAATTTAGCCAAATCGACTATGTGTACAATCTGTATGTGTACATACTCGTATGCACAATTTAACGAATATATCTTTACATGTGTATAAGAGTAAACGTAATACCAGAATTCATGTCTTATCCTTACTTATATTTATTTGTCGTTTATCACATTATTTGTATTATTAAACATGTTATACTTCTTCTTTTATATACACATTACTCCTTTAGATAAACCTTTTTTTATTAAATGTGGGGTATGCATAAATGCTTTCAGTTTCTTATTTTTATACTATGTATGTACCTACATGTTATTTTTTGCCTTACTTTATTCTTTTTATGTACAACTATCATTCACCTATTTTATTATTATTTGGTGAATAACTGAATTAGATGGTCCCATAGAAGTACGATACAGACTGCCTCATATCACTTTCACATGATGAACACATCTCGATGTAAAAAAAACAATACTCCATGCGGTCAGTGGCCTCCGAACGCGTGCTATTCCCATAGCTGTAAACAAGAGCTCCTGTTGATGGAGAGTGTTGACTCAGCTTATGGCAGGTTGACACCAGTCGAGTAAACGGGCGAGGCAGTGAATAGAACGACGTTATATTCCTTCACCGAGTGGCCGCCCCCTCAGCTCGGTCGAGCTGCTCAGCTGGGGTCAACCGGGCATTGGATAGTTCATGGAATTTTCTTTGCGAAATAGATATTTTTCATTGCCTTTTGAAATCCGCTCACTGAGAGTCATTCGTGAATTGGATGTTTTGGACACCAAAGTTTTACCGTAAAGATCAACATTCCCACAGAAAAATTGTATTTTTTTCAATCAAAGCCACAAATAAAATATACCGATATTATTATGTTGTGGGCATGTTGGAAGTGTGGTGTGGTCGTATTTGTGTGCCTGAAGTAAGGTCAATTTTATCGAGGGTATCTTATTATTGTTTTGTTTATTTTTGTATTTTTATTTAGATAAATGTAAATTATTTTTTCACACATCTAGTTAGAAAAAAAATAATACATATCACAATAGTAGAACGAAGCACATAAAATTACTTTAAACGTGTATATATATATATATATATATTTATATATATATATATATATATATTTATATATATATATATATATATATATATATATATATATATATATATATATATATATATATATACGAGTAGATATGAATGGAAATCTTAACGTACGTTTTAACCAAAACAAACATTCCTATTTTTTATTGGTGTTCTCTCTCTCCTATATTCCCGTATACCAAGGAACGTGTTGCAAATATACCATATAATATTTAATATTAATTAAATGTGTTGCGACACATATTGACTGACATATGATATATACATAGGCTGATGTAAGCGTAATGAATAGGATCAAGAAAGGTACGCTTAGATGATTTGGGCATGTAGAGCCAATTAACGAAGAAAGGAGTGTGAAAAGAATACATTTTGTGAAAGTGAATGGAAGAAGAATTCATTGACACCCGAGGAAGACATGGCACGATCAAGTGAATCAAATACTTGAATCGGGTCATGTAAAGAGTCGGAATAACAAAAGAGTATGTATGAGACGATGTATGAATGTGAACGAAGCAAGGAGTGTGTGCCAAGACAGAGTTATATGGTGGTCCGTCCTCTCTGCCTACCCCTGCGGGGAAACGGTGTGATAGTTAGTTAGTTACTTAGATATTTGACGAAAATTAATAATAATAGTGCTACTTAGGAAATTCATTTATTTGTATTTTTTTTTTTTGTTTTTTTGTTTTAAAGTGGCTTTATTTTGTTTTCTTTTATTTTGTTTTATATTTTCTTTTGCATATTTTCTCTTTTATTTTAATTTTTAAATTGTTTTATCATATAATTCGAAAAATGTCTTTTACATCACAGGTGAACTCCAATTAAATTTTAAAAAAATCGCATTAAGAAAAATAGCAAACGCAGATTTGTCACGAGTGACGGTTTAAAAAAAAAATTTAAAGTTATTTAATGATTTTGATTGAAATTGAGAATTATTTCAGCTTGTATATTTTATTTCAATGCAGAGATAGGACTATTCTATGCGAATACTAGAGACCTATGAAGAATTCACTTGTAAACTCTCCCTGGGACCCTTTCTGATATTGCGGTATTTTCGTGCTTTATTCGACACTCCAGTTCTCACTCCCATTAAAAAGGTTTTTCGGGTTTCCAGAGTTTTAACATCGGTTTCAAATATTAACGTTATTTGAAACGCTCAATTGGTGAGTAATTTTCTTTTCAAGTTTAAATTAAGCCAATCTTTATATTAGAGCTAATCATGTTATGCTTTGCTCAAATTTGAAAATATTATTTTGTAAGAGTATAGTGAAAATGGATGGGCAACTTTTCACTATATTTTTAGAGTTCTGTTAAAATTTGTTCGAAAAAAATGTTGTATCCACTTTATGCAATATTTGCTTTGTTCTACTCTAAGTCATTTTAAAATACAAATCATAAGAAATATTCGATGGAAGATTACGTCTGACTTCTAATGCATCTTACAGATGTGATCGGTGAGTTGAACATCAACATTTTTACAGGCATGAATAACTTTTTTTATGAATTTAAAAAGGTTGAAAAATATAAGACACTATTTTTTTATATTTATAAAACAAGTTATTCATGCCTGTAAAAATATTGATATTCAATTCACCGATCACATCTGTAAGATGCATTAGGAGAATACATTCAAAACTATAAGACAATAAGAGAGGTACTAGAAATTCCCAGAGTGAGTTAATTTTCATTAATTTAGGATGTAACTTTAAAGTACTTTTCAAAGGAGAGTAAAATGTTCAGCTCTGAGACTTTTATAGCGTAAAAGTTGGCACTCGGCTATTCACACGATTGCTGGTGGCTTTTTACGACAAGCACCTTGTCATTTGAACGTTACGCTCTTAACACCGACGACGCTTTAGTTTTCGTAGTGGATTTTTAGCAGACGAAGATTTCAAGTGGCCAGACGACAAAATGCCACATCAGTTTTATTTCTAAAGTAAATATATGTATTTTAAAGTATTGATCAATGATTAATGATCAAAATCGTTAGCAGCATTCTCTGTTTAAAGCTAACTTTAGCCACTAGATTGTTTCATTTGAAAAAAATATTTATGCTTTCGTGCGTTAAAAACTAAAGCTATGATAAGAACAACGTTTCTGGCTTAAGACGGTACTCGAAAATCAGTTTCAATAAGGATATTGAAAAAAAAAAGATTTGCACGTAAATGTTTTTTTCAGTTATATTTTATGGACTCATGCTGTAGTTTTCAATTGATTTGTTGTGTATTTTCACAAAACTATAATTGGACAGAGACCTACAACGGACCGAAGTCATCTCCTAAGGCAATTTGTCGAAGCAATGTGCTCCTCACCCCACTAGGAAAAAGAGATGAAAATGAAAAATAACGATCAGAGTTATTAAGTCTCTTATCTTTCCCGAATATTCCTGATTGAGAGATTGCTATAGATCTAATGGATTTCAATTTACATAATATTCAAATGGACCAGTTTATTAATCAGCTTAATATAACATAGCGAATAAAATTAATCAATTGAATGTATTTGCTCAACGGGTAATAAATCCAACCGTCTACTCTGACGATAAAATCTCTAACAATGTTTTCTTTGTCCAAAGATTTGTTTTCATATGAAATTCCAATTTCATCAGGTCCTGATTTATCTGAAATTGTGTACTTTATCCATGTTTTTGGGATATTTGAAGAATTTTAATCCCAGAACGAAAGCGCTGACGGTCGGAAAACTGCTCCGTAAAAAGGGGAGATCGGGAAACGCGATTGCTTCATTAGTAGGTCACCGTTACTTGTAGAGCTTTAGAACTTCGTTTTGTTTTTCAAAATATATTAGGCCGTTATTTTACACCGGAATTCAAATACTGACAGCATTATCAGTATGAATAGTATTACTTAGTTAAAATTTGGTTCCGACAAACCTTTTTGTATTCACGAATGTTGAACTAATGTTCAATTATCTGAATATTTTTTAATCGTTCGAACGAAATTTGCATTTTTACGCTTGTATCAAAGTATTTCAAGTATTAATCGATATAAGTGATAGCTTTTTTGATACAATATTTGTTCAAAGTGTTGATGATTAAATATTCAAACTCCATAGGAAACCCGAACTGCGTCCGCGAGTTTTTATTGGCTGCATGAATAATTCACAGCATTGTTTGTCTTGGAATAATCAGAGCCTCGTAAGCGAAATCCATATCTCATCTAGACGATAACTGATGATGGGTCCAGTCGCTACTCTCTCACCCTTTCATTTGTAATCCACTTAAATCTCGTCGTAATAATTGAAAACTGCTTACAAGGGTATTAGGAAATCATCGGAAAAAAATAATGTTCAAAAATGACCGATAGACTTTTATGCCAAGCCTTAAAAGTTACATATTTTTTGGCAAAAAAACTCAAACACAACCAACACAAAATAACAGTAATGTAAGAGAAACTCAAGCATAGACAGGTGGTACTTACTAAAAAAAGTTTAAACGAAGGCACCAAAAAATACCACGCGTTCAAAGGATTTAACAATCGTACAACTGATATCGTAAATTATCAAAACAGAAGAACTAAGCAATTAAGAAGTTGGATGATGGAATAAATGGTAATCTTTTACAATTATTTTAAAATGCATATAAAAAACAAGTTGCTTATTTTGCATAATATTATATTATACAACACCAACTAAGCTCACCTCTACAGCCTAGATAACGTAAACAATCTAACCGAACTTTTTTTAATATTTTTTTTTATGTGAATACCGCACAAGAGTCCCAACTGCTTCCAACAATCTAGAGCCAGTGAGACTATGGCATCTCCGATTGAGGTATGTTGTGAGGCTGAAGGTAGTGGGGAGGGGAAGTAAATGGGGAAGAGGAAGGTTGGGAAGTACCTGGCTATTCAGATATGGTCACCGAACACGGCTAAAAGCCATTTCAAGCAACTTTTCGATTCTGAATGGTAGTCTTTCACCAGGATGATACTTAGAGTATCTACCACTCTGGAACGTGCCGCAAATATATATAAAAAATATATAAATACTCGTATTTGAATTAAATGTGTTATGACACATATTCATTAATTAAAAGTTATTGGCGCACGCCCGGTTAAACTCGCAACCTTTGGTTCGTAGTCGAGCGTCTTACCACTCGACTATTAAACCCCCATCATTATTAGTGAATACGATTATTATTACCATCATTACTAGTTGTGAAATTAACTAATAAATCTTCCTCCCTTGTTTGGAAGCATATTTGCAAATCCAATCTATTAGCAGTGAATTTAACTTTCGATGACAAAGAGATGGAAAACGTTAATTTTTGTGACTGCTTCTTGTTAAAGGCTGCTCGGATTATGTCGAAACGGATTCGACTACAGCATTCAAACATAAAGTTTATTGGGTATTAACGAACAAATGGAGCACTGTGCAGTGTGCACTGCGGCGCAAAGTTAAATCTCACATCCACGGAAACAAAGCGTATTGTTTGAGTTATTGGAATGAATGCATTTAGTTTGCTTGGAGTAAGGAAATAATTAGGTATTCGATTTGCAAATGGATGCTTTTCAGGATATTAATTTAATTTCCCAAAAACTTCGTTTTTGAATGGTGTTTGTTTTTCTCCAATGTGTTACGTGTTAATTAATTTGATTGGATGTTACGAGGTATGGTTGAATGCAATTTTCAAATATTCACATTTAAAATTAATTAATTATTTGGCTACGATAATGATATCTTCGTTGTCCACGTGTAAAACATTATCACAATCTTATAGTATATAGGGTGGTATCTATCCAAGGCAGTGTAGTCAGTTTTTGATGATTTTTACCGGACTTGGCGGACCTGGGCGTGGCTAAGACTAAGGTTGGGGTATTTATACATCCATTCATATCACATATCGACATAATGTTTTTTTTTTATTCGTATAATCACTTTTTCACAGTATTGTTATCAACAAAAATATAGCATATAATTAAAAAAACCATTTGGTTGTCTCAAGTTTAGTGGCATAATAAAAAATGAGGGCGGAGTTCCGCGGTGACCCATGAGCCCAAGATCATCGCGACAGTACATAGAAGCGGTGTATTATATTTGTTGTCTCTTTCTCTCTCATGGTGTACGACGTCGAAACCCGGAGAAAGTGATTTATCGCAAGTTTGCATCGGTTGGGTAAAAATAGTTAGCTCTCTCTCCACACATTATTACTCCAAGGTCACAATTATTTTCTGGTGACTTTTTTACGTATCATTGGTTTCTTATTACATATCGTCACTGGAAAGGCAAAAGGGCTGAAGCGTCACTTGGTCAAAAATGAGTTAAGAATGCAGTTTTGATCAGTTTCTTTTTCTCCATAGAATGCTTTGACTCTCGTTTGATTCTGAAGACTTTTGTGGCCCTTTAGCAATCTAAAATATATTTTCCGTTTGGAAGAAAGCCTCAAGCGACACAAGTTTGGGATTTTTTTTAGTTTTTTTTTCCCTTCAAGTAACTCAGTGAGAGCATTAGTTACCTGGGTTAATTTTATTTTTTAAAATCCAACCAGGTACTGAAGACCCAGATGAATTTTAGTGCAAAACAAACAATAACTTAAGAGTACTCTGGTATACACTTCCTAAAATGGCACTTTAGCCCTTTTGCCTTTCCGGCGACGATATGACTAAGTCAAATGATTTTGTTTATCTTTATATTTATCTAGTATAATCTCTTTTTGACCATTAGATAAAGAACCTGTACATTGTTCACGGTATTTTGTAAGGGTGTAATATTTGTTTCTAGAAACTGGAACTCTTGTAAACAATATGGTAAAATTTTCTAGATTATTTTGATTATTGTGTTTTGGCAGGTCTGAAGCCGAAAATGAAGAGTCACTACCGCGGGCACAAGATGGCGCTGTGGCTGAATTTGATTCCGCAATTGCACAAGCCGGGGGCTTCGGACGTCTCTATGAGGCACCACCATTTCAGAGAGAGGGACCCTCACTTCTACACCGGTGAGTTCATTCATTTCTACACAATCTTCTTACTTTACAATGAACCTTTAAATCAGAAGGAAGCGAGTTTAGCAACTCAAAACAATTACGTTCTGATGCCAACTCGGGTTTCTGGTTGACAAACTAACTAACTAACCGTTGTTTCTCCGCAGAGGTAGGCAGAGAGAGCGGACTTCCATACAACTGTGTCTTGACACACACTCTTTGCTTAATTCACATTCATACATCGTCTCATGCATACTCTTCCGTCATCATGACTTTTCACATGGCCCGACTCAAGTATTCAGTTTTCTTGATCGTGTCATGTCTTTTTTGGGTGACCCTGACTTTTTCTTTCATTCCCTTTCGCGTCATGTCGTTGCTGGAAAGGCAAAATGGCTTAAGCGACACTAGAAATGAGTTAAATATGCAGTTTTTATCCGCTTTTTTGCATCGAATGCTTTGAATCTCGTTTGATTCTGAAGACTTTTGTGGCCCTTCAGCCATTTTAAATTTATTTACCATTTGGGAGAAGGCTTGACTCAAGCGACACAAGCTTGGGAGTTTTATAGCTTTTTGTCGTTTTAGGTAACTCAGTGAGAACATTGAGTTACCTGAGTGAACTTTTTTTTCTAAATCCAACCAGGTACTGAATTATAACGAATTTTAGTGTAAAACAAAAGAAACTTTGAATTGTTCTAATGTAAACTTCTCAAAATGACGCTTCAGCCCTTTTGTTTTCCAGCGACCATATATTCTTTTCACACTCCTTTCTTCGTCCATTTGCTCTACATGTCCAAATTATCTAAGCGTCCCTTTCTTGATTCTATTGATTACGCTTACACCAGCCTTGCATTCTTTCCGGATTTCCACATTTTTAACACGGGATCTCATTCTACAGCACTCAGTCTACTTTCATCCTTCCTCTGCCAGTTTCATACCTCACCACCCATACATCAGGGTTGGTATAATCACTCTATTGTTGACTGCTAGTTTTTGTTTGTGGTGCATGGAACTGGTAGTGTAAGCATTGATGAATATAATGATGAATCATATATGACCTAGTTACGAACGAGGAGATCAGAAAAAAAGTGCGAAAAAGTTTGAGAGTTGTGAGATCTTCTGTCCTCACTTTATTAAATTTGGTTTTTAGTTTTTATGTTCGCAAACATAGTTTTTTCGAGACAACTTCGATGGGGGATGATCGGTAATATTTGTTACCCCATAAATAAGCAACCCATGCGGGTCGTGAGTAAATAGTAACTAGTCGAGTCAGAATTCAATACTTTGTTCTTCTAAGGTTATCATTCAAATTATGTAGACGACCTCAATTGTCGATCAGTTAAGATTTTCGACTACGAATTAAGAGGTGGCAGACTTGAATCCCGCCATCTGCAAATAAATTGAATTTAATTATCATGTTTTATTTTACATTTGTATAATACAAAAAAAAAAAAATAAGTTTATTTGCGGCACGTTCTAGAGTGCTCGATGCATTCATTATTACCCTAGTAAAATTCCACCAGGCAGAGTTGACACGTTATTTTTTTTTTGTTTCAGAATAATCTGTTTATAATTTGATTTTGGAATAATATGTAAGGTTTCGATTCTATTACAAATTCAAAATATCGTTTATCCTAAGAATTTTTAAAAATTATTATTTTTTTATTATTTTATCTTGGAATCATTTCCAAAATATCGATTCTATTACATATTCAAAATTTCGTATGAATCCAAGAGGTAGGAACGGAGAAAAATACGCCCATGTCACCGGCGAAACACTTAATTTTTTCCCACTCATCTGATGAAAATTTTTAATACTCCAACTTCTTTTAATAAAATTTGAGAATCATCTGTAACATGTTATTTCAATTACAATATCAAAATTTCGTACGAGTCCGAAAAGAAGGGACGAAGAAAAATGCGTCCATGTCACCAAAAAAATCCCATGAATTTTTCACACTCATGTGATGAAATTTATTAATACATCAATTTCTCATTATTTTGTTTTAAAATCATCAGAAACATGTCAATTTCATTGCAAATTCAAAATTTCGTACAAATCCAAAAGGTAGGGACGGAGAAAAATGCATCCATGTCACCGAAAAATTCATTTTTATATTTCCCACTCATGTGAAGAAATTTTTCCAAATTCCAGTTTCTCATCATTTTATTTTAAAATCTACAACATGTCTTTTTCATTACAAAATTCATAATTTATTACAAATCCCATAATTAGAGATGAAGAAAAATGCGCCTATGTCACCGGTCAAACCCTTGATTTTTTCCCACTCATGTGACTAGCTTAATATTCTTATTTCTAAAGTTTTTTATTAAAAATCATCTGTAACTTATCAATTTTGTTTTAAATTCAAAATTCAGAATAAATCCAACAAGAAGGGACGGAGAAAAATGAGCCCATGTCACTGGCGAAATCCTTGAATTTTTCCAACTCATCAGATGAAATTTCTTAATATTCTAATGTATTTTAATTTTATTTAAAAATAATCTGTAACTTATCAATTTAATTACAAGTACGGATCCGACAAGTAGGAATGGAGAAAAACGCTTATGTCACCAGCATAACTCTTGATCTTTCCCAATACTTAGGAAATATATGGGGAATATGAAGGTTAGGAAGTACTTGGCTATTCAGACCTGGTCCCCCAACACGGCCTTACAAGCAAAATAAATCCAAAAGCCCTAAAAGTAGCCTCAAGTCATTTTTCGTAGGATTTGTGCTGAATATGTTAAGAAAAAGCTAGGAAGTTTATACATACTAAGATTACAATGAATAAACTAACTAACTAACTAACCAACTAACTAACCATCACGCCGTTTCCCCGCAGGGGTAGGCAGAGAGGACGGACCGCCATACAACTCTGTCTTGGCACACAATTCTTGCTTCATTTACATTCATACATCGTCTCATACATACTCTTCTGTTATTCTGACTCTTCACACGACCCGATTCAAGTATTTGATTTACTTGATCGTGCCATGTCTTTCTCAGGCGTCCTCGACTTCTTCTTCCATTCACTTTCGCATCACATATTCTTTTCACACTCCTTTCTTCGTTCATTCGCTCTACATGCCCAAACCATCTAAGCGTCCCTTTCTTAATCCTATCCATTACGCTCATATCAGCCTTGCATTCTTTCCGGATATCCACATTTGTAATACGGTCATACATGGTTTTACCGCACATCCGTCTCAAAGATCTCATTTCCACAGCATTCAGTCTACTTTCATCCTTCCTCTGCCAGTTCCATGCCTCACTGCCATACATCAGGGTTGGTATAAGCACTCCATTGTGGACTGCTAGTTTCGCTTCTTTGGACAATTTCTTATTTGCCCCAACAGCGTTCAGTCCTCCATTAATGGAGTTTCCTGCATTCACCCTTCTTTCAATATCCTTATCAGCCTTTCCGTCTCTTGTAAACATACTTCCTAAATACACAAACTCATCCACTTGCTCCAAGTATTCATCATTCACAACTATATTGCACGCTGTTCTCGTACTCTCTCTTTCAAACACCATCACTTTGGACTTACTTACATTCATCATCAACTCATTTTGCATACATACTTGGTTCATCCTAGACACGAGCAACTGTAGATCTTCCATATTATCAGCAATCAGCACCGCATCGTCCGCATACAATAGGCAACATACTTTCACATTGTTCATTTTTGCGCCCAAGCCCACACCTTTCAATTCTTGCATACAATTATCCATGTACAAATTGAACAACCACGGTGACATTGCACAGCCTTGTTTTACAATGAATAAATACTTCTATAAATATACGTGTATTGCTACCTTGTTCTTCGTTCTACTATTGTAAAATGTTTTTTTTTTCTTACTAGATGTGTGAAAATATAATTTGCATACATCTAAATAAAAAAGAGAAACAAAGCCATTTCAAGCAACGTTTTGATTCTGGATGGTGGTCTTTCACCAGGGCGATACTAAGATTATTGCTTACCTTATTATCCTTGGTTGACCGGGTGGCGTCAGCTCTTTAATGCTAGCTAAGTTTTTCTTCATCATCCAAGCAACATTTTTCGTTATGCACGTATACATATATGTAGTAGAAGATTGTCAAATTTTGTTATTGAATCACAAGAAAAGCCTGAATTTTAATAATCAACATATATTACATCAGTCTGTAAATTTAACCTTCTTTTATTATTCATTCGTGTTTATTTTGTTCCCAGGTCCAGTCCGGCCGGAATCCTTCACCCAGATGTACGGCCACCGCGTGGGCGCCGCCCGCCGCCCCGCGCCCACCGAGTGCCAGCCCACGGCCGAGGACCTGGCGCTGGGCGGCGAGGCCAGCGAAGAAGATGACGCCGAAGAAGATGCCGAGGGTAGGGAGGACCGGGAGCCGCCCTTGCGGCAGGCCGGGGCCACGCAGGCGGAGCGCGAGGCGGAGCTTTTGTTGAAGCTTGCGAATAAACATTATTACAGGTAAGGTTTTTTCGTGGTACCTATTGCAACATTCCTAATGGCCTTGAACCTGTTATCATAAAATTATCAAAAAATATAACCTGATGAGTAAAATACTTTTGGTAAATCTAGTTATATTTTGTATGAATATCTTTTAATAGAAATGAACTATTATTATTTCATTTTTTTAAATAGGTTATTTTTTTACTACTATGTGACGAACAACTGTATCATTTCTGTCATTGATAATATTTTTTTATGCAATGCTACGCGATCCTCAATCCTCGATCTACTGCTAAACAAAAAGTTAGGTAATTTTAAACAGCCCGCGACACACGTATCAATAAGGTAATTTAAGCTATGGCTTTAGGTATCCAGATAGTTTTATGGTAATTAAAAAGTAGCTATGAGTTTTGTTAAGCGCTTTTCAGGTGATATTTCACACAAATGACGCTATATGAATTGGCCAAGTATTATTTTTTTTAATGTTGTAAAACTGAAGGAAACGGGAAAAATATTTAAAAAAAAACCAGCTATAGAGATTTAGTCAATGATCTAAAATATCTGAAATCATAAATATCTAGCGATGCTCCGATTCTAAATTGTGGTTTTTCTGAGCGAAAGTGATCATATCGGTGTTTTTCTCCATAGACGAAGCGCAAGCATACCACAAGTTAATTTATTTATTCAGTATTCTGTCGGAAAGAAAAAAAACATTTAGGCTGGTGTGTTAAAAACTTTTGTCACATTTGACATCGTCAACTTTTTAATCGTGACATTTGATATCGTCACATTTGACATTGACACATTTAATATCATTACTCTTTACGTCGTCACCTTTGAAACTGTCACATTTAATATCATCATATTTTACATCGTCGCAATTGACATTGTCACATTTAATATCATCACATTTTACGTCGTTACAATTGACATTGTCACATTTGACATTATCACATTTGACATCGTCGAATTTGACATCATTACATTTAAAATCGTCAAATTTGATATCGTCACATTTGACATTGTCACATTTGACATCGTCATATTTGACATTTGAAAGGTCCCCATTAAACGCCAATTGTCGGTTCGTTTCAGGTTTTGAAGAAATCGTGGTCAGCTGAAAAGCGTAACTGTTGTGTTGTCATATTTGCCAGCTGATCACAACTCAATCAAAAGCTGTAACGGGCATAGAATAGACGTTTGACGTTTTTTATATTAAAACATATGTCGAGCAATTAATGGTTTTATCATATCGAAATTAATCATTTAATACCTTTAGGCCAAAATCATATTTCACTAATAATTTCAATATCATCAGAGATGCATATAATATTTCACTTACAAATCAAGGTACCCCTTTCTTTTCTATGTTTGTCCAACCACTTGATTTGTAATGCTTTTAAATGAAAGAAGGGCTTCTTTCTTGTTGGGATTAGGTGCTTAAAGCTCACGGCTCGCAGCAGTCGGCGGCTAGTGCGGCGGTAAGTGCCATATACAAATTACCTAAAAGCTTTTAGGCTGAAGCGAACCATTTGTCGTGCGGTCCCTCGAAAACAAACAAAAAACGCGATATGCGAGGTGAAGGCTTTGTTTGGTAGACGGGAATCAAGATAAAATATAATTTTATTATTTACTTAGGACATTGTTAATGTTTCCTTGTTAAGGATAAACTTTTTATAATATAACAAGATTTACCGTCGTTAAATAAACAATATACCCAACATTTATTTCAAATATTGAATTCATTTTCCTAGCTAAAAAAATGAACAGTTCTTTGTTTTAAAAAAAGGCATTTCCGGATCACGAATAACCTGACAACAATGAAGTGTAGCGCATTTGATTTGAAATATCACTAAACTACGCTATATATACGCAATGTTACTATTATTTATTTTAAAAATCTTTATTTTAAAAAGAAAGACAAACATTCCCGGGTTACGAATAACCTGACAATATTTGAAAAACTCTTACTACCATCATAAGAAACGGAAGATGTTGCTTGTGTAATGATGGAGGACTTAGCCAGCAGAGGAATTGAACGCATGATGCCCGGGTGGGAATCTGACGCGTTTGTGCACTCAGCTACCGACCGGTCAATTACATTGCTGTTCCTCAATCATCACTCTACTAATTATGGGTACCATTCTCTACTATCCAGAATGCCGAGACTTGTTAACTCAAGCCATGTTCTTGAAAATTTATGTAGCAGTCTAAATGATTTTTGTCATTCTTTACGACTCTACCAAAATTTTGACTTGACCTTAGCTTTGATTTGAATGTTCTGTTTTTATGTATATTCTGTCTTGTTTTTGTCATTGCTTCATTATAATATTGTGTATGTGCTGTTCTTTTGTTCTTATTTTTTTCATCATGTAATTGTACAATATAGTCCGTTAGTTTATAATTAAATTTAGAATCAATTTCCTCTTAATCCTAATCAAGGCGAAAATTGTTGTTTGTGCAATGATGATAGCCCAACGCCTTAGACCACTCGGCTACTGTGGATAAATCAATTGCGGTCGCGAGACCTGTTTATTTTTACGTAACACCGCACAAGATTACCAGCTGCTCAAAACCAATGGGTCTATGATGTTCTTAATTCGGGTAGTGTTCAGAGGCTGATAATACGTATAGTGAGAAATAATATAAGAAGGTAGCGAATTACCTTTCAATTCAGATCTCAACTCAAAACTTAGGTTAAGCTATTAAAGTAACCATTTTATTACTCAGAATGGTAGTTCCTTGCCATAGCAATTCTGAGAATATCATCAACCTTGAAACGACCTACGGATAAATTAAATTTATTTATATTCTATATATGGAAAAAAATCGTATCAACTTGGTATTTTTCACGACCCACGCCCATTTTAAAAGAAGTGACCTTATGAATGAGTGACTTTTGTGGGTCAGTAAGTTCTAGCTTAACGTCTACTAACGCATAGAAACCGTAATTTAAAAAGGGTTGACGAATACATAAAAAAGGGCCTTGACCAATTCAAAGTTAGCAAACATTAGTTTCTTCAAGAGTGAACATCAAGTCAACATTTTTGTCAAAGTAAATTGCTTTAAAATCAAGGATGGGTATTTCAGAAACCTCTTCATACAAAGGGAAATGTAAATATTTGTCTTCTTGTAATTAGGTAAAAAAAAAAATTCGATCGATGTAAACATATTATTTAATTTATTTATTAAAATTATTATCATCGCTGGAAAGGCAAAATAACTCAAGCGACACTTTGGTAAAAAAATAGTTAAATATGCAGTTAGGATCAGTTTTTTTTCTGCATCGAAAACTTTGACTCTCGATTGATTCTGAAGACTTTGTGGCCCTTCAACCATTTAAAATATATTAACCATTTGGAAGAATGCTTGATTCAAGCGACGCAAGTTTGGAACTTTTTGTCACTTCAGGTGACTCAGTGAAAGCATTGAGTTACCTTAGTTTTTTTTACAAAATTCAACCAGATACTGAAGATTTGTGAATTTTATTGCCTTTCCGGTAACGATGTAATAGAAAAAACTCTTTTTTAAAAGAGTTATTTTTAAAGAGTTGAAATAAAATCTCATCCTTTAAAGACAAAATTATTAAAATACAAAAAATAGTAGTATTTTTAGAAAGACATACAAATTTTAAAAGGGAGTAAAAAAAAATCGATATAGTTGTAAATGATGAATACTTGGAGCAAGTGGATGAGTTTGTTTATTTAGGAAGTATGTTTGCGAGAGATGGAAAGGCTGATAAAGATACTGAAAAGAGGGTGAAAGCAGGAGGCTCCGTAAATGGAGGACTGAACGCTGTTGGCGGAAATAAGAAATTGTCCAAATAAGCGAAGCTAGCAGTCCACAATAGAGTGCTTATATCAACCCTGAAGTATGGCAGTGAGGCATGGAACTAACAGAGGAAGGATGAAATTAGATTGAATGCTGTGGAAATGAGATCTTTGAAACGTATGTGCGTAAAACCATGTGTGACCGTATTAAAATTGTGGATATCCGAAAATAATGCAAGGCTGATGTAAGTGTACTGTATAGGATCAAGAAAGGGACGCTAAGATGGTTTGGGCATGTAGAGCAAATGAACGAAGAAAGAAGTGTGAAAAGAATATATGATGCGAAAGCGAATGGAAGAAGAAGTTGAGGACGCCCAAAAAGGCATGGCATGATCAAATAAATCAAATACTTAAATCGGGTCATGTGAAGAGTCAGAATAACAGAAGAGTATATATGAATGCAAATGAAGCAAGGAGTGTGTGCCAAGATAGAGTTATATGGTGGTTCGTCCTTTCTGCCTACCCCTGCGGGGAAACGGCGTGATGGTTAATACAAAAACGAGAAAAAATCGAGTAAATACATTAAAAAGAAACTCACAAGAAAGATATTTATACTGATATAGGTTGTATAAAAATAATGTATCACTGTTTTATAAAGTTGTTGTAAAATATCTAATTTAAAAGTGCTGTTAAATATTTTTTTTTGTTCGTAACTGGGAGTTTTAATTCATTAGGTAATCCGTCGTATCGTGTATTTGCGATGTAATGAGTTGATTCATAATTAAGTTGTGTGAGTAGATGACGATAAGTGTATTTGATTTTGTGATCGTGTTTTGCGCCGGTGTATGTCAGAATCAAAGGCTGGTTTAATGTTGATGTGTGACGATTGTTGAATTCTTAATCGCGATTGAAGTGGCAAATTATGTTCTCCGTACAAGAAGGTAATCCGTGTTTTGAAGTTGTGACTTTGTGAATTATTTTGATTACATTAGCAATGTCTGTATTAATATTAGCATTTTCATAAATACTCAACTTTTTTGTATACTGCATATTTGCATATGACGGCCTACGTGTTCGAGTGGTAAGACGCACGACTATAAATCCTGAGGTCACGTGCTCAAACCCTGCGTGCGCAAATACGTTTTATTTAAATAATATGTGTCGTAATACATTTAACTCATATTAAACATTATATGGTATATTTGCGGCAAGTTCCAGAGTAGTAGATAATCTTAATATCGCCCTGGTGAAAAACCACCATTCAGAATTGAAACGCTACTTGAAATGGCTTAAGCCGTATTTAATGACCATATCTGATTAGCAAGGTATTTTCCAACCTTTCTCTTCCCCATCTCCTTCTCCTCCTTACTATCTTCAGTATCACAACATACCTCAATTGGGGATGCCACAATCTCACTGGCTTTAAACGGTTGAGAGCAGTTGAGCAACAAAATATTTATAAATTATCAGAAAACGCAAACACTTTGTGGATTGACATGATTAATTAAATAAAAAACACACGTTGTTTAAATCCACTTTATTTTTTGTATAAGTCAACTAGTTTCGACTCTGCTGAGTCTTCATCGGGACTTAAAAATATACTCTTATAAAATATATTTTTAAGTCCCGATGAAGACTCAGCAGAGTCGAAACTAGTCGACTTATACAAAAAAATAAAGTGGATTTAAACAACGTGTGTTTTTTATTTAATTAAAATATTTATACACCACCAATATTTTTTTTTACCCTACCTGGCGTTTGGATTAAGGTCAGAAAACCTGGTAACGATCACTTTTCATCACATTCCTTTGGAACAATCTGCCACTTTGATCATTATCTAATTAACCCTTACATATTAGATCTTTCTTTCTGAATCATTAAACATGTAGATATTGTCATATAACCAACATTCCTTCCCAGTATTTGACTTAACCGATAACTATCTTCCAGTTTTCAGCTCAATTCACATGTTGACACATCAAAATCTATTGACCAAAATCTATTCATATTCAAAAACAACATTTTCTTGCAACAAAAACCAAATTTTAATTGAAATGTCGAGTCGTCACTTAGCGCCTATTACGTGCTTACACTTTACAAATTTGACTTACGAACAAATAACGTGAATCGTAGTTTGATTTTCCCCTTAAAATAAATAATGCCACCTTTGTCTATAAGTTCATTTATATTGCCTACTTTATAAGAGCGATTCCTCCTAAGTCATGAAAATTTCAATTCCATTATTATTTGAACACACTTTCTTCAATTGAAAAAGTTATTGCCTGAGAAATATTTCCTGCCTCAAAAGTTTGCAAGTTGAAATAAGCTCGAATGGTAAACTTTCACCATTAAAATATCGGTTGACTTTATTTTATAATGGATCTATTAATTCTCGTATAGTACGGATAAAAAAAACTGGAGATAAAAAATAATGGTCCATTGACTACCATCCCATAATATTTTTTATCCGTCACTGATTTCAATTTACAAATTATGCATAATATTTTAAAACCGTTATAACTTGTGGTTTATTGTTTTCTTGATCTCTTTATAAGAAAAAACAAAATTTGCCGTGAGTAGAATATTTTTATTTTTAAATCAGAATTAGCTTTAAAAAAATAATTCTAGACTTTGTAATATGCAAAAAGATATTCCGTAAATAAAATGGACGATTTATCCAGACTGAAAGTAGAAACTCTCAGTATCGCCCTGGTGAAGAAACACTCTCCTGAATCGAAACTTTGCTTGAAATGGCTTTAGCCGTGTTTGGTGGTAGATTTGAATACCAGATACTTCCTTACCTTCCTCTTTCCCATCTCATTCCCCTCCCCACCACCTTCAGCCTCACAATATACCCCAATTAGGGATGCCATAGTATCACTGGCTCTAGACGGTTAGGAGCAGTTGGGACAGTAACTTGTCTTGGCAGAACTTGTGCGGTATTCACTTTTATTATTTCATTTTCATTAAATATGTCAAATCACAAAGTGATTGCTTTCTACGAAAATATTTTTTTTATGATTCCCTTTTGGTTCATGGATATTTAAGATCATTGCGAATTGAATGAAGTAGTTCCTAGCACCTGCATAGGTACTTGTGTAATTGGAAATCTGACGGAAGCTACCAGGAGAAGAGGGTTGGAACCTTTAACCTTCTTATAACTTTCATGAACTTTGTGACTCCAAATTAGGTAAAGATTTTGCCAACGACTACGACACCCTAACCCCGCCCCTATCTTATTAATCAAGATTCTGTTTAAAATCTGCTATGGTTACCCGATATCTTATTTTGAGGGATTTTGTATACCTATTGGAGTGTTTTTACCTTAAAATTATAGTGAATACAGTACAAAAGTACCAACTGCTCCCAACCGTATAAAGACAGTGAGACCATGGCATCCCCAATTGGGGTATGTTGTGAGGCTGAAAGTAGTAGAGAAGGGAATGAGATGGGGAAGACGAAGGTTGGGAAGTACCTGGCTATTCACATCTGGTCACCAAACACGGCTAAAGCCAATTCAAGCAACGTTTTGACTCTGAATTTCTCTGAGCTCTGAACAGTTAGGTTCTTCTTAATCTTATTTCAACCTCACAACATATCCCAATTGGGAATACCATAGTTCCACAAGCTTCAGATGGTTGGGACTTTTGTGCGGTATTCACTACATATATATTTTAATATATTTATTTATTTTAGGTGCGGATAAAGCGCGTTTTCACGTTGGTTTTACAGTTAAGCATACAACTAAATAACACGTGGTTAACTTTCTTTAAAAGGAGTTGCAGTCATATAACCGAAACAGTTATTCTATTTTGCACGTCAAACTGAACGGTCAGTAGCTGAGTAGACAAACGCGTCGGATTCTTAACCGGATGTCGTGGGTTCAATTCTTCTGTTATCTAACTCCTCCATTATCGCACAAGCAACATCTTCCGCTCATTACGATGGCAGTAGGAGTTTTTCAAATATTATCAGGTTATTCGTAGCTCGAAAAAGTTGGTCTTTCTTTGAAAAGGAAAAAAAAAATAAGGCACCCCTTCCGGCATTTTAGAAAGCAATGCTTCTTATTCACAACTAAAAAAAACCATCGCTAATTGCGATCGAACAAGTGGAAACTTGTTTACTTTCATACCGGTACTGTTGCTGCACTGCCGGAACTGTTATTCGTTACTCGCTGTTCGTTGTTCCAGAGAGCGCGTTATTGCCCGGCACAGCTAGCGCAGCGCGATGCACTGTTTCCCCCGGGGCCCTGTTCCTGGTGCCCGTGGAACAAACTAGCATGCCCGCATGCAACAACGCAACGCTGTTCTATGTGGCAAGCGGAAAAACAATCCAAAACAATGCGAAACCCATGTACCGCATTGCATTCTTCTGCAGCACGGAGGGAGCAATCTCCTGTCCGTATGAATGACTAATAGCTTTATTTAAGGGTTGCTTTTGGAATAACAATAGGGCCTTTCTACTCGGAACGCTTACTCGGTATGTTTATGACAAAATAGGGATGTTGGAATATTGAATGTCCACGTACGTGAAAAATCTTCCCGTCCCGTTGGAAATATATGAAGCTTTAAGTTAAGTTACGTTATTTTTTACGCAAGGCCCAGTTTATTTTACTATGTAAAGTTTGATACGAGAGGAATAAAAAACATTTATTTGGTTTATGCGATCGGTGAAAATAATTTTGCTTGTAACGTAAAATAATTTTGTCTAGCTTTGCTCGTTTTGGTTAATGGCTCTAAATGGCCAGGTTAATGTTCGCACGCCCATTTCTCTAGCATTTTCAAAAAACAATTCCCAAAACTTATCAATTACATAACTCCTTTTTATATTACAGGTATTTAGGTTACTTGGTTCAATATTTCGTGTGAAAAGAACTTATTTTTTAATGTGAGGTAACGAACAAACAGTCATTATTTTTATAATTTCTTAGAAAGCAATCACATCGCCGATTGAAATATTTAAGGAAATGAAAAAAAAACTTTGTATAAGACCACGAATATTATTTTAATTTTTATTAGCGACCGATTTCGCTCAACCTGAGCATCATAAGGGTACAAAACTAAACTAAATAAAAAGTCAACGGTTATATATACTCGTACATACAGAGCGAGAATTAATTACAAAATAAAATAACAAAAGAATGAGAAAACAATTGAAAAACATTTTAATTTTAGCAAAAGAACAGAGAAAAAGAGACGGATTGATAGAATTGAAAGAGATTAAACGTTAACTGAGAAGGTGATTAAAGAATAGTGATAAATTTTATGAGTTTACAGGAAATATACATAATATTGGACGACTGGACAAATTAACCTGATTTTTAAGAATATGACTAATAATTTTGAAAAATAAAGAAAGCCATTGTGAGCCTTTGTATAGTCCAATGCAAAACTTAATTTCTCACCAAGGAATGTTGATTTTCTTTATTTCAAAATTATAAATCTAACGGTTTTGCAAAAGAATCCAAATATTTGAAGAATTACTCCCGTTATTAATACCCGACATTGCTCGAGGTAGAAATCTATAGTTTAAGCGCCGAGTCTTTTGCAAACTTTCCACATTTTGCTGCTCGCAATCTCTGTCAGGGTAATAATTAAAGCATCCCGAATTCTCTGTGCCGCTAAATGTGGATGTATTTGGGATGCATTCTTAGCTCGTCCGGTTTCTTTACTAAGTCTTGTTTGACGTTGTCCCGGAGTCTTGTGTGTTGATATCTTTGCAAAGCTTTTGCGTTCGCCGATCTGCTTGAAACGCTTGTTTTGTTTCTTTGACAGTCTCTTGAGTGATATATTATGATGCGCAATTAAGTCCACAGTAAATTATTACTGCTAAATAGGGAAATATTTGCTAATATTCGATGGCAATTTTTAATTTTAGTGTTTGGTTGGTTTAGGTAAGTATTTTTTTAATTGGTGCTTGCGCATAACCTACATTTACAGAAAAAAATCGATTCCAACCAGGAACCTCTTTTGAAATCATATAGTATATAAAAAAATAACCCCTAAAAGATAACTATGTTTTTACCTTCCAGAGTTAAAGAAAATTAAACGTTCGAGCTGCTTACTATTTTAATTTAGAATTATTTAGTGTTTGCACCATATTAAAATATTTTTATTTATTTATTGAATCAACAAGGTTATAATATTTATTTATAAATGAAAGCCATAGTTTTTTTTAATAATCATGTATATTGAATGCTAAGGATTTAATTTTTTCAACTTGTTTAAAAAAAAATAATAAAAAAAATATTAGGCCTTCTTTGCAACGTAAATTATCTTTCGGAGTTCAAAGAAAAGAAACGTTGGTTTTCGTTAGCTTGATGCATTTCAGTGTTGTAGGTCTATAGCTATGAAAGAAAAGCTTTGCGCGTTTATTTAGAAGTATTGTTAAACATCACGAACTTATATAAAATATTATTATTAACTTTTGAAGCATATTTTTATGACAGAAATATCGTGTTGGCGGTCTCATTATTCAAATTTATACTCCGATCAGATGTTGCACAGGATTCAATTTTGACGAGTAGCTTAGATTGGAAGATTTAAAACTGATGAGTTCCTAAAAATATTGTCAGTTTGCACTTTCTACGTATTTATAATTACACAGCTTTTCACAATTTAAAATCAACGAATTTAAAAAAATAAAATAAAAAATACACTGAAAAACCCTTTTTAGAGATCAGAAGCCGGTTACACCGTGTAATTTTGCTGACCTAAAAGAATAATATTACCTCTTTTTAAAGCAAAGCCTTCTACACCCCTGTGTATTCCGCCTTGCTTGTTTTCCACCCCCCCTGTATATAAAACAAAATAGCCGGCAAATGACATGATTCGTTGTTTCCCCTGATACACCCTGTGAACATTCGTAATTGGGTATTATGTAACCACAGCCTCCGCCGCTACAGGGGGACCGGAAACTCACTCTACCGGCTTAAAAATCAATTTGTTTTCAATAAGGGATTGGTAATATTTTCCATGCAATGTTTTACCGTTGCATATTTTCTATTTGCGTTTCTGGAAGATTCACCAGAGTTTTATTTTAAAATTACAATTTTTAAATAGCCTTTTGTAGGTTTATATGTTATCAAGCCAATCAAAGCTTTCATTACAAACGCAAAAGGTTGATCAAATTAATTAATTTGTATTTTTGAGCCGTTTTTTGTTAACATACGATTATTGATTTTTGTATTGTTTGGTAAGCTCAATTCAATAAGGTAGCCACTCTACGAAGTAACCGTATACCAATTCTCACGATGATTCTCATGGAGTTCCAAGTTTGGGCTTTTCAACTACTCAAGGACATACTATAACTATTTAAGAGACAGACCTCTCACTTGATGTAAACGCATGATAATGCATATATTGCAAACAGTAACAGTAGGTATATCAACTTTCAAAAGGCTGTCACCAACATTTTAAGTTTCTTTTGCATAAGTATAAAGCTAATCACGAAAAAAATAACTAAACATCTGGTTTATGTAATAATATATTTTTTTACTTTGTTTCACTATTTTTTTATATTAACTAAGACCGGACTGGTTTTACCTTATAACGAGCATCTTCAAATTGGTAATAATATGAAAAAATGTCATATAATGTTTAAAAATTGTTTTATTATTTCATTAAAATGGAGTTCTCCACGAATTTCAATTAAGAAATGATAAATATATTGATATAATATGAGATAGATAAAAACGGAAGTAGGAAACGTATTTCAGTAGTGCAACTGGCAGTATGTTCTCCCGGCAAGAGGAAGATTCCGAATCTGAATCTCAGTGGCATCCTATTTGAAAGTAAATTGGTACCTTTTTTTAATTAATATTATTGTTTTACTAATCAGTAATTAAATAAGTTTATAATGATCGAAATTTAACATTAAAAATCTGCAACATTCGTTATTTGACAAGCTTAATTATATAAAATGATTTAAAAGATTTAATTTCCGAGAAAAGTTGGGTAAGAGTGGGTTATTCCCTCTGTATTTTCTATTTTCCAGTTGATATCTTTTGAACGGAGATGAAAGTAGAATATTAAACAAAATACATTGCTAGCGATTTCATTACGGAGAATTTAAAATAAGTTTTACTATCAGCAAAAAAAATATTTTTTGTAGAAACTCGGTTCACTCAAATAATATATTCGACTATCCCGAAGAGACGAGTTATTTTTTAAATCTTAACAACATATAACAAGAATTTATACTTATTTCCGTGATTCCCAAAGCTAACAAAGTTTCGATATTTTCCAAAAACGATTTCATTACATGACAATAATGCTGTATTGTAACCTCCCCTAAAATATCAAATAGATAAAACAGGAACAGGAATCTTATTAACAAAATAACGTCAGTGAATCCTTCATAAATACTCTACTATTACTATAGGTAGTATGTTTGTACTACCATATACACTGCGTTTCAGGGTGCTACTATGATACTGTATTTGAAAATAATTATAGTGAACTTTTTCAAACAGAGAAATTTATTCTTCTTTAAAAAAAAAAAAAAACTGTAAAAGAAATATTGTGGTCGGTGCTTTACAATGGATAATGGCTTTTAGGTCATCGCTAACATCTGGTGGAAGTAGGTACCCACATAGATAGGTAGACCCGCATAGTTTGCATATTTAGGTATGTGCCCTACATACCCCTATTGGGGATGCCAAAGTCTCACTGGCTCTAGACAGTTGGAAGCAGTTGAGACTCTTGTGCGGTATTCACGTAAAAACAAAAAAAGTGTATAGCCAATAATTCGTTAGGTTACGGTCGGCCAGACAGATTTCGCATTTAGCGAGTAGGTATCTGTAGTGGGCGGCGTAATAATCACTATAAAGGGTCGGATATATAAACCCTTAATTTACCGTACGCTAGTAAAAAAGAGATCAAATCTTTTTTATTTGAGTTTTAATGAAAAAAAAACATTTTCCCTTCTTCCTGAGATTTTCATGAATAATCACCCCCCTGGAGTTTCGCATTTAGGCAAACCTAAAACACAGTGTACGTGTTTATGTTTTTCTTTATTTTTGAGATGTGAATACGTTTGCTTTTTTTTTAACGGCGTTTTATATATTCTTTTTTATATATTATATTATAATTATATTCCTAAGAATTATTTTTTTTACTACTTACTCAATTTACATTTATATATATTTACAATATGAATTGTGCATTGAATTCTAAGCCAGTTGCAAGATATACGAAAATCCTTCAGGCTAAACCCGTTGAAGAGGTTGTATTTTCCAGGTTCAATAAAGGACCTTTGTATTCAAATACCAAATAATACCCCTATGTATAATTTGATCTCAATCACAATACTCGTAGCACTGTTATCTCAGCACACCTCTCTTTGTGCCGGCTAGCTTCTAGTTTCATGAAGTGTTCCACTAGCAACATTTGTTTAGTTCTTGTTCTTCCGCTTCCGAACAGGATATTACACTTGCATCGCAGGGGTAAACTTTCATTGCAGGCGCCACTACCCCACTACCCCTCTACCCTACCACCCTCTATTCCCTCTGCTACCACTTGCCCCATGAAGGGTTGATGAGGGGAGTCGAGATTCGCTGAGGTGTTTCGGCGCTGAAACGGGGTTATAAAGTTAGTTTGGCGCCTGGGCGGAACACGGTGTTTATTAATAACACAAAGGCGGAATTGGGCGGTGCATTATTTATTGCAGCTGAAACCGCAGCAGACTGGTTTTTGTTGCACCGACAGGATGGGTCAGATACAATTTACTTTTGAACTGGCACACGTAAGCTTTCTGGTTTAATTATCGTTATAGATGGCCTATTATAGCGTGGCAGTCTGAAATGAAGGACTACGGATTCGTTTCCCGAGCACCGCAAATACACACTAACATATTTTTATAAACATAATTTCTAGACGCTGAACGATTGGGGTCGGTTATGTAATTGATTAATAAGTTTTGCGGAGCTTACAATTAATGCTAAAGCTGTCGTAAGGAACGTTATTTAATAATAATGTAAACAAGACTCTCTCAGTTACCTGAAGTTATACTACTCTCACTGCGACAAAAAACTAAAAAAGACAAACAAGACTACATTCGAATATGTCTTTGATTTTGTTACAAATCACTTACTTACGTATAACACATGCTTGTTTCTCAGCTATACAGCCGCCCTGGGCATCACCGTCGGCATCGGCTGCTTCTTGCTCGTACTCAACATGATCATCTTTGCCGGCATCTACTACCAGCGTGGGCGGGGGCGGCAGGCGGGGGCAGGGGCGGCGCGGAGTAGGGCGGGCTGCAGCTCCCCGCCGCCCTCGAGCGCCTCCAACACCTCTGACAGTAAGTGACTCTCCTGTTCCATAAGCGATCCACTCCGAATTAATTGCCTTGGAATCGAATTTTCTGAATTCTATCAATTTTTTTGTCTGTAAGTAAATTGATTTAGAGATATTTATGTAATAAGCTCTCTTGATCTCTTGATGAATCCCGTGGTAGAGCAATAAATTACTTTACTCCGGATCCAAGAGCCACGGGCTTAAAACCTGGCGCCGAAAAAAATATTTTTCAAGAAGGATTTAAATAAAGCTAATCACACGGTTTATTTTTTACCTCGTTTTAGACTGAAATACAGTCAATATTGTCCTGCTGAACGGTTTGATGGCTGCTAGTTCTTCAAATCCACTCAATAAATGTAGTTGAATCCATATAAAATAAATTTTATATCAGATTGGGGTAATCTCTCACCAGAGCGATTCTGAGTATATCCACTGATAAAGCAACATGCCTCACTTTGCTAGTTAATGACTTAGTGAATGTTGGATTTCAAAGTGATAATTTGATATGTTCTTACCTTCATGTTTTCCATCCAGTTCCAACCTTATCCAACCATTTCGCAATATCGAATTCTGTATGGACCAACATGGTGTTTGAAACAAGTAACAATCGAAACAGAAGAGTTTCGTGTGAAAAAACGTGTTTCATGTCGTTCATTGGTGTCTCGCTTGGTCGTCGGCTTGTTGTTGTTCTTAACGTGATATAATATTAATTGTTGTGTTTTGCTGTGATTCGTATCGGTGTCTGTGTTTTTTAATTAATACAATGTGTAACAAAATCAAGAATTTAAAATTCAACTACATCGGTGAGTGAATGGTTTCCCATTTTCCCTTCATTTCCAAAATCTCTCCACATCCATAATTAGACACTTCCATCAAGTAGTATAGTCAATCATTTTACAGTCTTCATTACATTTAGAACTTTTTTCAGTCAGATTTCGATTACATTTAGAACTTTTTTACTATAATTATCACATAAAACACATTCAAAATTAATTACTGCTTTTTTTTCAGACAGCATTCAACTGCGAGATAGGCCTTCAGAAAATACATTAATGTCAACGATCCCGACGCAAGAACCTCCGCCATTGTACCGACCAAAGGTACAGCCAAACCAACATCAGGTGGGTAAATAATTATGGAAGACTCTGGTGAAATGATGTGTTTTCCCTTGTTTCAGTCAAAATTGAGTATTGCCATTGACGGGAACTGAGTACCTACAAGTAATTTTAAATTATAACTGATATCGTATTTGGCCATTAGGTAGAGTTGTTTGCACGCATCATTGTTTTATTGTTCAAAGACGTATTGTGAAATGCGTTGCAATACTCCATAGCTCGGGAAATCTCGGTGAGAAAAACACTGAACTTAATATTACGTCTAATTAAAATCATAATATAAAGTCAATAAGTCATTTTAAAATGTTTTATTTCATTAAGCCGGTTAGAAGCTGAGTGGACAAACGCGTCGGATTCCCGTCCGGGCATCGTGGGCTCATTTTTTATGCTAGCCAAGTTCTCCATAATTGCACAAGCAACATATTCCGCTTATTATAATGGCAGTAGAAGTTTTTCAAAAATCGTCAGGTTATTCGTAGCCTGAGAATGTTTACTTAAAAGTTAACTTAATAAGTTATTTTCTATATCTTGATGGTTATCACTAAATCTTCTTATATGATAAAAATATGCTAAAAATGATTATTTATGTTGATTTTCAATGTTCTTATAACATTTTTAAAAACCTTGTTCCAGAAATTTTAATTTGCCCGGAACGGTTTTATTTTACTACTGGCCCATGTTCAGATTTAATTTCAGAATTAAATAATGCGTTGTAAGAAGACAAATCTTTGATCGTTAATGTTTGAAAGCGGTGCGATCAATATGAAATAATTAGAACAAAAATATTTCAATATCACTCAGCTTTTTTTCGTAAATTACGTTTGGTTTCTATTTAATTTAATAATCAATAAACAAATAAGATTGTACTAGGGGCCCTGCCAGTCTGTGAGTTTGGGTTGTTAATTAATATGTTTGATGAACCTTATTAAAATGATTGTGTACCTTTCGTAACGAACATTCAACAATATGTTTTATTATCTATACACATGTTTTTTTTTATGTTTTCATGTTAAAGTACCCTACAACATTTATTTTACAAGGCGAAAGCATTTAAGACCGCGATAAACAAAATTAAAGGCGGATTTCTCCGACCAAAGCTGAGCGAACGTTTAATTGAGTGAAAATGCACTCTTAGTGGAAGACTTACTCAGTCAAAATGTTAGTCAGTTCCAATAAATTATGAATTATTAATAAGCGTTTGCTCTCAATATAAATTTAAAGCATGTCATCAAAGTCAAACTTATTGATCAATGAAAACAATTTTCATCGTAAATTTTAGCGTGTTATGATGTCGACCTCAACTAAAACTTCGCAAGGATTATTTTAACAGCAGAGTACAAACACGTAAAGTTGGTTAAACAATACATATATTTAATTAAGAAAGTGTAAGTTTAACAATAAGCAAAGACTTAGCTATACTAAGCTGCTATTTCAATTGAATTGGTGGGATTGTTTTATTGTTTCAACTTAGCGTGCCCAAAATTTTAATTTCACGGAAGCGGCCGTTAATATTTTTTTACTAATTTTATTTGAAAAAATTAGTACTACAACTTTATCCTTCCTGATCAAACCTTTTATATTTAAATAACATACGTTTTATCAACTGAATATTAAACCGTTCACCTATGTATAGCGGTTAAATTTTCTCGAAAGCCGTTGTCGAATGAGTATTTGGTATACGAGATTTTTATCATGCCTGATTTATGGAGTAAACTCTATCCATATCGAAGTTTCCTACGGGAAATTGGCAAAGATTTTTACGGCTAACTTGAAAACCATTTCACAACTAGTCGACGATTTATGGTTAACAATTTGAGGTTGATTCACAAATAAATGGTTCCACACTCGATTTTTAGTTCGAGACATTTTTGTTTTTTAAAGAACAACGTGAAAAATACACTGGAATCCGCTATTTCTGATGTTTGAAACTCAAAAATAAGGTTTCTTTGTTACTTAATCATTTTTAAAATATGTCTTTTGTAAATCACTTGCCATAAGATA